>JAQJVL010000143.1:590700-1190700 GCA_035578905.1 Stictocephala bisonia
TTTTGTCTAATTTATTTAATATATATTTTTGTTTCGCTGCTAGGAGTGCTGGTAGGAGCGCACAGCTGTTGGTAGTTCCCACGCATGCCCGTCAAGGACAACCTTGAGTGTCGCGACAGAAAACCACTACCATCCGGTTTGGCGTGCCTGTCCAGACATGAAAACCAGTCTGACGCCTGGAGTCCTATACCCAAGTTTCGCAGCCGCTGTATGAGTGGTGACGTAACGCGCTTGTCCACCGAGCACAAGTCTCCGCGCATGCGTCACCCGCGCACAGTTGATGCCGCCAGGTCCACTCCGATCGGCGTTGCCGCTAGGGGCGCTGCGATCACGTCAGCCACATAGAGTATATGGAATATTAAATTTGTTATAGTGTATATATGAAATAATCCACAGAGGAATACCCAAAAGCATTTATTATAGTACATATATAAAAGAACGCCATTTTTTTGCATTTTATATAGTATAACATGGAAAAAGTTAGGTTAAGAGTGTATGTTATATAGTATAACAAGGTTAACAGTGAATTTCATATAGTATGATGTGGGAATTTGGAGGGAAATTTAGGAATTTGAGGGAAATTTTGGGAGGGAAAATTCCCACGGGGGTTGGTACCACTGCGCCGCCATCTTGAAAAAGTCACGTGACCGCTCTCGACCAATCAGAGGCCAGAAAAGTGAGTCCAGCTCTCTCCTTATTTCACTACTGGCTGGACCAACTATATATCCCCTTTTAAACTAAACTAAACTAAACTACTGAAACTTTACATTGAGTCAAGAGATTTAACGTGGTAGATAATCTCTTCATATGAAATTTATTTAAATTTGTGTTTGGGGTATATTAGTTTAAGTACATATAATGACTTGGCTTTAAAGAACATTGCTAAAATATATTATAAATTTTCTCGGTTTAACCTTTATAAACATATGCACACTATAAACTCATTTAGAGTAATCTAAACGCTAAAGGACATATTTTTGTACGTTTTACCATCAAACAAGTGTTGGTGCGTTTAGAGCAGAAGTGCTATGGAGCGTAAGTTATTGCCGGGTGATGTATCACCTGAAGTGTCAGTGATATTACATGGATGAAGTATTACAACTTCGGCAAGGAACTTAGTGCTAGTGCGTTTAGAGCAGAAGTGCTATGGAGTGTAAGTTATTGCCGGGTGATGTATCACCTGAGTTGTCAGCGATATTGCATGAATGAAGTATTACAGCTTTGGAGCGTACCTTTTGTGACTGCTCAGCTTTCTAAACAAAAGTCAAATGTTCTCAAATGAACAATTTGGTTCAGAGAGGGTAAATCAACAGTTGACGCAGTTAATAAGCTGATTACCCTCATAACTGAAGGCCTGGAGGAGAGATATACAACTCTTGGAGTTGTTCTTGACTTATCTAAGGCCTTCAATCGCGTTGACCAAACAATTTTGCTAAACAAGTTATATCATTATTGTTTTAGAGAAATTTCACATAGTTGGATAGAGTGTTACCTCAGATACCGTTCTCAAAAGGTGGAAGTCTCTGGTAAACTTTCAGAGCCCGCTACACTGAGTTATGGGGTCCCACAGGGATCAATTCTCTGTCCAGTTCTTTTTCAACTATATGTAAATGTTATTAACTTGTATGTAAATGAGGGTAGCGTAGTACAATTTGCTGATGAAACGTTTCTGTTTTTGAAATCAAATTTACATATTAGTTTAGAAATGTCTGTCTCTTAGGACTTGAACAATTGTGTTCAATATTTTGAGATTTTAAAATTAAAAACAAATGAGTCTAAATATATCATTTTTTAAACACGAGAACCTGTAAGTAAGGGCAGACCTGCCATTGCAATCGGCGATGAACGTTTAGCGGAAGTGACAACACGAAGTTGCTAGGAATTCATCTCGATAGAGGGCTGACCTGGAACGTTCAAATTGATCATATCTGTAATAAGATTACATCAATTATTTACGTGTTAAGCAATTAGATATTTATCTAAATTCTGTTCTAAGATAATATTAAAAATAGCCTGTTATGTATGGCCTTATCTTTCCATATCTTTCCTACGTTATTGTACTGTGAGGAAGTTGTTCCAGGCTTAACTTTCAAAGATTGTTTATTCTACAAATGAAGGCTATCGGAATTATTAATAAGTTAAATTACACTGTGTCGTGTAGAGAGTCCTTCAGGGATCTCGATATCTTAACACTGCCTTGCATGTATATACTTGAGACTGTAATATTTTTTTGCTTCAAGTGTGTTCTTGCACAGGGCAGTGACATTCACAACTACCCCACAAGAGGCCGGTAAAACTACAGAGCTGCCCAATACAGGTTTAAAGCGTACCACCAGCTGCCATCACAGATGGGGTGCATTTTCTAAATAGACTTCCGAACTATATTAAATCCATAAAACAACCAAAATTATTGAAGTCTATATTGAGGGAGTACCTTGTTTCGAAGTGTTTTTACAGTGTGAGTTGGTTTGGAGAACATTCTATATCCTAGAGAATATCCATTCTATTCATTCCAACTTCTCGTATATCAATGCTGGCATGGCATCTATCAAATTAAAATTAATATTTTATAATATGACTTAACACCAGAATAAATTAAATAACTATGACTCATATAATACAATCAATGTTTGACAAACACAATAAAGATTATATGTGTACGTGTCCAAACTGTATCAAAACTAATTTTATAATACAGTGCATGATGTATTTTGTAACAGTGGTTGTTATTACGTACAGTGATTTATTTTTTGTTCTATCAACTTTTTGTAGGAATGTGTAATTTGTATTGCATATATGTTTGAATTTATTTTATTTATGCCATACATATACCTAATGTTTAAGATGTTACTGCTAATCTTTAATTAATGAGTAAAATGCGTGTGTTCTAAATACTAAGAAGAAAAATGATTGACAATGCAGTTTTGATCAAATACTAATTGTAAGGTAATGTTGAATGAGTTATTTGTAATAACGCAGTGCATTCCTTCTACGAGTAATGAAGGTAAGAGGATAAAGGCCCTATCTGCAAGCACCAGGCCATCTTTTGAACTATAAACAGTTTTACTGGCCTTATTATTCTAACAATAATTAACGTTTGATTTTAAAATCTATTGACTTTCACTCACCATAAAGTAAGACTAAAGAAATAGCCAATATATATTTGCTTCCTTGTTAGCTTCTCCAAATTTAGTAAAACTTTTTTATTATAAATTGGTTTTATAGAACCAAATTTATACAAATTGCACGTCACTTATTCTTGACGCTATTCTTACTTTATTTTGCAATTTAAATGTATGAAAGAACACACCATCTCTGATGATGGTAATTTTGTGACTGAAAGGCTTCACAAAACTAAAAAAATAAATTTACTGATGAGTTCAGTCTTTAGTGATATATTTAAATTTATTTTACTTGCTACAAAATTATACTGAGACCCATCCCCCCCCCCCACCAAAGCTGGTAAGCGTGCCAACCGGGGGATGGCTCAAAACAAGTCGAGCGATGGGATCACGGGTGGCAGTTGGAGGGTCAAAATAAAACTCGGCAGCTGAGCAAAATGACTTTATTACCAAGAAAGCAAGTACTGGCTGGCAGAAGGCCACAATATCAATAGGCAGAAGGCCACAACCAAATTCGCACTTAAATCAATAATAATAAACCCTAAAACTAACAAGATAGTACACAAAAGCTACAAGACAACAAACTCAACAAATACCAAAATTACAAAATAACAACTACATGGCCTATCTGCAGCCTAGCCAGAGACACCCAAAACGTAAGACAGAATTTAATAACAATTTAAAAGGTGACAAATTCAGAAACAATTTCGATGACCCCAAATAAACCCGGCAATTTAGCCCACAGCCCATAATTCCACCGGGCCAGGGAGTAAGCCGGAATCCCTGGGAAGCTCCGAATAAGACGTTAAGCAAAGCACAATAATCCCCTTTTGGTGAAGAATTTTAAAATTAAACAATTTGAAAAAAAAATATAACCCGGTACCGTTCTAGTAAAACGTCACTTCAAGACATCTATAATACAATTAACAACACAAAAATAAATAACGATCACTAGGCCTAAACCTATAAATAAATAACATAACTTAACCATAGGGACCTAACAATTATAAAATCTAAAAAATATAACAACCAAATAAACTAATTAAACTAAATAACAATAAATATAAATATAAATAAATATTAACATCAAAAAAAAATCTTTGTGTACTTTAAAAGTTTTTCTCTCTTTAAATAAAAAAATATATAAGTCCCCATGGCTGTTTCATCAAATCACTGTTCCGTTCACTTTTAGGCCTAGGCCACATTAAACTGTTCACAAACATTTTTCTTCTTCCTTTTTTTTATTTTTCACCTCCTTTTTTTTTTTGTTTTTTATAAATATAAATATCCGCCTCAAAAACCCCCAGCTCAGCCGCCGGGAACAAAAAAAGGAACGCACTGACCTGAGGACAGAAGACTTCTACCCCAAAGATGTAGAGAGGGTAGCGGGTGACTCTATGCTCCAACATGGTCCTCAGGCCAGGCTAGCAGTGGGGGAAGATCGACATTCCACCGGACGGCAGGCTGAGGGCTGAAAGTCCCACTCAAGGACCCTGGAGTTTCGGGAGCCTCTAGCCTCGCATCCTAGTTGAACGGCCGCTGAGAACAAGTGAACAGACAGGCCAACTTGATCGAAGCTGGAACCCGGAACGAACGGATCTGAGCCAACGGCCACCAAAGTACGCGAAACGCAGGACACGAGCGATCTCAGGCAACCTGGCAAACCTCGACAAAAAAACGAAATGTACCGGTCAAAAGACCCGGTACAATACTTAACGCACATTTATCAATCGACATTGTGTTTTTGAAGCAATCAGTTAGGTACCAACATTTGTAGATGACGATTTTCATTATAAGTTTTTAAATAAACGTTTTAAGTGCTTTTACTTACTTATATAATTGATTTTATACACAAATATACTGTGTCTGAAAAGTCAGTCCCTATTTTCATATGACAGTGTCAAGGATTTTACGGTATGGAACAAATAAGGAAGGTAGAACTGTTAAGTCATGTTAAATACAATTTATTTTACACTAAACCTACACATCTATAAGCACCTGCATTCACTGCGCATCTTCATATCTCTCTTCCTTAGTTGAGTTTGCGAAGGGAATCTCCTGGTACATTACCAAGAACATCTCTTATGGCTTGCTCTAGCTGTTTAATCGTTTTAGGCTTTCTACAGTACTCTTCTTCTTTATTCCATGCCCACAAAAAAGAATTCCAGGGCTTCGAGCGTGCCAAGGAATTAACTCGTTCAATCAATTTCTCTGGGAAATTCTCTTGAAGCCATTCTGTAATAATTATTACGTAATGTGGAGTACCTCCATCTTCCATGAAAATTATTTCATTAGAGTTGTTCCAAGATGATACTTCTGGCCAGACAAATGTTCGCAGCATATTTAGGTATCGATCGCTGTTCATGGTATCACGAAGAATCGAGGGTCCAAGAAAACAGTCTGACGTAAATCCACACCATACTGTTACTTTAGGCCTAGTTTACATTCTTTCCAAGCAAATTGACACACTCGGCTTCTCTGCAGCAAAGTATTGACACTTATGCTTGTTAAAAAGTCCTCCAATATGTAACACAGCTTCATATGACTATAAAATAATCTTAAAAAGGTTGGAGCATTTTTCCTTCTAAGGTAACAGATTTCGGAAAACTCCATGTGACTGTCACAGTCATCATAAAAAACTGCTGCACATAATTTGGCTTCCAAGGTCGTAAATTCAGGTGTGTCTCTAACACTTTATGCATTGTATACTGGTTGAGTCCACTTTATATATTTCACCTTCTGATTGACTTTTTGGTCTATGAACAAACATATTCTGCACAGTATTCACAATATCTTCACGGTTTAAAGGCCTTCCAGATCGTGGTTTAAATATCACACGTCCAGTTTCAAATAACTTGCTATGACATTTGTTTTATGCTTTAGAACCCAGGTGGCGTTTCTTCCATTTACAGCCCTCAGCCATTTTTGGACTTGTACAACAAACTGCCAAATTTTGTAACCCTATGCCTTGTTAAGGTTACAAAATTTACTTCTTTATTTGACACTCAATCCTCCTTCCATAATAACCTCCAATCATATATTGCTTATTTTCATCAATAGTGGTAATAAACAATCATCGATCAGCTGACATTAAATTATAAATCGAGCATATGTTTCAGCGGCCATAGACGTTTAAAAATAGGGACGGACTTTTCAGACACCCAGTATTTCCCACCCAATGAATCTCAAAATATCAGCTGTATTGGAGGTCCAATGTGGAGCGGCTACTGTAGTCCTATGTAAATGCAATTCAGTTTATTCCAGCTTTGGTTGCGGGCCTCACAAACTAACAACATTACAGGCAAATATTCCTTTTAGATGGAATAGATTTTGTAGTCGTATATAATCAACGCTTACAGTAACCAATGTGCTTCACTAATTTACTTATATTAGCATCTACTGCACGAAAAAATCAGGCTTTGGTCTGTTTTATTTCTACCATAAACGATACAAAATTGAATATCAAAACTTTCGAAACGTGGTATTACCTTGGTTTGTTGTAACAGTTTCTCATAAATAATAGTAATACTAATACAATTCTTTATTGTTGTAGGACAATACAAGTATTGAATAACATGTGACAAACAATTTTTATTTAGGTGATTTAAAATAAAATATGAACGATCAAACATTAAAAAAGATTAAAAAGTAGTAACTGTCCCAATAGTAGAAATGACAATGAATTATATTGCTTCAGTGATAGTCTAAAATAAATGATACATTCTAAAGAGTATTGTTTTTGAAATTTAGTATTATCCACTAGTATATTTACATCTAATAATCTACTGCTATAGCTTGGGGGCATCCCCGTATTTTGCTTAACCTATCTTTAATAATTACAGTTTACAGTTTATCCTTACTAAGAGCTTTAACTGCGGTTAATAACTCATATAATACGCTCGTATATAGTTTATAAACATTTGTCTCTCAAACAATCTCGGGTTGAAATAGATTATATTTACACACATGTTGTACTATAATGAAATATATACAACTTTCGAATTGTGTTGACAATACACAAATATAGGACATTAAAACAGTCATACGATAATGCATTGTGTCTGTCGGTGTATTGTGGTTTTAAATAGTTTTAACGAAATTCTGCAGATAAATAAGTGTAATATAAAAACGTAAAATTTGTTTACAACTTTTGAAGGTAGCCTCCATAATAGACGATGTCTTTACAGTTTTTCCACCTATGTATATTTACTTAAGATATGTGTTTATTTAAGAAATAGAAAAGATATTACTAAGAAATCAAACAAAATAGATTTTTATTTTCTAAAGAGTATATCACTAGGTATATATTAAATATAAATTAAATTATATATTTGTTTTTGTTACTATGTATCATGAACACAGTATGATTTTATAATGTAAAATAAATAACATTCTTTATGCAAAGTATGACAAAGTACTTTAAATTATGTTTACGATTCCTTATGAAGGTGGTATAGTGTTTTCCCAAAATATTAATGTATGGTATGCTCAACATTTAAGTGAAGTTCTGTTTACTTATGTATCTTGTAACTTATTCCCAGTAAGTCCATATCCCACCAGTTTTGAGATGTGTTAGTTGGATATTTTAGTTCATACGTGAGTTTTGATACATGTGAAGTGGAACTATTTCTTACTTGGCTATAATTTAGGGACTCGTTATATATAATCAAGTACAAATTAAGAAGTCACAGTTCAGAAACTGTGAGTCAATATTTATAATAAACACTTTAACAATACACATTGGTTTGTTCGACGTATAATCAAAGCGCGTCTTAGTAATATAAGTAAACACGTGTTGTTGACGTAGTTTGAAACCTCTGCTTTATAGCAATGTCACCATCCCTTAACTGTGACGGACAGAAGTCAGGTCACAATTACACAATAAAAAGAAACTTTCTGCTCTTTTCTGATCATGCTTTGTTTGAAGGAACGTTGGTACTTACTGATTACTGTCCGACATCTATGTAATATGTAATCAATTGCTCCAAAAGCTTAGCAAAACTTTTTACGCTATTTTAACTCTCTCCACTATTGTAGATCTAAACACCCTAAAACAAGTTTATTTTGCATATGTACATTCCCTGATTACATATGGACTGTTATTTTGGGAAAGTTCTTCTGAATCATCTAAGGGTTTTCTAAAACAAAAGAAAATAATTAGACTTATGACAGGTTCTCTTCACAATGACTCTTGCAGGAAACATTTCCAAAATTTAGGGATTCTTCTTCTACCATCAGCTTACTTGTTCCAGTCTTTGCTTTTTGTAAAGTCAAACTATGAGAGATTTTCTAACATGAATTACACACACTGCTATAATACTAGAAACATTTTCATTTTGCAGTATCCTATTCATCGAACAACTTTTCTCGAAAAGTCCCCTTTTTACTCCTGTGTAAGACTATACAATCATCTACCAGTTGAGTTAAAAGGCCTGGATGATTATAAGATGTTTACTCTTTAAATATCTAATCTCAAACTCTTTTTACAGTGTCACAGACTTACTTGGATTCCACGTCAAGACGGGTGGTTTACCAGTAGCGAAAACTCTTATTTGGTGTATATATTTTTAGCTGCTCATCTTTGTTAAATATTTATTGTTGTTTTATATTGTTTTATATCACTGTTGTAATTTGACAAGTCATCTTTCTAGCTATATTTTAGCGTATAAGGTTTCTTTGACTATTATACATAAATAAAATAAATAAATGATAATAAAATAATATTAATATATATATATATATATATATGTATATATATACATTTATATATTTATATAAATGTATATATATATATATATATATAATAATAATTACAATAATATTTTTCAAAGACTTTTTCATTCCCACATACTAGTTATTCTTCCAAAGTTAATATCACTACTTTATTATAAATTATGTTTTCTCTTTAACAAACACTTGTATTTCAATGACATCGATGAACTGGTTACTCAGGTTAAGAGTTGACCAGGCAGATTACCGGTTTGTGACCTGACCTTTGGTTGTCCCTCTACTTTGCCTCTCTTCTTTCAGCTGATATGATAAATACAGACTACTTAAACAGTACTTGCTGTCACTACCATCTCAATACTGTTGTATAATTTTACATTATTTATTTATCCGAGTAATAATTATCTGTAACCCCTTTTACAATCACATGTAATAAAAATTCTTCTTCAAGATTAAAACAATGTTTTTTTTTTAAACGTAACAGCAAAAAATATAAGGTCACATATGCCTTTTTAATCAGCAGACATAAGCATGCACTTATGTCTGATGAATCCTTAAACCATAATTTAATATTTACCAGCAATTAGTTTATTAAATTAATTGGTATGTCATAGTTTTAATAATCATGCTTGTTATTTCTTTGTAAATTGTTGCTGATTTTTTACTGTGGAAGTAACCTTTATTCATTTATACACACTTTTTACTCAAGAGGTAGAGAATTATATATAACATCAAATCTATGTCTTCACAGTTAGTAGGTTCCACTAGTAATGAAATAGTGAACCGAATGATTTACTATAACATCTGACCTACAAATCCGATCGCTATATTTGCTGATCAACTCGTTACCCCGTAGTTTCATATATTGGCGGACTAAACGTTTTTTGGCAAACTCCAAGGGATGGAAAGAAAATTAAATTACATAATAGTTGTATCATTTTGACGCAGTGTTACATATATATTTCGATATATGTTTGTTTTAGTCGGGATATTTCAGCTTAATTAATTTCTATCAGACCACTCCATCTTTAGAAAGTTCACTTGAAGTCACGTAAATAATTTAGTTACAATATAAAACGTAAGACGAATTCAAGATAACTTAGTAAAACTATACATTCATAAGTAATAGAATATGCAAATTCAATCAAATATGTAGATATAGTCTTGTCTGTATTTGAAACGTAATATTGGATTCTGAATGAAAATGTATAAAGTTTTTTCTAAGTAGAAAAAATATTTTTCCTGGCAACGAAATCATATATATTCTTGGTTCAGAACAGGCGCTGTTTTATTTGTTGATATGATTTACTCGTATAATATCACGCTTTGTTTTCTCATGTGTCTTAGAACTCATAAATTACTTATCAAGTAAAACTTTTCATACTAAACAATTATTTCATGTTAATTTCACTTTTTAGTTTGTCACTGATTAACCATGAAATAGCATTCCCTAGATACTTATCAGTGTTTAGAGAAATAATAAGCTATAGGCTCTGGAGTATTTGTATAAGATTCTATAGATTCGATTTTAGAACTGTAGATAAAAATGGACAACGTTAAGTTTTGCACAGTCAATAAGTCCTTTATTTGGCCAAATTGATAAACACAAGTTGCGTTAGCTAAGTCAGTGAGTGTACAAGATAACACATTTTTGTGTACAAGATAACAGATTTCTGATGAGAAGAAAGCATCTCTACATGACGGTCGATTGTTCAGACCGTGGATGATTCTTAGTTTTTTTTTTTTTTTTTTTTTTTTTTTTTTGAACACAGAGCCAAAACATAGTTCCGCTGCCCTCACATCCTAATGCCGACACCACATAAGTCATAAGAGGATAGAGAAATCCATAGTATGCAGCCATGAAAACCTCATTTCTGGAAAATATTGATAGCTAGTGCATAAGAAATATTCCTGAGCTCATCCTTCTACATACGGTGTCAACACGGGCATGAGAACAAAGATTTTGATCTATTTCCAGTACCAACAATTTCACTTGGTCATAGTTTAAATTTCAATATCATTCAGCAATATGTTTATATCTTTCTTGGAACTCTCTTTGATTACAAAATTAATCAGCTGAGTTTTACTTAAGTTTATTGTTAATAGGTTTGAGTCAAAACACTGCATTGAATTGTTGGCTTCTATAAATGTATTAATTTCCAATTCTTCTCTATTGTAGCCGGACACAGTGAGAGACGTGTCATCTGCAAAAAGGCAAACGTCACCTGCACTAACTGATTAAGGCAAGTCATTAATGAAAATGAGAAACAACAGTGGGCCCAGCAAAGATCCTTGGGAAATCCACAATTGACAGTCCTAGACGACGACGAGTAAGGCCGCAGACACCCGGAGTTATTTATCTCTGCAATCTCAATACATAGGTTACGGCCCTGAAGATAAGTGGAGAACCACTCTAATGCCAGCCCTCTCACGCCTATTAAGTGTATTTTTCCAACAGTAGAGAGTGGTTTACCAAGTCGAATGCCTTACTTTTAAGTAAAAAAAGCCCCAGAGGAATGGTTCCTGGAATCAAGGGATTTGACAATGTTTGAGATTAAGGCAAACATAGCATTCAAGGTGGTTTTATTTTTGACAAACCCGAATTGATTACAGTAAAGTAAATGGTTGGCGTTAACAAATTCAGTAAGTATTTGTAAAGCTATTTTCTCGTAAACTTGAGATAAATGTTACAAGCCTGTAGTTTTCACAGATTTGATCATTCCTTTTTTAAGTATAGATTTTACAACTTAGCACTAGTTTATCGGGAAATCATCCCTTTAGAAAGGATGATTTGATCAAATGAACTAAAGGTTATTCTACAATATGTGATATTTATTTCAAAAGGATACAAGATATTTTATCTACGCCAGCATACTTTTTGCCTTTTAAGCTGTTTTTCATGCTCTCAACTTCTTTTTCATTTGTTTCTATGAGGAAAGTAAATGCTGAAATGTTAACTTGGCTATTTGATAGAGTGCAGCCGGCAGCTTTAAAATTAGAATATGATCCCACATTAAGAAATAATTCATTGAATATCTTAGCCAATTCCGCAGGAATATTTGTCAATTCTCCTCCATATTTTATAGGTGTCATATTTTTTCATTTGATTTTAGAGCCATATTTATGGGTGTTGATTATTTTTCAGATTATCTTGCTTTTGGTATCCACAGAGATTATTTTTTCAAGCAAAAGGTTTGATTTTAATATCCGAATTTTCTGTCTGTATTTCCATTTTAAGCGCAGGTAGTATTGTCTCATAAAATGCCTGGCATCATAATCTTTTGTCTTTATGTACAAGTCGTAGACCAGCTGCTTCAAATCAAGTATTTCTTTGGTTTGATTTAGTTTATTTTTCCCCATTACCCTCTTTACTTTTATTTTCCTTTTCGGAAAGACCACTTCGAACATATGCCTCAGATGAATATAAAACGCAGTAAACTTTCCGTTAATTCTTTCTGCAAGATAAAAATTTTCCCAAGTAACTTTGGATATAAAATTTTTTAAATACTCTCTGAATGAAGTTGAAAACTGACGGCCTAATCGATATTTGATTTCTGGCGTTTTTTATGGTTTGATATCCATTTGAACAATCTGTGCATTATGATTCGAGAGGGCTGACACAACTACAGCACTATAAACATGGTTTACTTCTATATCAGTGAACACGTGGTCAATTAGTGACTTAGAGCCTATGACAATTCTCTAGTATAGGACTGTATTGTGTTCTTTAGTCCGTATATATTTATAATAGTATTAACTGACGGGCAACGATCAGATATATACGGGCAATAGAAAGATCAATATGAAAATTTCTTACGACAATCGTCATGTAGTTTTTACTTTAATATTTATTAAGACAGTCACTAATCATACGGAAGAAAATTGTCTGCTGGTTGTTGAGTGGTCTATATCCAGGTATTAAAATGAGTTGAATATATTCTAGGTCCATTTTAGTGGCTGAAATTTCACATTCTACTTCCACGCATAATTCAATTGTTTCAAGTCTCTGACAATTTATTGACACTTTTACAAATAAACATGAACCTCCTCTTTCCATATTTGGGCAAAAATATGCTGACGCACTATTATAACCATCTAGTTTAAATATGTCAAACTCGTATTCCTTCATATTATACAAAGACATACATATTACGTCTGGTTCTTCGCTTTCTACAAACATTTGGAAAGGTTCTATTTTAGATGTTAGGCCTCTTATGTTCTGGTAGAGCAGTTTAAGATTCCGACGGTGGTGCATGTGGCCCATATCCCGTCTAATTTCCCCCAAGGAATCCCGTACTGTTTGCATGCCATCTCAAAAAAAAAAAAAAAAAAAAACTTGCTATAGTAAACACTGCATCCACTTGTAAGATCTTCGCTAGGGCAAGCCAAATTAAATGGTTGGCAAAGATCAGAACTGTGGGCATCGCAGGGGTTTTTAACAGAAACTTGACTTTGCCTAGTAACAGGAGACACGCTGGCGGTCCTAATCGCACAGCTCAGCAGAGCAGCCAGCCTCCGCTTGCCTCCCAGACTAATATGCAGCCCGTGTCTTGTGTAGCACGAGCGGTCCAGTGAATACAGTGAGACAAACGAAGCATTTGAAAACGTAGTCAATAACATACTAATTTGGTCGTTGACTTGCCTAACCACCTGAGTCAGTTCTGGCCGGTCGTACCGCAGGGGCAGACCCACTACCCAACCCTGGGATCTCGCACAACCCGTAGCACTGCGTTCAGCTCTTACGTAATGCTACCACAGTATCCAGAAGTCATAATATTGTTTGTTCCACCTAATATTATCAGGTTGTCTTCTACTGACATGTCCTTTAGGTCTGACAGTAACCACTCAGTAACCAGACTTAAGTTTGCATTTTGCTTCACAGGAGTAACTACTTTAAAAGTGGTTATAGTTCTACAACTATTTAGAAGGAGGTATCTGAGATATCTGCCATGACTGTCAGAGAATATCTTTACTTTAGGATTAGTAAAACTTGTTACATAATTTAGTTTAGAGTGTTAACATGGAAGCAGGTAGAAAAAAACACTGTGTCGGTATATTAGAGAAGTCGCTGATCCGATTCCACAGAATGAACGAGAATAACACGCATCTCCTCCCGCAACTTCACCAACTCATCCTTCAATCTTGAGTTGTCCTCTCGAAGATCACAGACTATGGGAGGATCCAGTTGCAGATTCTGAGAACAATCTAAGGTTCTTGCTGTTAAAGCTTCCGATACATAATGTGTGATAGTGTACTCCTAGATACCCTGGACGGTGCGGACAAGTTGCCGGGCGGAATAGAAGTTTCCATCAAAAGACTACGACTTTGTATAGGTGGTGAAGTGGAAGTTAGTTGTCTCATGGTCGCCGGATGTGGACCAGCATGACTCTCCTTGGCCGAGTAAATGGCGGTTTTTTCCTTGTTGGTTCTAATTGAGGCCTTACATATATTGTCCAGGCAACGCCACACTAATTGAGGCCTTATATATCTTGGACAGGCAACGCCACACTAATTGAGGCCTTATATATCTTGCCCAGGCAACGCCACACTAATTGAGGCCTTACATATCTTGTCCAGGCAACGTCACACTAATTGAGGCCTTATATATCTTGCCCAGGCAACGCCACACTAATTGAGGCCTTATATATCTTGGCCAGGCAACGCCACACTAATTGAGGCCTTATATATCTTGGCCAGGCAACGCCACACTAATTGAGGCCTTATATATCTTGCCCAGGCAACGCCACACTAATTGAGGCCTTATATATCTTGGCCAGGCAACGCCACTCTAATTGAGGCCGTAAATATATCTTGGCCAGACAACGCCACACTAATTGAGGCCTTACATATCTTGCCCAGGCTACGCCACACTAATTGAGGCCTTATATATCTTGGACCGGTAACGCCACACTAATTGAGGCCTTATATATCTTGGCCAGGCAACGCCACACTAATTGAGGCCTTATATATCTTGGCCAGGCAACGCCACACTAATTGAGGCCTTACATATCTTGGCCAGGCAACGCCA
Organism: Stictocephala bisonia; assembly: GCA_035578905.1. Taxonomy (NCBI): domain Eukaryota; kingdom Metazoa; phylum Arthropoda; class Insecta; order Hemiptera; family Membracidae; genus Stictocephala; species Stictocephala bisonia. Next base: position 605,578 of record JAQJVL010000143.1, read on the forward strand.
CACTAATTGAGGCCTTATATATCTTGCCCAGGCAACGCCACACTAATTGAGGCCTTATATATCTTGGCCAGGCAACGCCACTATAATTGAGGCCGTAAATATATCTTGGCCAGACAACGCCACACTAATTGAGGCCTTACATATCTTGCCCAGGCTACGCCACACTAATTGAGGCCTTATATATCTTGGACCGGTAACGCCACACTAATTGAGGCCTTATATATCTTGGCCAGGCAACGCCACACTAATTGAGGCCTTATATATCTTGGCCAGGCAACGCCACACTAATTGACGCCTTACATATCTTGCCCAGGCAACGCCACACTAATTGACGCCTTACATATCTTGCCCAGACAACGCCACACTAATTGACGCCTTACATATCTTGCCCAGGCAACGCCACACTAATTGACGCCTTACATATCTTGCCCAGGCAACGCCACACTAAATCACCATTTTTCATAGGATAACATTCTCGATACTTGTAATCTTTATAAAGAATTATGTATTTACCTTTGCTGTTCACTTCCACTTCAAAAGACATGATTAACGTTTATTAAGATAGACAATATATCTCGAACAGACAAAATGTGGTGTTTAATACATTTGTATATACATATAAGTATATACAATGGGAAAATAAAGTAGAAATAACAATGACTAATCTACTTTTAAATGAAAAATAAATTGAGGAATTTATCGAGAAAAAGGTTCATGCTGATAGTTGGGGTAGAACCCAAGCGAGTGAGTTGATCCTGAGTCCTACTTGTACAACGCCTTTATCAAGTGAGCTAAGCGGGCCAGTTTATCTCTATTTAAATTATCCAAATAAACTTTTAAGTATAAATAATGCCTATTTCATGCAGATACATATTAAGCACTGTAGTCCTTGATTTCTTTGTGGATGATTACGCAATGATTAAAGTTACCTAATTATGTATATACACACATATGTGTGTGTGTTTGGAACGTTGCAAAACCAGCTTACTTGTTAGTTATATGTTTATGTTAAAATGTCAATTTAGTATTTCCTAAATTAATATACTATAATATACAATTTATGGATGTATATACATTTATTATTTTACTCTTTATACTAAAACTACAAAACTTACAAAATTATATTCAGACACCTTCTGCTTGATTATATTAACGTCACGTATACAATTTATCTTGAAATAGAATTTTTTTAAGGTGGAATACAATTATGGTTGATATATAGTGGGACGTTCATGACTTTTAAATTGGAATTTGCTTAAGCTTTACTTATTAATTAAATACTGGAAAGCTTGGTGTTAACGGAAACTTGTGAGGTCACTTCCGTTACAACTTGTAGCGTTGCCCGGAAGTTCAGGATCACTTCCGTTCCTGTGGCCACACACAATGCATATCTCTTAATAAAAATGTTATATCATATACAATTAATTGTAAGCCGAAATAAACTATATTCACCACACTAAAATATAGTTTCTACAATATTACACTTTTATCGCCAAAGCAGTATAATAAGTTGTTAGTAATAGTTGCTAGTTATTATCTTACCGGTTAAATATTCTTATACTGATTGAGATTTATGAATGTTTATACATTTATATTTACATACATTCATAATGTATATTTAAGTATATAATGATTTATAATTTAACTAACTTTAAGTCATCTGTTTTAAGTGTTAGTAGGCAAACTATATAAGGCAAATCTTGATAAGAACCTAACTGCCTACCAATAAAATTAAGTTCTAGTAAAATATATTTTTGTATATTTAATATTTATCAATATTTGTAAATATTTTTCTGTTGTTTCGTTTACAGTTATTATTGGTCTTCGATGTTAAGATTTCACTAATCGAGGCCAAAACAAATTTTATATTTGAAAATAAATAAAGAAGTAATATCAGAATGTGTAGATATTATCATTGAACTTGTGAACTATATTTTAGTTAATTTGATTGTTTTGTGTTAATTTTTGATGAATTTAGTAACATGCTATGAGTATACCGTTGTTTATATAATAGTAGTTAAGCTTAATAAACTTTGCAATATTATTTGCAAATAGGCAAAGCAGTTAAATGGCATGTTTTTTTTTAAACTAATATTTCAGCAATTTGGGGGCAAAAGTAACGAAATACTTTACAACAATGTTTCAATTAATTGGTAAAACCTTATATATTCGAAATAAATATTAATATTCCTTCATTACCAGTAAGAGACGTTCCATTAATAGAATTATATAAATAAACTTGCACACTGTGTTTATATTTTTAACAGTGACCTGTATTCTTAACAATTGCACGAGTAAAGACAACATTGGAAATAGAGCATTTATTTAAAACTTGCACATGACCACATTAATTGTTTCATTCTCATGAAATGTTGACGGAATCTCTCTTTAAACTGCAGTTGTTTGACAAAAATATAATTATAAAAACACGATGACATAAAGTACCAAGAATGCTTCACTAAGTGCATTACAGCTAGCAAGCATTTATTTAGTAACTGAAGTAAATGGTATTTTAATGCATAATTTTTCTTTTTAGACTAATCAGTTTAGTAGTTTTAGATTTTTTTTTAATTATTCGAAAGTAAAATCTTATTAATTCAAACACGTTATAAAAAATAAATAAATAGTTTAGACTTCCCAGATCATAATTCGCCTATGTCTTTTATTGTCGAGTGGAGATGTGATTATGCTTTATTTTTTTCAAAGAAAATATAACATTTATGCTACAGACTAGACTGTGAACAGACTAAACATGGCAAAAGTGTGTTTGCTTATTAATTGTTATGTTACCATACAATGTTAAATAATAGGGTATTTATATTACGTGTCACATTTATTATGACCTTATTATAAAGTTAAATTATATGATTTCTCTTAAAAAGTAAACAAGCACAATACTGTAGCAATTTAAAACTGCTATCCATTATCATAAAACTTAGTTCTCTCAGGAGCCCTGACGTCGAGGGCAATTCCGGCTTTCGGAACTGTGCAACTGTAAACACAAAAATATGTTCCTACTTTTTTTCTTTCTCATTTTTCGTTTTAAAATTTTGACGGGATTTGTCTTCACTCTAGAACGTTAACCCTACATATATTTAAAAAAAATTTAATGTAAGCTAGTTTTAACGGTGACTTTTATTTTATGTTTTTTAATTACATTTTATTATTGTATATTTAAAAATTCAATTAGAGCGTAGTCAACTAAACCCAAGTAGTCTATATCTATTCGGTAACATACGGCAAACCCAGAACTTATAGAAACTCTTTAACTACTGTATTAATTTCTTATTTTAAGATTCAATGCAATATCTGAGGCATCAAAGAGTCGAACGAGTCTCACTTATCATTGTATTACGAACTAATTGTTATGATAGTGTATATAAATCATACATAGAATTTTGAATGTTGTAACAAATATAGTCAGAAGAAAATAAAAAAATGTTTTTTAAAAACATCTACGCATTCAAACACACTTTAAAAAAAAGTTGAAAACGCGCTACAGTTTGAATACTTTGCTACATTAAACTACAGGACAATCACGAAGCGAAATCATTGACGAAAAGTTATAAGTTAGGTTGTATAAAAATAAAGACTACCACACCTCAGTTATTAAGTGTAAAACATTAAGTTCGTGATATTACGTAGTCGAAGAAACTAATTCTTTACTTTAAAAATTTCTTCTGCCAAAGTAAGAATTGAATAATGTATTTGAAAAATAAAACAGGTTTAACGCTTTTCCATCACCAAATGTTTATCATATTTTATGTCATGACATTATTTAGTTATTTTTAGTCAGAAATTGGTTACTCTGAGATTTTGTTATGGTACAAAACTACACTAAAGTGAATTATCTTATTATTAAATTAAAGCGAATTAAATCGTTATTTAAGTAAGTTTTATACAGATTAAGTTGTTATTATAATATGCATAACATATTTTAGTTTTAGGAAGACAAACTTTAAGCCCAAAACAATAAATGAACTAATAAAAAAGTAAATTGTGTTTCGTTTGTTTATAGAATTACCAATACGCAATATATTCAGTTGCAAACTTACAATTTAATTTTTTTGACCGCATAAGCTCATAAATACAATACACACAGCGTCTTTATACTATTTCTTATTAAGTTTCAGTAATGTTTAAAGTAATAAATTGATATATTTTAAAATATATATTGTATAATTTATAAATATTTATTTTTACATAAATAATTAAATATATATATCTCTCTCTATCTTATTATTACAGGAAACCAGATACAACATTGTTGGAAAGTTCGAATTAAATAGAAAGTATATAAATCAATTTGAAACCTTTTTCAAGTTGTTAAGGAAGGTCTTTAAATTAGAAATATACCAATTGTAAAGTCCGGAAATGGTTTAATACATAGTAAACGACAAGTAAAATTAAACAGTGAATAATTGGAATAATTAAAAAAATACACTACACATTTTAATGAAAATTAGTAACTAGGGGTTTTAAGTAGCTTATTGTTATTTTAACATTTAAAACAATTGTGAAACAAATTGGTGGATAAAAATTAAGCTTTCCCTCCATTATCACGAATTTTACGAATAAAAGATAAAAAATATGTATAAATCCATATTTTGTGTTTTTGAATCGAATTTACTTATTAAATCTGCTAGTTACTAATTGATCACTGGAAAATCCGGAAAACTCAAGATAGTGAATGAAAAATATATTAAATTTATAACAATAGAATTTTAAATTCAGAATTATTAACTAAGGTCGCTATCGCGAATTCAGAAATTAAATAACATTAAAGCGTAGGATGAAAAATCGTGATTTTCTACAATTTCCATAAATTTTACACAAAAACTATGTATAAATGTCATTATCAAATATATGAGGAGGTGTTGAATAGAAAATCTTTGTTTCTTCGAGTTTCCCTGAAGATTTTAAGGCTGGTATCTGTTAAAATGATAGTATTTAGTTATTTAAATTATATAAATATATTCTTTGATTTAAATTTTTATTTTTGTTCAAAATTAGAAACGTTTTGAAGCCTAAAAAATGAACATAATGGCTGCTCCATATTACATTTTAAAATTTATAGTTTGTTCTAGTATAACGGGTTGTGGCAAAGCTTCCGGTCAGAGAAGAACTGTACAAAGAGTTTTGGTATACACTGCACTAATGTTACACTCATACTTGATGAAAACTATGAAATTATTAATGAAACAACTCCAGTTAAACCAGCAGAAATCGTCGAAAGTGAAGACGAGATAAATAGTGATGTTGATGATCGCTTTAATGGAAATGTATTTTCTAATAATTCACAGGTATTAAATGTACTAAAGTAATATTCTTATTGTTATAAATAATAAAAAAATCTCTAATTTTATTTTAAATTCAAAATTCTATTCGTATTTGAAAATGTTATGAAATTTAAAAGCTGTCAAGTAGTACAATTAGGTGTTTTCGCAACTTTTAATTTATTGGCATACAGTTCGTAAAATTATGAATGTTTTTAATCTCTTGTTTTCTATGGAAGACTTAAAACTTGTTGAAAGCTATAAACTGTCAACATTTAAAACATGATATCAAGAAAAAAGGCTTGAAAATCATTATCTTTACTACGTAAAACTTTAAAATTTGCTTTTTAAAAATGATTGCCTTAAAGGATATAGCTATTTTTCACGACCGTTTTAAAATCGTATTTCAGCAATATATTTTTTTATGTTGAAGATATCTTAATATGCAAGGTCGAATTAGAAAGGTAAGCTTATATAGAAAAAAAAATTATGAATATTTTTTCTATTAAATTAAAACGTTTTGATATATTTTAGGTTAAATCATGGTTGTTTATTTTAGTGTAAAAACATGAACAGTTAAATTCTAACACTCATACCTTTGAATAGACACATCAAAATACATTTTTTTCAAAAGTAAACTGTTGGGCAAGCCAATCCTTAAAAGTTAAGTTTTATAATTTTTTTTCAAAAATTAACCAATTTTTCACTATCAGTCAAAATAAGAAATTCGTTTTCAAAAAACACAAATTTTACCAATTTTCAAAGTGCAGTCATATTTTTAATATGGTCCAAATCGGGCAAAAATTGATGAGCATGTGTTTAGACATGTAATCTCACTTTAGACTATGTTGTTTACCTTTTATATGACCAGATTCCAATTACGAACACGTTTTTAGCCACAAATGTCAATAAAGTGGCTAAATAGCCAACAAATATTTGATTGTAGGTTTTTTTTATTTTGTATAGTAAAAACCTTATTAGTCTTCCTTTTTTTATAATTTTATCCTACTCAAAGTTTGTCTAAATTATTGTTTTGTATGAGTCACATCTTTGAGATATTCACCTCGAAACAACCCATTATTTTTATTTAATGATAAAAGCACCATCTTTAAAATGATATATCTAGCCTTTGGCTAATCATGAAAAAATAAAAATAAAATATTCTGAAAGGTAAATCTATTAGCTTTAAATTAAGTTTTTATAAATTTTTGTTCATAACTGAGAAACGTTCTGCCCTATTTCAGAAAAACTTATGAAAAACATGAAATGTCGGGGTGAAAATATCAATATTGAATACTCTTTAGCTCAGCAGGAGTGCAATTTATTGAACGCTGTTAATAATATTTTATTCATAAAATGAGTGAATTACCCGGTTTTATCTGTTATTTTTTAATTGTTTTTGCCCCGTTTAAAGGCATCCGCTCCACCACCCCAACTACGAAGTGGGCAGACAAAGTGGTTTATTTCAAGGAACTACATCTCCCTTTATATAATATAACTAATTTCAAGTGAACATAGTATCTTTCTATTCAATCGGTACTCTATTACCTGGTTTATTGTACTATAAGTAGATTTGAGATAAATTATATAGTTTTCTCTTTAAATACTCAATACAATGTTTAAATAATACTAAAAATAAACTTATAAAAAAACTGAATTATTTGCTTAGCAAAAAGCGTTATTGATCCATTCTCTACAATTTTGAAAGGGTGACCTTTTAGTTACTAGTTAACTACACTGATCCATACACACCAATACACGTACAGTGACATTAACCCACCCACCCACCCATACACGTACAGTGGTATTCACCCACCCACCCATACAGTGGCATTAACCCACCCATATACCACTGTACCACTGTATATGTATGGGAGGTGGGAGGGTCAATACATTGTATATGTATGGGAGGGTGGGTGAGTCAATAGCATTGTATATGTATGGGAGGGTGGGTGAGTCAATACCATTGTATGTGTATGGGAGGGTGGGTGGGTACAATATACACATATACAATGTGTTTTCATGTATATGGGCGGGTTTCATATACATGAAAATAGGCTAACATTGCTCGATCACTTTACATTAAAGCATATAATATTCCTAAGGTATTTTTAAGTTGTTGTACGTAAGCAAAATAAAGACAATATTATACTTGTATTTTGTGTAAGTTACATAATTAATGTCTTTTTTTAAGTTGAAAATATTTAACACTACATAAAATGCTATTGTATTTTAATTTAATTATAAATTAATTTAATATAAAATAGTTTGAAGTATATTAAAGTATTCAATTTGTATTTACTTATTCTCAATTAAGGGTACAATTAGGCTACATTTTAATAACAAGTAGTTTAAAGAGCTGTACTGACTATTTATTGTTACAATGTATAGTATGATAAAATAAATTTATTTATTTGTGAAATATATTTGGAAGCATGACATTATGTGATGAAAAATAAACACATGTTTTTCTATAATTTTCAAAATTAGAAACACGAAATAAATTTTTATTTTACCGAACTTCAATATAAATAACAAACTCTGGAGAGAAAATGGCTGGCAGTTGTTTTCTTTTCCGTTTGTAACAACTCTTCATCCAAGAGGGCTGTTATGGCTCTACTTTTTCATTAAAAGTTTTATTAAAATATCTTGAAAAACTTTTAACTGCTCATACTGTTCCTAATGTAAGAAACATGTTCTGATATTTTACTATGTAAGAAAGTAAAATTATTTCAAATACAAGTAATATTTTTATATCTTGTATATATAAGTTTAGAAATGTTAAAAATATAAGCTTCGTGGAATGAAACAAAAGTAACTGGCTAACATTTTATTGGTTCAATGAAAGAAGTCTATTAGACTACCCGACAGCCCTTGCATTCGCTTCGGAGTGGTTCTCTCAACTTGCTTATCTTTATCTCCGTGGTTCTGCCCCAAAACATTAATACAAAAGCTAACAATGCTGTCGTTCTCCTAGAGAACAAAACTATATAGTTTGTAAAATCCCAAAATTCTACTTTAAGGGGACACAACTTAGTGACATTAAATTAAAAGAAATTGGCTTATACATTTCACTATGAACACCAAATTAGCCAATCTTTTGTATTATTTTAAGGTTTTTTGTATCAGCTGTTTTAAATATATTATTAAATTAAGTTCGCTAATGTTACTCTTATGACAATAAAATGTTGAGATAATGTTTCCACTTCATGGATTGGGATCATGGGATTGGCACTTCGACTAATCCTATCTTAGTAGGTCTTTATGATTACAAATTTAACTTTAATCTCCAAGTTTCATAATAATATATTAAGCGGTTCCAGTGGTTTCATAATGAATACATCGTTTTTAGATTTCATATATTCAGATAAAGCAGTGTATTCAATTTTATACCGTTAAGAGTAATGGGAAATATGTTGTGTGGCAGTCAGTGTCCGGATGTTCTATAAGGGGGATAAGAGTATAAAGATTGTCAAATAGGCCAACATTACTTGGTTCGGTATCCACGTAAAGCTCTAGGTCCCTTAATTTCTCTGGATATTGGGCTACTAATAAATGATCCTTGCTAAACTAAGTTCAACTCGGTAACAATAACTACACTCGTTAATATATAGTCATTACACTCATTCACCTTTTATATTCTCCTATATATCTACGATCGGCATCTTAGCAATGAATGCGTTAAATGAAGGGATTTCAATGTGAACTATATATATTGCTGAATTTGTTTAGTGAGGATTAAATTTGAAATATATTGTTCAACTCAGGGAAAAAGAGGGAAGTCTCTGTTGACTAGTATATGACTAATATTTTGAGCCCATATGAGGAAGAACATGTTATCTTGTGTAGATTTGTTCACGCAGAGGATCCAGGAATATGTGGTCGCTTACTTTACATGTCGTAAACATTGGGGATAAGATTAATGCATATGTTGTCGAGGAATAAATTTTGGCACCAGACAAGGAAGATCATCTTGTAATGTTTATTCACACGAAGGATCCACTTCAAGTGCTGTGGGGTTGCTAACGTTACATGTCGTCAACTCTGGGGATAAGAGCAATGAATCTGTTGACCAGTAATCTATTTTGACCCCAGACGAAGAAGACCATCTTGTAACGTTAGTTCACGTGGAGGATCTCTTCAAGTGTTGTGTGATTGCTAACGTTACATGTTGTCAACTCTGGGGATAAGAGCAGTGAATCTGTTGATTAGTAATCTATTTTGACCCCAGACGAAGAAGACCATCTTGTAACGTTAGTTCACGTGGAGGATCTCTTCAAGTGTTGTGTGATTGCTAACGTTACATGTCATCAACTCTGGGGATAAGAGCCATGAATCTGTTGATCAGTAATCTATTTTGACCCCAGACGAAGAAGACCATCTTGTAACGTTAGTTCACGTGGAGGATCCACTTCAAGTGTTGTGTGATTGCTAACGTTACATGTTGTCAACTCTGGGGATAAGAGCAATGAATCTGTTGATCAGTAATCTATTTTGACCCCAGACGAAGAAGACCATCTTGTAACGTTAGTTCACGTGGAGGATCTCTTCAAGTGTTGTGTGATTGCTAACGTTACATGTTGTCAACTCTGGGGATAAGAGCAATGAATCTGTTGATCAGTAATCTATTTTGACCCCAGACGAAGAAGACCATCTTGTAACGTTAGTTCACGTGGAGGATCTCTTCAAGAGAGGTGTGGTGGCTAACGGTACATGTCATCAACTCTGGGGATAAGAGCAATGTTGACCAGTAATCTATTTTGACCCCAGATGAAGAAGACCATCTTGTAAGTTCACGTGGAGGATCCACTTCAAGAGAGGTGTGGTGGCTAACGTTACATGTCATCAACTCTGGGGATAAGAGCAATGAGTTTGTTGATCAGTAATCTATTTTGACCCCAGACGAAGAAGACCATCTTGTAACGTTAGTTCACGTGGAGGATCTCTTCAAGTGTTGTGTGATTGCTAACGTTACATGTCATCAACTCTGGGGATAAGAGCAATGAATCTGTTGACCAGTAATCTATTTTGACCCCAGACGAAGAAGACCATCCTGTAACGTTAGTTCACGTGGAGGATCTCTTCACGAGAGGTGTGGTGGCTAACGTTACATGTCATCAACTCTGGGGATAAGAGCAATAAGTTTGTTGATCAGTAATCTATTTTGACCCCAGACGAAGAAGACCATCCTGTAACGTTAGTTCACGTGGAGGATCTCTTCAAGAGAGGTGTGGTGGCTAACGTTACATGTCGTCAACTCTGGGGATAAGAGCAATGAATCTGTTGACCAGTAATCTATTTTGACCCCAGACGAAGAAGACCATCTTGTAAGTTCACGTGGAGGATCCACTTCAAGAGAGGTGTGGTGGCTAACGTTACATGTCATCAACTCTGGAGATAAGAGCAATGAATCTGTTGACCAGTAATCTATTTTGACCCCAGACGAAGAAGACCATCTTGTAACGTTAGTTCACGTGGAGGATCTCTTCAAGTGTTGTGTGATTGCTAACGTTACATGTCATCAACTCTGGAGATAAGAGCAATGAATCTGTTGACCAGTTATCTATTTTGACCCCAGACGAAGAAGACCATCTTGTAACGTTAGTTCACGTGGAGGATCTCTTCAAGTGTTGTGTGATTGCTAACGTTACATGTCATCAACTCTGGAGATAAGAGCAATGAATCTGTTGACCAGTAATCTATTTTGACCCCAGACGAAGAAGACCATCCTGTAACGTTAGTTCACGTGGAGGATCTCTTCAAGTGTTGTGTGATTGCTAACGTTACATGTCATCAACTCTGGAGATAAGAGCAATGAATCTGTTGACCAGTAATCTATTTTGACCCCAGACGAAGAAGACCATCCTGTAACGTTAGTTCACGTGGAGGATCTCTTCAAGTGTTGTGTGATTGCTAACGTTACATATCATCAACTCTGGGGATAAGAGCAATGAATCTGTTGACCAGTAATCTATTTTGACCCCAGACGAAGAAGACCATCCTGTAATGTTAGTTCACGTGGAGGATCTCTTAAAGTGCTGTGTGGTTGCTAACGTTACATGTTGTCAACTCTGGGGATAAGAGCAATGAATCTGTTGACCAGTAATCTATTTTGACCCCAGACGAAGAAGACCATCTTGTAACGTTAGTTCACGTGGAGGATCTCTTAAAGTGTTGTGTGATTGCTAACGTTACATGTTGTCAACTCTGGGGATAAGAGCAATGAATCTGTTGATCAGTAATCTATTTTGACCCCAGACGAAGAAGACCATCTTGTAACGTTAGTTCACGTGGAGGATCTCTTCAAGTTTTGTGTGATTGCTAACGTTACATGTCATCAACTCTGGGGATAAGAGCAATGAATCTGTTGACCAGTAATCTATTTTGACCCCAGACGAATAAGACCATCTTGTAACGTTAGTTCACGTGGAGGATCTCTTCAAGTGTTGTGTGATTGCTAACGTTACATGTTGTCAACTCTGGGGATAAGAGCAATGAATCTGTTGACCAGTAATCTATTTTGACCTCAGACGAAGAAGACCATCTTGTAACGTTAGTTCACGTGGAGGATCTCTTCAAGTGTTGTGTGATTGCTAACGTTACTTCTCATCAACTCTGAAGATAAGAGCAATGAATCTGTTGACCAGTAATCTATTTTGACCCCAGACGAAGAAGACCATCCTGTAACGTTAGTTCACGTGGAGGATCTCTTCAAGTGTTGTGTGATTGCTAACGTTACATGTCATTAACTCTGGGGATAAGAGCAATGAATCTGTTGACAAGTAATCTATTTTGACCCCAGACAAAGAAGACCATCCTGTAACGTTAGTTCACGTGGAGGATCTCTTCAAGTGTTGTGTGATTGCTAACGTTTTATGTTGTCAACTCTGGGGATAAGAGCAATGAATTTGTTGATCAGTGTTCTATTTTGACCCCAGACGAAGAAGACCGTCCTGTAACGTTAGTTCACGTGGAGGATCTCTTCAAGTGTTGTGTGATTGCTAACGTTACATGTTGTCAACTCTGGGGATAAGAGCAATGAATCCGTTGATCAGTATTCTATTTTGACCCCAGACGAAGAAGACCATCTTGTAACGTTAGTTCACGTGGAGGATCTTTTCAAGTGTTGTGTGATTGCTAACGTTACATGTTGTCAACTCTGGGGATAAGAGCAATGAATCTGTTGATCAGTAATCTATTTTGACCCCAGACGAAGAAGACCATCCTGTAACGTTAGTTCACGTGGAGGATATCTTCAAGTGTTGTGTGATTGCTAACGTTACATGTTGTCAACTCTGGGGATAAGAGCAATGAATCTGTTGACCAGTAATCTATTTTGACCCCAGACGAAGAAGACCATCTTGTAACGTTAGTTCACGTGGAGGATCTCTTCAAGTGTTGTGTGATTGCTAACGTTACATGTCATCAACTCTGGGGATAAGAGCAATGAATCTGTTGATCAGTAATCTATTTTGACCCCAGACGAAGAAGACCGTCCTGTAACGTTAGTTCACGTGGAGGATCTCTTCAAGTGTTGTGTGATTGCTAACGTTACATGTTGTCAACTCTGGAGATAAGAGCAATGAATCTGTTGACCAGTAATCTATTTTGACCCCAGACGAAGAAGACCATCTTGTAACGTTAGTTCACGTGGAGGATCTCTTCAAGTGTTGTGTGATTGCTAACGTTACATGTTGTCAACTCTGGGGATAAGAGCAATGAATCTGTTGACCAGTAATCTATTTTGACCCCAGACGAAGAAGACCATCTTGTAACGTTAGTTCACGTGGAGGATCTCCTCAAGTGTTGTGGGATTGCTAACGTTACATGTTGTCAACTCTGGGGATAAGAGCAATGAATCTGTTGACCAGTAATCTATTTTGACCCCAGACGAAGAAGACCATCTTGTACCGTTAGTTCACGTGGAGGATCCACTTCAAGTGTTGTGTGATTGCTAACGTTACATGTTGTCAACTCTGGGGATAAGAGCAATGAGTTTGTTGACCAGTAATCTATTTTGACCCCAGACGAAGAAGACCATCTTGTAACGTTAGTTCACGTGGTGGATTCACTTCAAGATAGGTGTGGTGGCTAACGGTACATGTCGTTCTAACCCCTGTATTTACTTATAAGATACCTTTTTATTGTTGTACATGTTTGGGTGCTATGATCAGAAGCAGTTATTTATTAACGTTCATTGGCTGGGCTCAGTGATGATAGACAAGCACATTTCCCCCACTCTCAGTTCATGACTGTTGCAAGTATATACATATAATAACAGAGAATTTTATAATAATGTTATCGTATATTTATTTCGGTGTTCAATGATTATTAAAATAATTGTAAATTTAAAATATTGTCTGTAATGGAATCGTTACAGCATGTATAAAATATATATGCAATTAATAGTAAAATAAAAAATATATATAGTGAAGTGTATTTATTTTAATCCAACTTTAGCATTTCTTCACTGTTAATTATTCATTTGAATTGATGTATCAATTAAGGAAGCCGCACTGTGTGAGATCTGTTCTATTTTTGGATCAAATTCAAGTGAAAGTGTGCCCCAATAAGTCTTTTCACAGAAAAGGTCACTCTCACGTTCGTCAAAGAAACCTAATCTTGATGTTTCTCCCACTCGAAACTATTTATTAAACATCTACAATTTAAATACCAATATCCCCTGTATACCGATTACTCAACATTATTTATTGTTCATTTTTACTACTCAAAGAATTTTCATCGCGATTCATGATGACAAAAAGAATATAATGTGTTAGAAGAGCATGCAAATAGCAATGTGGAATTGTATATAATAATGTATTTAACCATTTTTAAATTTGAATCAGTTAATTACTGGTATGCAGTCATGGCTTTAAAAACTCTAATTTTTAATGTTACCATTCCAAATTACTAATTTAATTAGATAATATTAAATCCAAATAATTCTTCTCACATAAATGATTAGATCAGCAATTCCAATCATTGGACGGCACTAAGTGCCATATTCCAGGGTATGACCTGTATAAATCTCTTGGCTCTCAACGCACAAGAAACTTGTTTACATAAAAATAAGCACTTAGAGCTAGTTACCAGAACAATCCAAATTTAATTGATGTTAGGGAATATCCTGTGAGGTGTCATCCATGTCAACAGGCTACTTTTGTAACTTATTAAATGAAAAAAACAACATATTAAGTCAATATTGATAAACTGATTTACGAAAATGTCCTTACACAATAACGGTTTATGCTCTTATAATGAGTAATGCAGATTGTCTAGAATTTTAATATGAAAGGATGGAGCACATTTAACAAGAATAAATCGAATTCATACGAAAGAACTCTAGTTTGGTGATGTTGCTGTATATGTGAACAGTACAGTATAGTGTAGTTTGTAGTAAGTCAGTCATATAAGAGAGGCTTGGTAGATTGTCTTAAATGTATTTTTAACTAAACTTCAGAAGTTTGATCTAAAATTATTTGTAAGTGAGAATATTTTATTTTTACTAAACATTTGTACCTTTTTACTTATAAATACCAACGTCATAAAAAGTGATCGTAGAGTGCGATATTAAATATTTCTCAAAGTATGTTTATAGATAATCATTTTGAATAGATTTAAAACCTGCAGATCTCAGATTTATAACTAAGCAGAATACGAACATATGTTCTAAAATAAATATAGCTGGGTCATAAATAATTTTATAACATTTAAGCTAACCTACTTTTCAATGATAATAAGTTGTATTATTACCATAAACTTTTAACGAATTAAACAAAACATCTCTGTACTAAGAAAAATAAAAACTGATGCAGCACTAATAATAGAAACATACAAAATAACAGCTGGGCTGTCACAGCTTAGGATTACATGTTCCATTCAAAGTTGGGATAGCCATTTGTTTTACGGTCACACGTTGGGTTCCCTGGGAGTTAAGCCGACTTAATCATGATACATAGTGACATGTGCTTCTCTTACCTAGGTCTCCAATGTAGATCTAAATCTCACGTGGTCAATATACAGTCCTATAATTGTTAAATAATACATGTTGTTTAGTGCCAAACTACTGTAATTTCTCATGTTATAGGTTATAGGCGAGCGATCTTATAAAGTTTCATACATAAATTCAAGCTTATAACCATAATAGGTATGGGAGTAGGTAAGAATAGTTTGCACGATTCTAATGTTTCTGTCTTGGCTAAGTTAGGTTAATTTCGTAATATGAGTTAAATTAAATGTGTTGGCTTGTTTTACGGTATGATAGGTTACAGAGACAATTTTTAACGTCCTCTCTTTATGATAAATATTTTTCATGTATAATTCCGTATACAATAATGTCTAATATTACCGACATATAACACAACATGTTCCCAAAATTCTCAGAGTAAAAAGATGTTCTGTAGTAAATTGAGAACTTTTTCTACAAACAATAGTTTTATAAATTATGTAGGCTTAAATAATTAAGATAGTAGGCTATAATCTGCAATATTAAAAAAATTATATCATTATACATTAAACCATTTTAAGTGCTTAGAAAGGACGTTCACTTATTTAACTTGATTTTAACTGTGCAAATATTAGCTGATACATTTTAAATTAACATTATGGTAATAACCTACAAATGTATATGAAGTCAATAAAAATCAGGAGGGTTTTCAACGTACATTTTGAATGAACGGTTATAATATCAACATACATCACACGGATATGTCTAATCTAAATATTATGAGAACTCTGAGTTAGTGTTGATAGTAATCAGTTTCCTAATGTTGTGTAAGAAAGGGAACTGAGTATAATTGTCATTAGCTGAAAATCAGACCAATACTACGTGGTTCAGATTCCACGTAAAGTTGCAGATACCTTAGTTGATCTGGATATTGTGCTATAAATAAATGACCTTTTCTGAGCATAAGTCAAACTCAACTAGCAGCTCTACTACAAAGATCACCAATACACTCCACATAAAAGTGGACCATATAAGAGGGTAGCCTACGTGAAGATTATATTTTGGCCTTTCACAGAATTATATTTTGGTTTGTCATCGCTGTGAACAAAACAAACACAATTAATAATGCTATTACAATACACGCTTTGTATTATTGATTATATTTACAGTATTCGTTAAATTTAGTTTTATTTATTTTTCTTTAGATTTAGATTTATTTAGTTTAAGGCGTCAGGATATAGGCGTGTATGATTTTTGAGTAAGTGTGATGAGTGTAGATGAAAAACGAAGTCACAGTTATAAACTAAGGCTGACTATCACTTATTCCGGTGTAATATACTATATAAATACAACTGCATTGAGGTATGAGCGTCGTGGAACTTGTAATCCCAAAATTACCGGGATATAGATTTAAGTCTCATAAGTGTTGCACTAAACAGAGAAGACATGGGTTAGATCAGTTGAAAGGCTCTAGCAATATGGAATTGCTTCATTATCTACTTGGCTCCATGAATAAACGGGTCATTATCATTGTAAGCGAGCCGGTCAGTGTGTAAGTCAACACTACCGTACGTAAATGAGTTGGTGGGAGGGTCATCACCTTTGATTATATAACTGGACAACTATTCCTCTTTGGACTATACTGTTATTGGTTCTGCCAAGGTCTTTAATTCAGTGATTATTTAGTCAAGGAAAAGTAATGTACCTCCACCTGGTGAAGAGCTTCCAGGTATTCTGGGTAGTTTTCATCTGACTTGATAATTTTAATAAGGAGGAAACGTTCTGCTCATAATAAGTGTACGACTTCAGGATGACAATATAAGAATGAGGTATGTTCCAGCATGATGACCTTTGTCAAAGTGAATATAATTAACTGCTGTAGGAAGGGGCATGCAGTGTTATGAGTGACGAAGTTGAGGAACCAATTTAATTTTACAAATGATACGATTAATTCATACTTATTAGTGCACTGGAAAGCACAAAATAGGATCTTTGATAAACAAGTAAACTTCAAAGTTTTTTGGTAGGTTCTTTCACGTGTAAAACTAATCGGTCACTTTCCTGTCATGATATTACAGTAGTAATTGAAGATCGGGAAGAGATCATCTAGAGTGCGTCCTTATAGACTCCAATTTGATTTTAATTGGAACACGTAAACTGTGTTGTATTAAAAGAGATACTTTGGTCTCTTTATGTGGATTTATAGATATGTTAAGTTCAACAAAAACAAACAAGTAGGAGGTTCAAAGTCACCTCAAGCATTCCACTGTTGTTTGAAATACTGTACTGGACGTACACAGATGCACCAGTTGAGGCCATTTAGTACAGACTCCTCTTATTGGTGGGTTCCTGAGCTCACTGAAGCAGAAGGACATGTACGAGTAGTACCCAATAAATCATCAACCTTTGTAAAACATTAATGGCCACACTGGTTTGGTGATTACTACTGGTCTAAGAGTGTAGTAATATTCTTTTTTCTCAAAAGATACATTTTTATATTTTTGAGTGTATTATCTAGTAATATAATGGGTATAACAGCATTGCAAACAGGCTTCATATACTAAATTTGACGATAACTATTGTAGCACGATCTAAGGATGATGAGATCAGCATATAATCCTTGACTATGCTAGTTGAGCTTCATCCCTTGCGAGTTGTGTTAGCCTCAGGAGTATTTTGGCCTTTGAGAGTTCAACTGGCTAAAATGCCGAAGATTACTGAATTGGAGGATCGGTGGAGTGAAGGGGGTAGTCAGTTATAGCCCATAAAAAAGTATACAATCAATTACAGAATACCAGTTAAAACAATGTATTTTAGCTTCATATTTATATGGTATAACTACATTGAATTGAACACGAGATTTTAATTATTATTAAAATGTTTGAATTAACGTAATAGATGCAAATCAAATCCCCTGCTTAAAGTCGTAAGTGACTAACTATAACCGTATTGAACATTACAAGAATACGCTATGAATAACATATGGACTAACAGCTCTATTTATAGTTTATTTAAATTGAATAAATGAATAAATGATTTATTCATTTATTCAATGATGATTCAATGATGATTTTCCATTCAATATTTAGATAAATATTTACATTAGGATTATTGGAAAGATAACTGGCTAATTTTTCCAGTAATATGGCCAGAGTAAAATAATAAAAAATGTTCTATAAACATGGAAATTAGAGTCTAGCATCTTGAAAAA
Organism: Stictocephala bisonia; assembly: GCA_035578905.1. Lineage (NCBI taxonomy): Eukaryota > Metazoa > Arthropoda > Insecta > Hemiptera > Membracidae > Stictocephala > Stictocephala bisonia. The sequence goes on from JAQJVL010000143.1 coordinate 624,014, forward strand.
ACAATTGATAAGAAAACATCGTCTTCTGCGGTATCTTTGCAGCCTAAACACTAAGTAATTCAAAACTAAAAAGAAATATATGCAAAATCAAAACTGAAAACCAACAAATACAATAGATACTACAATATAATGAAAAAATATCCATACACATACATATACACACACATACACACAATATATACATACATGTACATACATGCACATACATATATATACATCACCTACATGGCTATTAAACATTAACCACTTAAAAACTACAATGAATTTAATTTGAACTCTTGACACATGATAAATAACCAAATGCAATCTGTAACAGTGATTAAAATAAATTTACTGTGATTTAAACCAAAACGTTGTTCAAAAAATCAGGATCTTGAAAAGAGAAAATCCAAGCAGTTATATTTTTACAAAATTCATTTAGATTATTAGCTTGTTTTATTTCTGCAGGTAATTGGTTGAAATATTTGGGCCCCAAATAACAGAAGGAGTGGCGGAATATTGATCTATTTGTTCTTAGCAGACGATATTGTTGGTTGGTATTAAAACGAGTATTATAGATCAAATTATTTCTCACATTTCCACCCCTAATAAAAAAAAACCTTAAAACCTTAAACATAAATAGATGTTGGAATGGTAGTATTTTCATCTGTACAAAAAGAGGAAAAGAGCTATCACGTTTATTTTTCTTTAATAATATACGTAAAAAATAAGTCTGTGTAGTTCTAAGTTTTTGTAAAAAATATTTATATGTACCTCCCCAACAAGTTATTCCATACTGCAGCCTAGAGTTAATTAGATCAAAATATAAAGATCTTAATAATGATGTACTGTAGAAATGTCTTAAGTAGTAAAACTTTCTTATTGATAATCTTAACATGTTATGCAAGTTTGTAATATGTTGCTGAAAGGTAAATCTTTCATAAAAAATATCACCTAAATACTTTATACTATTGACTTTTTCTAAAGCCTGGCAATCACACGAATCGAAGTTACACGTTTTAGAATGACATTTTAAAGGAAGTGGCACGTCAAATCCAACAAAATCTAAATTTATATATTTTGCTTTGATTACATTAATTTGCATCCTATTTCTCAGACACAATTCCCTTAGGAAGAGTAGGTCCCTGTTAATTAATTGCCCAATCATTCCATGATCCTTATGGATTTCAATGTAAAAAATTGAATTGTCATCAGCAAAAGCAATAATTGAATCATTGAAAATCAAATTCAATAAATCATTTATAAATTTAAGAAATAATATTGCAGATAAAACCGACCCAAGAGGGACACCAGCTTCTACTAAAACTATAAAGCTATAAGTGTTTCCAATGTTTACATGATGTCTTTTTCCTACAAGAAAAGACCTAAACCAATTTAATGTAGTGCCTCTTACACCTACAGCTTTTAGCTTTCCTAAAAGGATTTCAAAATCAACCATATCAAAAGCCTTTCTGTAATCTATATACAATCCTGTTACTTTTAAGCTTTGAGTTAATTCTGTTATATATTATATCTGTTACTTCTAAGAGTGCATCTTCTGTTGACTTCCCTTTGATAAAACCAAATTGACATGGTTTGAAGAATTTTAACTTTGATAAATAATTATGGAGCCTCTTAACACATAAAATAATTAATGGAACAAATTTGAAAATGACCAAAATATTACATATGGCTACATACACAATAATATTAGAAATATAGTTACATCATTAAATATCAGTTGAAATGTAAAGAACATACACAAATTTATATAGGCATATACCACATTGATTTTACAAACTAAACAATTATAATCTACCTCGTCCCCCTCCCCCCATTAAAAATAATGAGTATGACAGCCTTTATAAGTTTCAAAATGGATCTTTCAAACTGAGTATTGTCAAAGAATTTTAGTAAATACTGTGATTAGAGACCTTTCAGCACTCAAGCTATTTGTTGGCATTAAAGTGTAAGCCTTTGTTATTCTGAGAGGGATTTAACTCATTTGTAATGCTTATTAACTTAGGTCGAGATATGAAAAGTCAGCTGTTTTGCTTTTGAACAGAGCATGTGACTCTTAAATATTTTAAGACAGTTAAATATTAACTGCCTCTTGTTTTTCTAAATGGAATACATTACTCACCTATTTTAGTAAATACTAACAGTATTGGGCTTAGCAATTTATTGTTTTAAATATTAATTATTTATCAAACAAACAATAAAACATGGATATTTATTATATGCTTGCAAAAAGTCATTTTATTTTATGTTATTCACTTTATAATTTTTTATAATCCAACTAATTGTTAACACTGTTTTCTTGGTAATCCATTAAATATTTAGTTACAAACTTGAGATCCGCATGACACAATTTTTGTGGAGTCAAACTTGTGTGGAGTAGTAAGATATATGAAAAAGAGAGACAAAAAATAAAATATTGACCATAAATGTATGAATATAGAAGATCGTTTGAAAACATTTTTGAAAGCGTGTGTTTACGATTTTCTTTCAGCCTGTTCATTACGATATGTAAGCTCCATATATGCCATTGTTGATATTGTAAATAACTAAGCATAAGGATTCATGTACCTACATAACCTTTTCCTTTTTAGATAGAAAGTAAAAATAATAAAATTTGTACATATATAAATATTACTTCAAGGATAACATATTTTTATGGAAATTTAGATTAGTAATTTGCAGACTTCACTGATTAAATGACATAGTTTATCTATCAAATGATAATCACAACATTAGGACAAATAGTTAAACAGTTTTTTATGTTATTTAAAAACAGAGAGAATCAGTATTAATGTAACATACCTACTCTTTTTCTTTCAGTTGGTCTTTTACGGAAAGTCCCTGTTTTGTACATTTTAGAATAAACGTATTTGCTTGATACAATATTATAAATTCAGAACTCACAAACTTCCATCATCTATGGTTCAACAAATGAATCTATCACGATTCTTGGGTTCTGCTACGTCATCTAGATTACAAATCTATAACCATGGTTTTGCAACGTGCCACAATATAAACACCTTATAACTCTCGTCTGTTTCAACAGTGGCTGTTGATTGTCAAGACCGTACATTATTTTAGCACACTTCATGCGTACATTTTCTTTATTTTTCAATGTTGTATTTGGATGGACATAACAGGTTTGACAACAACCAATGATAGCCTAAAAACAATCAAAATACTGGTAAAATACACACCCACAACGCAAACACTCTTTTAAATATTACAATACATCTCCTTATAATAAATCCGTCTACCCTATTTGATTAAATCTTAATAGCCGACTAATACACAATTATATACACTTATTTATAAAAAAAAACCCTAATGAAAATAAAATAAAGTTCTCCAAACTTTATGCAAGAAAGACTTTTAAAAGTAAGTTAGAAAGAAAGTTAACTCGTTGAGTGTGGTGTAGAGAAAAAAAACTACAACAGTGTTTCTTGGAAACTCAATCAAGAATGTTTGTGTCGCAGTTTTCTTCGCTCTGTAAAGAAACTCACCAACTTTTTGTTTCTGTGACAAACCAACCAGTCAAGCTGCATTATAGTTCCACATTTTTACAGTATACCATAACAGTTATCACCTTACTTTTAGCAATAAATACAAACAATTATCGAAAGAATATTTTTCCAGTGATCATGTAATCTGTTAGTAATATTATTTGTAAGTTCTTTACACTGAACAATTTATATAGACATTTACAATATTAATTTTAGCTATGAACATAACCACAAATGGTATATAGACTAAAAATCTATATCGTATAGCCCTCCTAATTTGTCTTCAATAGCACATTTTATTTTAGTAATATTCATATAACAATAATAAAACATTTATATTTTCATTGTTATAACTAATCAGCGTACAAATTGCATTCAATATAAAAAAGTATTGTCCAATATAATAATTTGGTTTTCTATAAATACTATTACTTGGTGTTATCCTGCTTCACTTGAACATTGAACTTGCCAAAACACTTTGGTGAATATACATGGATTGCAGCGCACTTAATTGTGCCCTTTATTTGTGAATATAAAAAGTATTTATTACTTAAATTAGGTAATTTATTGTGTATGTATATATTTTAGCCAATCTGATTCAGTCTTTAGTTTGCAAATTTTCGCGATGATTAGTTTAGTTATTGTATTGTCAGGCATCCTCGTTTATATCCAAAGTGTTAAATATTTTTTTATCTGATGTAATAGGTTCTATTTTTTGAACACTTCCACGTTAGGTATTATTCCAAAACTCTCCTGTGTGGGATGTTTTTTCTGTTCCGTGTAAAATCAATTAGTTTAATATTATTTACGTTTTTGAGCCAGAAAACATTTTAGGTACTACAAAATGTTAACAAACAAATTAAATATTAAACTGACCTATTTTAAAAGTAGCACATCACTATAAATGAATAATTATATAACTCTTCTATTGAAAGAAATCCAATACTGCCTAGGTTGATGCATTTTTTATTGGAACGTAACCAAATTAAAAATACTGAAAGAGTGTCAGTTGTGGCCCTCCAATCTATTAGAATAAATAACGAAAAGGCAGGTGTAGAATACCGTATAAATATTTATGCCTCATCTAGACACGTTTCCTTGGTCGGCCACCACACTGCAGCACTGCCGTTAAATCCCGGTCACTAACAGATGGCAGGAACAGCTTCGGAATAACTACATGATGTCGACATCGAGTGGGAACACGTAACATTCCTTCTCACACATTTTATGTGATAAGAAATTATTTTCTAAAAATAAAATAAGTATGATTGAAAACCATTTAGCATACCATTTCGATATAATTACATAACACGCAAACTATAAAATAACGAAATTTACATAGAGACGTAAACGTACAACTAGGTATTTAAACTGTTTATATATTATTAAACAATTTCTCTTGAGGTGAACATGAAATATTCGTTTTTTGAAAGCTTTAATTACGATAACCAAGATAATAGTAATAATAATATTTTTTTATTTGTATAACTCATTTACATTAAAATTGTAACAATTGTTAATTGTTTCATTATCATTAAATTAGAAGATTGTATTTAGAAAATGTTAAATTTTGTAAGAACTGAGATGTTTAGGAGTTTGGTTTGTTTACCAAAAGTTTTCAATGTAAATTCTCCAAGTTTTGAGAAAAATTCAGAATTTTCCCCTTTCAAATATAAAAGTAGTTTTTTCCCATATAAATTAGCTAAATAACCAGTATATTCACGTTTGTTAATTTCCTGTCAATTTCATGCGACATATTTTCTGAAGGCAACATGTTTGGTGAGCCTTACCTGTTCAGATGTCCTGGTTTAGAGGGTTCTAATTGGTTGGTTTAGCTTCTAGAGTCAAGAGGGGGTAAGTCCGTTGGTGGAAGGGTTGCGAGCTTTCCGGCAGTTTTGACGATTTCTTTCAGTGAGTGACCACGTTTGATCTACACGGCGATTTTAACCGTTTTCGGTGTTCTTTACCGGTACGGCAATTTATCTTGTTCGTGTTTGAGTGAGCAGGTGTATGCCGGTCGAGCTTTGTTGTGGTCACGTTTGGGGATTTAAACCTCCAGGACAGCTACGTAAGTAATATATTTACAGTTTTTCTTTAGTTAGGTTTTTCAGTAGGGTTTCAGTAGATAGGGTAAGATCCACCAAGCATGCGTGGTTAAACTTGCTTCTGGTTTGAAGTCACTCTTCTAGTGACAGTTTTTAGAGTGTTTTGATTTTCTTGGTTTTGCTTTTAAACTTTGTAAGTAAAAGGAAAAATGTTTCAAGTCACTAAAAGCTGGTTATTTCTTTTGGTTCCAAATCTCCCAGAGGCAATTTTCAATTTAAAGAAATTTTAAAGAATTTACAATTTTTAAGAATTGTAAACCATTTTAAAGCTATTTTCAGTTTTAAACAAATTTAAAGAATTTACAATTTATTACAATTTTGAATTTGGAAATTATTGATTTAATAAATTAAAGAAATTAATTGAAAAAGTTAAATTAATAAAAAAGGTTCTGGTCTGAAGGTATTTAATTTATTATTTTGGGAGGAGTTATTTTAATTTATTTATGTTCCATTAAGTCAATAAAAGAAGAGATTTTTTATTTTCGTTTTTATTATTATTTTAAGAAGAAACCAGCTAATTTGTTGAAGTTAATTTTAAGAAGAAAAATAAAGAAAAATTTTTATCATTGAAGAATTTTTATTTTAATCTCTCATTTAAGTTGTTCAACATATCAAAAATAAATAGTAGCTTTAGTAAGGCTACAGAATGTATTGCAAATATCACGTTAACAAATATTTGTTAACACTATACATTCATTATTACAATGACCTTATTTATACAAGTGTTTCATTCACCCACTGTTCTCACGTACAACTATCCAAGCCGGTGTTAGTAATCTAATTGTCTCCCAGTGATGTGCCAAGAACTCTCCCTCACTGTAAAAGGCCTCATAAATCAAAACTCTCTTTAAGCGTGCCTTAAATACTTTGATACTGAATATCGAGGATTTAATATTCAGAGGGTAAACTGTAGATCAATCGGACACCAACCTGTGAGGGAAGGTGTCCGTTCTATGTTGTCCGGTAAGGTAGTTTTCCCTGGCTCTAGTGTCATGACTCGATATTGACATCGAGAGGGAACATGTTACATACATTCTCGCATACTTTATGTATCAGCCAGGCACGTTTCCTGGGTCGGCCACCGCACTGCAGTATTGCCGTTAAATCCTGGTTACTAACGGATGGCAGGAACAGATTCGGAATAATTATATGATGTCGACATCGAGTGGAAACAAGTAAAATTCATTCTCACACACTTTGTGTCTGTAAATTAAATTATAAAAATGAAAGAATCATCTTAATAATCCATTCAGCATCCCATATCGATATAACTAAATAATACGCACATTGTAAACTAAGGACCTTTACTGTGAGAAGTAAACTAACATATAGGACCTTATTCTGTTAATGAATTGTTATTTAACGAATTAAATTGAGGCAAACATCATATCTTTGTTTTGTGAAAGTTAAAACTACAAGAATCAAAAATGATTAAGATATTATTTTCCATCAATAAATAATATATTAATTTATTAACAAAAAATAAATTGTTTTGTATTTCGTTGGTAACTATACTTAAATAGAAAAAAGATGGTTTTTCCTAACCTTCAGACTGTTTGATAACTTATTTTCTGTAGATAATTTTAGTATAACTAATTTATTCATCTTATGGTGTATTGTCAGAAACATCTTATCTTCATATGCCACAAACGGTTTCATCATTTTGTAACCTTTCTCATTCCCTTTAATTTCACTGTCTCTCTATCCGATGTAATCTTTTAATAGGAAAAGTAAATGTAGTGTTAATGTTATTAAAAATGGACATTGATAACTTTACATATACATATCGTTTGTTGTCAGCTACCATTTGTTTATTATAAAGCTCTGATGTATATTTGGATAAATATCCAAATCATGATTATAGATTAATTGATTATAATAAGTTAAGAGCTAAGTCCAATCCTCCGAGCCATCTAACACCTGCCTCACCAATTCTGTGTGTGCTGACCAATCCCTCCGTAAAAGAGCACAGGGGGCATTCTGTAACTATGTGATCTATTGTTTGGATAGAATCCCTGCAATCTCATGACTGATATACTCTCAATTCCCATTTATATTTCAAATAATTGCATCTGCCAATGCCACTTCGGAACCGAATTAACAGTGTCCACTCCCTACGAGGGAGGTTCATCCCACATACAGGTATTGACGGATCGTTAATAAGGAACTTATTACATCCATAAAAACTGTTCCACGCTACGGCCCGGCTGATATTGGGCGAGAAGTTTGATCTGCTCAAATGGAAAGCAGTACGTAGAGGTCGATTTCGAGATTTTAAGCGGCCGCTCTGACGTGGGAGATCCTTTATAATGGGTAGGTGTGGGGCATTCCAGATCTTATTGAATTTTTTTAGTAGTAGTGCCTCCTGACGTCTTATCTCTGGCACTAATAGCTCTCATGACCCTATTAAGTTGGATATCGACCGCTTTAGTATGAACAATATTTAGCCGAAAGGGAACGAAGACTATATTCAGCACCTGAATATACCAATGAAAAAGCGGCGTGTGCGTTGGCTCACAAGTTGTTCCAGCAAAATGATATAATACGTTTGCACTGGTTTTAATTTTCGCTGCTGTTTTTTGAAGATGGCTTTTAAAGGTCAGCGATCGGTCTAATGTTACTCCCAGTTACTGTGGATGCTCATTATGATGGAGTTTTACACCATTTAGGAAGATGTTCGATTTTAGATTAGCCAGTCTGTTACTTAAGTGGAAGCAGGCTACTTCGGTTTTTGATGGGTTAAAATTCAGCTCCAGGTTCTAAACTATTCTTCGAGGGCTGCAAGGTCACTTGTAAGTGTTTCTTAAGTAGTTGTGAATTTCTTATGTTGGTAATCTAAAGCTATATCATCGCATGTATAAATTGTCTAGACTTTGTGATAGGGATGTACACTATACACGTTGAATAAAATTGGAGCAAGTACAGACCCCTGTGGCAGCTGATCCTTCAGATGTCTAAAAGAGCTATCTTTACGACCGAAATAGACTTTTATTGGCCAATTTTTTATTGCAAAAATCGCAATAGAATGGGACTGGGTTTCATAAGCTTCATACTGTTTCATAAGCTGCTATAAGATCAATAAAAGCTCCAAATGTTTTCAACTTCTTTTCAAACCCATTTTCAATAAATGATGTCAGAGCTAGCATTTGGTCACTACAACTTCGGTCAGGGTGAAAACGGGAACATTAGAATAATGAATGGGTGATTTTCTATTGTATAACAGCCTTTCTAGCTACTTATAAGAAACACTAAGAAGATATATTGGGCGATAACATTCCACTAGTTCAGGATCTTTTCCAGGCTTTAGAACAGCTACTAATTTTGATCGCTTGAATGCTTTTAGCTAATTGCCTGTAGCTAATATCTTATTGCAGACTGTTTGAAGCTATTGTTTAACTTTGCTAACAGCATGCAGCAGAAACTCTGGATAGATATCGTCAAGACCGGCTGCTTTCCCTGATGATATATCAGAAATCGCTCTGTCTATCTCTTCCTCCATGAAATTTCTGGAGACTTCCAGGGGTGCCATTTGGCTCTTTTTTATTTCATTCAACTTGTAAAGCACATGTATGTCCAAAGAATGGTTGACTTTGATAAGCTGACTATCAATTTCGCTATATTAGAGGCCTTTGGCCGGAGCACTTCTCTTTGATTTGGAAATTTACCAGTAGAGAGTTTCCTTAAAAGTGACCACGATTTTCTACTACTGTGGGTAAAGTATATATCTCCAACAGTGTTGACCCATTTTTCTCTTCTGGTACTGAGTGCAGCAGCAGATTAGCTGTGTTGATTTTTTCGGTGGCATTAAACTCTTTGTAAATGTCATCTGTTTCCTTACTCCATCCTGGTATATACTCCTTTCTGTATCATCTTGGTATGCAAGCTTTAGGACGATGGTTATGCAAATGGTATGCAAACTTGGTATGCAAAATGGACGAGACGAGATTTTTAAAACGATCGTAATTTCTTATTGTAGGAGGATGAACCTGATGATATCGTCAAGCCTAGTGCTAAAGGCCTCCCAGTGTTCTTTGTCAAAATTACATATAGGAAAAGATAGAGTTATGGGAATTTGAATTCCCAATGAAACCAGTACTGGCCTATGTTGACAGTGGGGAAAAGCATCAAGAACTTTTATCCTAATTGGCTTTGGTCTTATGATCATTCTTATGAGCAGAAGATTAAGTCAGGGATAACCTCGACGCCAGCAAGCTGAATAAAAGTGGTTGAATCTTTAGCATCAAAGATCAGGAAAAGGTTATTCATTTCAGCCCCATCAGCAAGCTTTCTGCCATTCTCATCGTCGGTGCTGTAACCCCATTGGCTATGGTGACTGTTAAAGTCCTTCACATAGAGGACTGGGTGTTCAAAACTTGACAAAATCCTATCATCAGGCCACTGGATGTTAGGAGGCTTATATTAAACTACTGGAGTTTCTGACGCTGGGATTGCCAAGACAAAGATGTCACCATCAGAGCTCTTATGGGTAACCGACACATTTTAAATGTCATGCTTTACGTAAGTTGCAATACCATAAACCTTATGCCCCATAGCAACAACAAGTCTGTACCCGGGAATATTGCCTCTCGCACTATTATTATCTTCGATATGGGTCTCTTGAAGTGCAAGGATAACATCAACATTGTTTTCATGAAGGACCCTACTGATGCAACCACTCTTTGCCTTGCTTAAGCCCTCAGCGTTAAAATATACTACGTTTAAAACAGAACCTATTAATTTAAAATTAGCTTCGTCCTCAAAAGGGCCTTTTTTATGTTCTGTGGTAGCTGCCATAGCTGGGAGATCACAAAATCGTGACAATCCAGCTACCAGATTTGTTGCTCGTTTAGAGCTACCCGGGGGATACGTACAGCTTTAAAGAGTTGCTGTGGACGCGAACAACATCACACCTCACACATTAATAATTATTTGACAAAGATAAGAAAACGTCTTCTGAACAGTATTAACAATTAAATATTTATGGAGAGTAATACGTAGGTTAGATATCGTGACTAATTTTTATTAATTTTAACATACTTGGTTGTGATCAGTTTTTAACTTATATTATTTCATTATGAAGTTATTTAAATATAGTTTTAATATACTGGTAGTTACCATTCGCACACAAATACCTGTATATATAATGTTGAACATCACTTACTTAGAAAGCCCTGTTTTAAAATTTAAAACTAATTATTCTATAGCTCTACACTACTGGACGTTAAACTTGATATAACAATATGCCAGGAAGAAACTGTTACCTGGGGAAATCAGTGAAACAGTGATCTGGGTAGATCAGTGACTGTGACTATTCAGTAATCGTGATTGCTCTGGTTTAATCACCCATTACAAGAGTAGAGACTATGAAGTTACTCCTTAATAAGTACATAGTGAATACATAACCCTAGAGCTGGTTAGGCAACATATATGGTTCAATAAGAGTTTAAAAATATATAAGTTATTGATTTGTAATAATTATTCTGTTTTTTAATATAATTATTGAATACATTTTTTAACGAGAGGACGATGCCCTTTTTAACCTTAGTCTGACAATTCCTCATAGACTATTTATGTGTACGGGGAATTAGTTCGGGCAGTTTAAGGGAGAAAACCAGTACAGATCAAGGTGATTGCTAATAGAAACGTCCAGTCAAGGTCAAGATTAGAACCAGCGCCATCTCTAACCTAGCCTCAAAGTCCTAACGCCTTAGACCGCTTGGCCACTGGCTCTCATAGTACATTACAACATTTAATAATTAATTTTATGTGACATGTACTAAAATCTCTTTGAAGCAAACAGTTCCTATCACTGATAAATATTTTTTTTAATAGCGATGTTTTGAAGGTCTCAAAAAGTAAATTGCATTGTTAAACATTAACTTTATTGTTAAATAATCAACATATCTGTGTTCCGTACACGTAACTACTGTAATCCATATATGTATCCATATATGGATGGATATGTTTAAAAAAAATCCAACTCGAAGAGCATCTATTACAGAATATAATTAGATCAAATTTAAAACTAACCTCTGATAGATAAAAAAATTATATCTAAACTATATGTTTGTAATTTTATAAAATCAGACTAGGTAAAAAAATTAACAAATAAAATTTAAATTTTTTTTAATGAAAGAATTCACCTAATTTTTAATGACTATTACAATATAAGTAAGTTTTTGTGTCCAGTTTCATTGCCATTACCCAATATTATAACAAACATAGCAACTCATTGTACAAGACTATTTTTTCTTGAACTTTTTTATTTCATTTTCTTTTATGAAACAAAGTTTGATCCTTTTTATGATAATATATTTTGAGCTTACTTACTTAAGGTTATGGCAGCAAACGTTCGGGAAATACTGTGATTGATCTACACAACGGTGGTTAAAAACAATTGATTATTTCTTAAGTTTTTGCATGTCGTAAGTCGTACATTTGAGAAACTTCTAAAAAACGTATTTTATTTAACATTCCTGTACTTCTAGTTGTTTATGACATAGAAACATAATATTTGAAATGGCCACCCTTTATAGAAAAGTAACGTGTCCACATCCTTGTGTATTTATTTTTATAAATTTATAATACATCTATGATGAGCGAATATAGGTAGAAAATAAGGGTAGAGACTGTGTAACTAATAAAGGTCGAATGTTTCTTGGAAGTTCCATTTATTAAAAATACCAAATATCAAGGAAAAGAAGAAATCAAATATAAAAAAAATGCATTTACTTGTTAGTTTAGCACTAACTCTTTTTTTAGCATTTTATTATGTAGTGTAATCTATCAAATATTTTACTTCATTTAAGCTAAACTGATATTGACTAATAATATAAAAATTACTAATAAAAAATACATTTTAAAATACCATCATCGTGTAGGTAGCTAGAATATATTATTTTTCAATCGAACCAATGTACTAGAGGGAACTGCCACGAGGGAAATATGTCGTAATTATTGAATATGGACCCCCAGAGAGCCGCAGTTATGTATCAATACCACAACGATCCTAGTTTATCTATAGTTAAAATATAACAGATAGTTACAGCCATTAAATTAATTATATATATATATATATATATATATATTAGTCAATAATTAAAGTAATTAATTGAAAACCCTAACCAGGAATATTTAAATGTTTGTATGTAAACATGTAATAATTAATTAAGCAACAAATTAATATAAACATTTTAATATCAAATAAATTTAAACGCGAATAAAGATGCGATATCTTTTTTAGTACATAAGAAATAATACAATAAATGCATTAGTAATTTATAAAAATCGTCAAGGTTTTATACGCTGAATCACTCTTCATAAGCAAAGTGAGCAGGATGTTTGTTGGTTACGTGTGAGCTAGTGTATTTGGTTTGACGAAAACTTACGAATAATCTTCAAACGACCTGATGATGAATCTGTTGATTTGACACTTGTCCTTCAATTCTCTATTGGACAAACTGACTGATTAATGCACGTAAGTAATTAGTAATTTTCAGATTCTAATTGGACCTTTTTAAATTTATAGAAGAAATAAAAAAAACTTGTTATAGTTTTAATTTACATCCAAAAATATCTATATTATACTTTTCCTTATATAAATGATATTCATGATGGAATATGTAAAATAATTGGGGAGATTCATCTAATAATATTGCTCTGTAATCCCATAATATTAAACACAAACTGTTATCTTGATAAATCACAGCTCAATATATTTATGAGGTCAGGTAAAGAGTAGTCTGACTAGCCCTATAACTCCTTCATTAGTGATAAAAGCGAATACTTACACACTTAAATATAAAAGTATGATACACAGTCAGACTAAATAAGTTTATTTTTTGATTAAAAGGAAAATCATTACTTAATAATGGAGCAACGAGAAAAGAGGAGCCTCCTCACTTGAGGTATCCTGAGGCCTCATCTTGTTGAGGCCGGGCCCCGCTAACTTAATGGTTCTAACAGTAATAGTTACAAGGATAAGTACTTATATTAGACAAGTGATGGAGCTGTATATATTAATTTTAGTGTTAGTTAAACCATTTAAAAAAACTCGTATTTCACAAATAGAAAGAAAAAATACAATTTAACTATTAACTATACAAACCAGTTTAATTGTAATGTCTCTAGACATACTGTTAATAAATACTAAATAATAAAGGATTCCTTAAGTACGTTTTGATCTAAATAAATAAATATAGACTAATCCTATGATGGACACTCAGTTGACGATATTATAATAATATTTGTCAAGCAAGACTGTAGTTTACTCGATAATATTTCAATAAGTCTATGATTTCATCGAACCAATATTGGCAGACATTTTATTAACTAATTGCCATCTGACTCCCAATAAAAATATTGGTAATTCCATAATTGTAAAAAAAAAAAAAAAAAAAAAAAACACCACTTCATGTAATTAAAAACGTATGTTTCAAATTTATTTGTTAATTCTTATAAATAAATGTAAAGCTGATGTATTATGAGTCTATATGTATTAAATGAATATCACTGTATATATGTTTTTATTTTGGTAAACTCATCGAATATTTTTACACCAAGCTGTGTTTAGTTAGAAAATGATTTAATTAATTTGAGAATATAATTCGATTGTGTTTTTAAATGTATGTCGGTAGAAGTGTTTAATTTAAATGTATGAAAAGGGAAAATAAAAACAATTCTTTCTTTCAATATAACCCCGATATAATTGTCCTATAATTAAAATTAATAAAATTTTAAAGGATTTGAAATGTGCAATTTTAGTATCATGTTTTTCTGTAAGCACAATATAACAGTTTTTTAGTTAGCATAATACGTGTTGGTACATACACAGTACAAGTGAACGTCACACAACACAAATATATTGCAATACAAGTACAAAATCCACATATACATTACAACACAAGTACTAAATGCACAAATATTATGGTGATCAATTTCAGAGAACTACGCTCACCTTCCTCAGACCAGAGGGATTCACAAAAGAAATGAATGAGCAGGTTAATTTTTATTACGAAATAGTTTTTAATAAAGTATTTTCAGCGTTAAAAGAACATAAGTAACAGCCAATAGGAATTAGTGAATAATATCATAGCAGCCACCATTTTTACAATTCCAGCCAATGGAGTCATATGGCTATAAGTTGAACACCATTTTCCATTCATTTGTAAATCCCTCTGGTCTGCGGAAGGTGAGCGTGGTTCACCGAAATCGATGGCCATAATATTTGTGCATTTTGTACTTGTGTTGTAATCTATTTGTGCATTTTGTGCTTATATTGTAATAAATTTGTGTTGTGTGACGTTCACTTGTACAGCACAATATAATATATCTTATATAATTGATAAATATAATTAACATTATAAACACATTTAAGCACATGAATAGGTTATCGTACAAAATTTTTCTCTTCTATGGGTTAGACACTTATTAATTTTTAAAATCTACAACTTAAAAATGTATTGAGAATATATTTCGTATTTTTTTATTATAAACACATCAAACTGTAGTAAATAATTGACGATATTATAATATAAAACATATTTGTAAGAATGATTGTAAACTTCAGACTATATGAACGAAACATGAACTTGAGTGAGCCCCTCAGTTCGTAGCTTGCTCCTAGTTTTTTATTCCACAGTTAATTTCACTACTTACTAATGTTGATATAGCCATTGTTGCCTATAGAGGATTAATGTTTACATTGGTAATCATACGTGATTATTACCCCATAGAGGGCCACTTCAGTGATTGGAACGGATTTCCTCTGTGACTCATTACTACTGTAACATTAGTTTGACTGACAACGTGAACATGCCAGTTTACTTTATTTGTTGCCTATAGAGGGTTGACCTTTAGATTGGTAAACATACGTGATTATTACTCCGTAGAGGGCCACTTCAGTTAATGGAACGGATTTCCTCTGTGACTTATTACTACTCTAACATTAGTTTGACTGACAACGTGAACATGCCAGTTTACTTTATTTGTTGCCTATAGAGGGTTGACCTTTAGATTGGTAATCATACGTGATTATTACTCCATAGAGGGCCACTTCAGAGATTGGAACGGATTTCCTCTGTGACTAATTACTACTCTAACATTAGTTTGACTGACAACGTGAACATGCCAGTTTACTTTATTTGTTGCCTATAGAGGATTAATGTTTACATTGGTAATCATACGTGATTATTACTCCATAGAGGGCCACTTCAGTTAATGGAACGGATTTCCTCTGTGACTTATTACTACTCAACATTAGTTTGACTGACAACGTGAACATGCCAGCTTACTTTATTTGTTGCCTATAGAGGGTTGACCTTTAGATTGGTAATCATACGTGATTATTACTCCATAGAGGGCCACTTCAGTGATTGGAACGTATTTCCTCTGTGACTAATTACTACTCAACATTAGTTTGACTGACAAACGTGAACATGCCAGTTTACTTTATTTGTTGCCTATAGAGGGTTGACCTTTAGATTAGTAATCATACGTGATTATTACTCCACAGAGGGCCACTTCAGTGATTGGAACGGATTTCCTCTGTGACTTATTACTACTCTAACATTAGTTTGACTGACAACGTGAACATGCCAGTTTACTTTATTTGTTGCCTATAGAGGGTTGACCTTTAGATTGGTAAACATACGTGATTATTACTCCGTAGAGGGCCACTTCAGTTAATGGAACGGATTTCCTCTGTGACTCATTACTACTCAACATTAGTTTGACTGACAAACGTGACCATGCCAGTTTACTTTATTTGTTGCCTATAGAGGGTTCACCTTTAGATTGGTAATCATACGTGATTATTACTCCATAGAGAGCCACTTCAGTGATTGGAACGGATTTCCTCTGTGACTCATTACTACTTTAACATTAGTTTGACTGACAAACGTGAACATGCCAGTTTACTTTATTTGTGGCCTATAAAGGGTTAACCTTTAGATTAGTAAACATACGTGATTATTACTCCGTAGAGGGCCACTTCAGTGAATGGAATGGATTTCCTCTGTGACTAATTACTAATTTAACATTAGTTTGACTGACAACGTGAACATGCCAGTTTACTTTATTTGTTGCCTATAGAGGGTTAATCTTTAGATTGGTAATCATACGTGGTTATTACTCCATAGAGGGCCACTTCAGTGATTGGAACGGATTTCCTCTGTGACTTATTACTACTCTTACATTAGTTTGACTGACAAACGTGAACATGCCAGTTTACTTTATTTGTTGCCTATAGAGGATTAATGTTTACATTGGTAATCATACGTGGTTATTACTCCATAGAGGGCCACTTCAGTGATTGGAACGGATTTCCTCTGTGACTTATTACTACTCTTACATTAGTTTGACTGACAAACGTGAACATGCCAGTTTACTTTATTTGTTGCCTATAGAGGGTTAATCTTTAGATTGGTAATCATACGTGGTTATTACTCCATAGAGGGCCACTTCAGTGATTGGAACGGATTTCCTCTGTGACTTATTACTACTCTTACATTAGTTTGACTGACAAACGTGAATATGCCAGTTTACTTTATTTGTTGCCTATAGAGGGTTAATCTTTAGATTGGTAATCATACGTGATTATTACTCTGTAGAGGGCCACTTCAGTGAATGGAACGGATTTCCTCTGTGACTCATTACTACTCTAACATTAGTTTGACTGACAACGTGAACATGCCAGTTTACTTTATTTGTTGCCTATAGAGGGTTGACCTTTAGATTGGTAAACATACGTGATTATTACTCCGTAGAGGGCCACTTCAGTGATTTGAACGGATTTCTTCTGTGACTCATTACTACTCTAACATTAGTTTGACTGACAAACGTGACCACGCCAGTTTACTTTATTTGTTGCCTATAGAGGGTTCACCTTTAGATTGGTAATCATACGTGATTATTACTCCGTAGAGGGCCACTTCAGTGATTGGAACGGATTTCCTCTGTGACTCATTACTACTTTAACATTAGTTTGACTGACAAACGTGAACATGCCAGTTTACTTTATTTGTGGCCTATAAAGGGTTAACCTTTAGATTAGTAAACATACGTGATTATTACTCCGTAGAGGGCCACTTCAGTGAATGGAACGGATTTCCTCTGTGACTAATTACTAATCTAACATTAGTTTGACTGACAAACGTGAACAATCAATCAATCAATCAATCAATCAATATTCTTTATTATCATTTGACTATTTACAATAGCATTGATATGCGTCATATGTACAAAACAGTAGAACTAAAAAAAAGTAGAGTACGCAGTCTCCTTATTTTAGTACAACTAAAATGTACCCTTATCTACTAAATACTCTTGGACACTGTAATATTCTTTAGAAACCAAAAATGATTTTACTTTATTCCTAAATTTCCTAACGTCTGTCTCTGATTGTAAAGCGGTTGGAAGTTTATTAAATAATTTAATGGCGGAGTATAAAGTCTGTTTTTCGAAAAATGTGGTATTGTGTTTAGGGACACTTAATAAGCCAGGGTAGCGGAGATTATAATCGGCAGTGGAACGTAATTTCAGGAGGTGCATATTTTTCTTGAGTAACGAAAGACATTCCAGTATGTACAAGCTGTAAAAAGTTAACATTTTGTTTCTTGTAAAGACTCCTCTGCATGACTGAGTCCTATTCATGCCAAATATAAGTCTTAAAGCTTTTTTTTGCAATCGGAAAATCTTATCGCTCTGCCCAGACTGCCCACCCCAGATTGCTATACCATACGACATGTGGGGATAAAAGCAGCCAAAGTATGCTGTAAGCAGAATGTCTGAGTTTGAAAACTGAGTCAAACTTCTAAGAAGGAAAATACTACTGTTTAATTGGCTTACTACCTTATCAACATGCAAAGAGAAGTCAAGCCGAGAGTCAACAATAAGACCCAAAAAGTTAGTGCACTGGCTTGAGTCTATAGTGGTCTCATCAAGGGTAATACTGGAAGAGTTTAAAAACTGTACAGAGCCTCTCAGTCTAAAGTCAACAAGAACGGTTTTGTCTGTATTCAAGACCAAATTGTTATCACCCAGCCACTGGAGCAAGGAGTTGCCCTGAATAAAAGAATTAATCTCTAGATTTTCTCGTGTTTCATTACTAAGCACTAGGGAGGTATCGTCTGCGAATAGGCACAGGTCAGCACGAGAAACACTATAACATATATCATTGATAAACAATAGAAAAAGTATAGGCCCAAGCACCGATCCTTGGGGGACTCCAGAGTGCATAACAATTTCTTCAGACCTATAGTATGACAAACAGCCATTATCCTTGATGGTAAGGATCTGGACGCATTGTTTCCTGTCAAAAAGGAAAGAAGATAGCCATTGATAAGCGTTCCCTCTAACACCAAGATGTTCTAATTTGTTTAGTAATAGGTTGTGGTTAACCATATCAAAGGCCTTACTGAGATCAAAGAAAATTGCGGAGACATGTAGGTGGTCATCTAAAGCCTTTGATATGGATGAAGTAAAGCTGAACATAGCATCAATCGTTGAGGTGTTTTTTCGAAAACCAAACTGCTTGTCAAAAAGAACATTTTTTTGGATTAAGAACGGATGGAAACGGTTAAGAAACAATTTTTCTAAGACCTTGGAGAATGTTGAGATGATGGAAATAGGTCGGTAATTATCTCTGATATCTTTTTTTCCCCTTTTTAACATTGGTTTCACAATGGCTGACTTGAGCTGTTTAGGAAACACACCCTGCTCTAAAGATACATTTGCAAGGTATGTCAAAGGACAAGCTACAATATGACTGATTTCTTTAAGTAGATTCGATGAAATCTCGTCAGGTCCAGCAGAACTACCACTTTTTAACGAGCTGATAACATTAATGATTTCTGTCTCACTAGTTGGGTGCAAGAAAAGTGAAGATGTCACTGTCTTTGACTTGATTGTGTGGTTAAGGGCATGAGGTTCATTGGCACAGGACTTGTTGGCTATGTCAGAAAAGTGAGAATTGAACAAGCTAGCTACATCACTAGCATTATTGACAATGACACCACCCTCATCCAGAACCTGAATCTTGTTGAACGGCTTCAAGAACTTGTTTGGAATATTTTCATTAATAATATTCCAGATAGCCTTAGATTTGACATCTGCAGTGTTTAGATGAGACAGAACTTTCTTAGACTTAGCTGATCTAATTTCTTTTCTGAACTGTCGTTTTTTATCCAAGTAACTCAGCCTCAAAGGATGAGAGGAAGGAAGATCTTTCGTTTTGAAAGACAAATCAACCAGGTTGTTTCGGAGCTCAATCAACGAAGGATTGAGTGCTATTCTTGTGAAGTATTTCTGTCTGTGCATTTTGGTTTTCCTACGTGGAAAAGCTATTTCAAAATGGTGACTTAGGATGGAAAGAAAAGAATCAAACTTGTCATTGACATCACCGGCTATGAAGATTTCATTCCATTGTTCGTTTCTTAGTAAGCTCTTAAAAATGCGTACATTGTCATCACTAAAAGACCTCTTAAACAGCCATTTGGGACAGTCGTCTGCAACAGGGTTGGAGATTTCCCATCTAGAGATCTGAGCATGGTGATCAGATATTCCCGAAATCACCACATCAGTTTTAAAGGCTAAAGGGCTCATATTACAAAACACATTGTCTATTCGAGATTTTGCACCATTGAATTCTCTAGTATAGGAAAGGACAGTTTCACGTAATCCGAAAGAAAGCATAAGAGCAGAAAGTTTTCTTGAGGAAACACTACTTACAGACATATCAATATTGAAATCGCCAAGAACGATAATCCTTTGATTAGGTTTAGTAAAATCTTCAAGACAATTGTGAAGAGACAAGACAAAACTATCAATATCCTGAGACGATGTATGAGGTGGCCTGTAAACAGCTAGCAAGAAATAATGGACCTCCCCCAGGCTAAACATCACAGCAGCCAGTTCGCAGTATCCCTCAGTACAAAAACTCTGAACATCGACAGGTTGAGTATCCAAGCCAGTGCTGGAAAAGATGCACACACCCCCTTTTTCCATATTAGACCGACAAAAACTAGACATACAGGTGTAGCCTGGTAGAGCGAATGAAGAAATCTCACTGCAGCTAAAAAAATGTTCAGATAAGCAGATAATACTGGGTGAAGTTAATTCAATGAAGACATCTAATAATTCACGTTTAGCACACAAACCTTGCACATTCTGATGCACCAACCTAAAGGAGTTGGCTTCAAAACAAGGGTCCTCTTGCGAGGTGTTTGTCAACGGTTGCAGATTGGCTTGGAGCCCATTTCTAAAAAAATATTCTTATTGTTAGTTACACTGTGCTTTGAGTTAGTTAGTTTATGGGCATAGTAACTTTTTTTGCGATTTATAGAAATGTGAACAGGTATGTTCTGAACTTTATTAGAGCCAGCCGTGGCAAGATGTAGACAATTAAGAAGGAGATCCACAATCTTCTTCTTACCAAAATTGTTCAAGTGTAGGCCAAACCTGGTGTAAAAACACGGCCGGTTAAAATGGCTTAAGGATAAGAATTGGGCATTAGTATTCAAATAAACAGCTTGCGAGATCTCGTTGTTAATGTCCCGAATATTGTTGTTCAGGTGAGGCTGATCTCGTCTTGAAGGTAAGCCGACAATTATCATCTTACACATCGTAATTTTTGACAGCAAGATTTTAATTTGGTCAAGTATTTCGACATTACAGGGTCCAGAGTTCACGTCATTTGTGCCTCCAAATACAATCAAATAATCATCATTACTTAAATCCTTAGTCAAAGCGTCAACATCACTAATAACATTGTTAAGTTTACCATTAGGTTTTACAATACTAAAAATATCGCAATCTTTTGAACACCTTTTGAGCATTAAGTCAGCTAAGTGCCGACCGTGACTATCGGTCAGAAGTCTCACCTTTCGCTTAGGGCTACAGGAGGGGGAAACTTCAATAGAAGAGCTAGTTACATAGTTTGAGATATTTGGCATATCATTATTAGTTGGAGACACAACTGACTTCAGAATATTTACGTTTTCCTTAAAGCTACATTTGACATGGGTTTTCTTATTATCAGCAGACTTAGCTTTATTTCTATTTCTGGGGCTAGAATTGCTACAGCGAGGTAAGGAACTCTCTGGCAAGGATGGATCTTTGGGTTCTTCAACATTGTTTTCAGTTTCCTGTGAGTCAAGTACAGCAAATTTATTATGGGTAATTAAGGAACACGGGGTGGTAGGATTAACAACCTTATGTGATCCTTCTTTAACAACCATCCAGTTATCGCCATTACTTTTGCTGATCATGATAGGGCTGACAGGGACAGGTTTGGGAGGAGAGGACCTTACCAACACAGTTGATTCATGTTTGGCCCCAGAACAAGCATTATACCAGTTCGAGAAGGGAGTAGACTCTGAATCAGTTAGACAATAGTGTTGCAAAATAAACTTGGCATTTACTAAAACATTTATGCCGCACTCATAGGAATTAGTTTGCTGGTAGCACATTGGTTGAATTACATGTTTCTGAGAAATACCCAGTTTTTCAGCAACTTTAGTGGCAGATTTGATATTCGTCCCTATAAGAGAGTCAAAGTGAAAAGCGGAGCTTGACTCCCTATCACAAAAGAGAAGACTCCAATGACTACCACTGTCCTCTTTATCAGGCTCATTGCTATTGTTAACGCAGCAAAAAACAAATTTGCTAAAATTGAGGTGTTCTATGCATGAGTTTTCAAGTGATGGTGAGGAGTTACTAAATTTTAAAAGTTGTGTTAAAGAAGGGCCCAACATGATTATCCCCTCCTGAGTGAGATCCTTGGACATATTTTCAAAATAAGCATTCAAGACAGTGTCATCTAGCCACTTGTCTAAAGACCATGAATCATTGTTTTGAAGCTTAGAGAGATCATTAACTAAAGCATCAATTTTACTCTTAAGACCACTATTTACACTAGTCATAGATACAATTTCCCTCTTCAAAGTCTTAGCATAAGATTTTTGTGAACGAAGTTCACTGTTGATTGTATTTTTTTCCACTAATAAATTATTAACTAACAGTTTCGTGTTTTTCACCTTTGCTTCCAAACTCTTAACAGTTTGATGCAATTCCTCATCATTCTCACACTTTACCAACAAGCTATTTCGTTCATCAGTCAGCCTAGAATTTTTTTGTTCAAGTTGTGTAATGAGTTTATTATTTTTACAAATTATTTGTTCAAGGTCCATTATTTTAGAAGTTAGCTTGTCCTCTAGAGAAAGACAGTCAGCTGTTATATCTTTAACACTAACGTCAAGAGTAGATACCCTACTCTCCGCAGCTACAAGCTGCGTACTAAGGTCATCTACCACAGTTCTAAGATCAAGAACATCTCTACAACTGGCATCCAGCTTAGCCATAATACTCGATACATGGGGTATTACTTTTTTTATAGCATTATCCCCATAGTTGACTGATATACATTTTAGTTCATTATACAGAGTGGCTGCTAGGTCAATAGTATCTGCGTCAATGAAACACAATCCGTCAAGCACAGATAACAACTCGGTAGATCTAGTTAACCTCATTATTGATATTGTAATTTAGTGCAATAAAATGTTCAATCAAGGTATAAGTCCGAAAATAAGAAATATATACAAATATAAAACACAGTAAAATTGATTATACTGCAGGGTACATGCAGACACATTTATGCAGAAACATGGCATTTGTTTGAAACCCAACACAATTAACAATAATGGTAAACAAAATGTTCAGTAAATTAATAGAACTTGGTAGAGATCCGGGGTGCCCGAAGAACAAGGATGCAGGAGGCAGTTTGCTGCGAGAGGCGGGAGGCGTAGAGAGATCGTCAGGCGCCGCGAATAGTCCGTGGAGCCGGTGGAGCCCACGAAAGTGAGATACCACCTGTGCTGCAGTTCTAAAGTGGCAGGTAAGTTGGTGAACCTGCTTCCAGATCAGCTGCAGATATGGTTTGTATACCTGCTTCCGGTCGGCTGCGATTTGGTTGGTAGGCTTGCTTCCGGTTTGGACTTGAGTAACGCAGCTATCTCGTTGTCTCAATGTCCCAATAGTTTGAGGTTAGATGTTGTGGACTGGTGTTATTGACAACAATTTATTCCACCAACACAGTGACACAGACACAACTTACACGTGTACGTTCCAAAAGAAATCGGGAATCAGTGTAACAACGCTTATGATTGCTTGGCCACAAAATATTACTAAAAATAACTTATAAAAACCAGGAGTGACACGGCACACGTATTTGTTTCTGCAGTCAGCGCTGCCAACCTTTATGCCAGAACATGCCAGTTTACTTTATTTGTTGCCTATAGAGGGTTGACCTTTAGATTGGTAATCATACGTGATTATTACTCCATAGAGGGCCACTTCAGTGATTGGAACGGATTTCCTCTGTGACTCATTACTACTCTAACATTAGTTTGACTGACAACGTGAACATACCAGTTTACTTTATTTGTTGCCTATAGAGGGTTGACCTTTAGATTAGTAATCATACGTGATTATTAGTCCATAGAGGGCCACTTCAGTGACTTGAACGAATTTCCTCTGCGACTCATTACTACTCTAACATTAGTTTGACTGACAACGTGAACAAGCCAGTTTACTTTATTTGTTGCCTATAGAGGGTTAACCTTTAGATTGGTAATCATACGTGATTATTACTCCGTAGAGGGCCACTTGAGTGATTTGAACGAATTTCCTCTGCGACTCATTACTACTCTAACATTAGTTTGACTGACAACGTGAACAAGCCAGTTTACTTTATTTGTTGCCTTTAGAGGGTTAACCTTTAGATTGGTAATCATACGTGATTATTACTCTGTAGAGGGCCACTTCAGTGATTTGAACGAATTTCCTCTGCGACTCATTACTACTCTAACATTAGTTTGACTGACAACGTGAACAAGCCAGTTTACTTTATTTGTTGCCTATAGAGGGTTAACCTTTAGACTGGTAATCATACGTGATTATTACTCTGTAGAGGGCCACTTCAGTGATTTGAACGGATTTCCTCTGTGACTCATTACTACTCTAACGTTAGTTTGACTGACAAACGTGAACATGCCAGTTTACTTTATTTGTTGCCTATAGAGGGTTAATCTTTAGATTAGTAATCATACGTGGTTATTACTCCATAGAGGGCCACTTCAGTGATTTGAACGGATTTCCTCCGTGACTCACTACTACTCTAACATTAGTTTTACTGACAAACGTGAACATGTCAGTTTACTTTATTTGTTGCCTATAGAGGGTTAGTCTTTAGATTGGTAATCATACGTGGTTATTACTCCATAGAGGGCCACTTCAGTGATTGGAACGGATTTCCTCTGTGACTCATTACTACTCTAACATTAGTTTGACTGACAACGTGAACATGACAGTTTACTTTATTTGTTGCCTATAGAGAGTTGACCTTTAGATTGGTAATCATACGTGATTATTAGTCCATAGAGGGCCACTTCAGTGATTTGAACGAATTTCCTCTGCGACTCATTACTACTCTAACATTAGTTTGACTGACAACGTGAACAAGCCAGTTTACTTTATTTGTTGCCTATAGAGGATTAATGTTTACATTGGTAATCATACGTGATTTTTACTCCATAGAGGGCCACTTCAGTTAATGGAACGGATTTCCTCTGTGACTTATTACTACTCTAACATTAGTTTGACTGACAACGTGAACATGCCAGTTTACTTTATTTGTTGCCTATAGAGGGTTGACCTTTAGATTGGTAATCATACGTGATTATTACTCCATAGAGGGCCACTTCAGTGATTGGAACGGATTTCCTCTGTGACTAATTACTACTCAACATTAGTTTGACTGACAAACGTGAACATGCCAGTTTACTTTATTTGTTGCCTATAGAGGGTTGACCTTTAGATTAGTAATCATACGTGATTATTACTCCATAGAGGGCCACTTCAGTGATTGGAACGGATTTCCTCTGTGACTTATTACTACTCTAACATTTGTTTGACTGACAACGTGAACATGCCAGTTTACTTTATTTGTTGCCTATAGAGGGTTGACCTTTAGATTGGTAAACATACGTGATTATTACTCCGTAGAGGGCCACTTCAGTTAATGGAACGGATTTCCTCTGTGACTCATTACTACTCTAACATTAGTTTGACTGACAAACGTGACCATGCCAGTTTACTTTATTTGTTGCCTATAGAGGGTTCACCTTTAGATTGGTAATCATACGTGATTATTACTCCATAGAGAGCCACTTCAGTGATTGGAACGGAATTCCTCTGTGACTCATTACTACTTTAACATTAGTTTGACTGACAAACGTGAACATGCCAGTTTACTTTATTTGTGGCCTATAAAGGGTTAACCTTTAGATTAGTAAACATACGTGATTATTACTCCGTAGAGGGCCACTTCAGTGAATGGAATGGATTTCCTCTGTGACTAATTACTAATTTAACATTAGTTTGACTGACAACGTGAACATGCCAGTTTACTTTATTTGTTGCCTATAGAGGGTTAATCTTTAGATTGGTAATCATACGTGGTTATTACTCCATAGAGGGCCACTTCAGTGATTGGAACGGATTTTCTCTGTGACTTATTACTACTCTTACATTAGTTTGACTGACAAACGTGAACATGCCAGTTTACTTTATTTGTTGCCTATAGAGGATTAATGTTTACATTGGTAATCATACGTGGTTATTACTCCATAGAGGGCCACTTCAGTGATTGGAACGGATTTCCTCTGTGACTTATTACTACTCTTACATTAGTTTGACTGACAAACGTGAACATGCCAGTTTACTTTATTTGTTGCCTATAGAGGGTTAATCTTTAGATTGGTAATCATACGTGGTTATTACTCCATAGAGGGCCACTTCAGTGATTAGAACGGATTTCCTCTGTGACTTATTACTACTCTTACATTAGTTTGACTGACAAACGTGAATATGCCAGTTTACTTTATTTGTTGCCTATAGAGGGTTAATCTTTAGATTGGTAATCATACGTGATTATTACTCTGTAGAGGGCCACTTCAGTGAATGGAACGGATTTCCTCTGTGACTCATTACTACTCTAACATTAGTTTGACTGACAACGTGAACATGCCAGTTTACTTTATTTGTTGCCTATAGAGGGTTGACCTTTAGATTGGTAAACATACGTGATTATTAGTCCATAGAGGGCCACTTCAGTGATTGGAACGGATTTCCTCTGTGACTCATTACTACTCTAACATTAGTTTGACTGACAACGTGAACATACCAGTTTACTTTATTTGTTGCCTATAGAGGGTTGACCTTTAGATTAGTAATCATACGTGATTATAACTCCATAGAGGGCCACTTCAGTGATTGGAACGGATTTCCTCTGTGACTCATTACTACTCTAACATTAGTTTGACTGACAACGTAAACATGACAGTTTACTTTATTTGTTGCCTATAGAGAGTTGACCTTTAGATTGGTAATCATACGTGATTATTAGTCCATAGAGGGCCACTTCAGTGATTTGAACGAATTTCCTCTGCGACTCATTACTACTCTAACATTAGTTTGACTGACAACGTGAACAAGCCAGTTTACTTTATTTGTTGCCTATAGAGGGTTAACCTTTAGATTGGTAATCATACGTGATTATTACTCCGTAGAGGGCCACTTCAGTGATTTGAACGAATTTCCTCTGCGACTCATTACTACTCTAACATTAGTTTGACTGACAACGTGAACAAGCCAGTTTACTTTATTTGTTGCCTATAGAGGGTTAACCTTTAGATTGGTAATCATACGTGATTATTACTCTGTAGAGGGCCACTTCAGTGATTTGAACGAATTTCCTCTGCGACTCATTACTACTCTAACATTAGTTTGACTGACAACGTGAACAAGCCAGTTTACTTTATTTGTTGCCTATAGAGGGTTAACCTTTAGACTGGTAATCATACGTGATTATTACTCTGTAGAGGGCCACTTCAGTGATTTGAACGGATTTCCTCTGTGACTCATTACTACTCTAACGTTAGTTTGACTGACAAACGTGAACATGCCAGTTTACTTTATTTGTTGCCTATAGAGGGTTAATCTTTAGATTGGTAATCATACGTGGTTATTACTCCATAGAGGGCCACTTCAGTGATTTGATTGGATTTCCTCCGTGACTCATTACTACTCTAACATTAGTTTTACTGACAAACGTGAACATGTCAGTTTACTTTATTTGTTGCCTATAGAGGGTTAGTCTTTAGATTGGTAATCATACGTGGTTATTACTCCATAGAGGGCCACTTCAGTGATTGGAACGGATTTCCTCTGTGACTCATTACTACTCTAACATTAGTTTGACTGACAACGTGAATATGACAGTTTACTTTATTTGTTGCCTATAGAGAGTTGACCTTTAGATTGGTAATCATACGTGATTATTAGTCCATAGAGGGCCACTTCAGTGATTTGAACGAATTTCCTCTGCGACTCATTACTACTCTAACATTAGTTTGACTGACAACGTGAACAAGCCAGTTTACTTTATTTGTTGCCTATACAGGATTAATGTTTACATTGGTAATCATACGTGATTATTACTCCATAGAGGGCCACTTCAGTTAATGGAACGGATTTCCTCTGTGACTTATTACTACTCTAACATTAGTTTGACTGACAACGTGAACATGCCAGTTTACTTTATTTGTTGCCTATAGAGGGTTGACCTTTAGATTGGTAATCATACGTGATTATTACTCCATAGAGGGCCACTTCAGTGATTGGAACGGATTTCATCTGTGACTAATTACTACTCAACATTAGATTGACTGACAAACGTGAACATGCCAGTTTACTTTATTTGTTGCCTATAGAGGGTTGACCTTTAGATTAGTAATCATACGTGATTATTACTCCATAGAGGGCCACTTCAGTGATTGGAACGGATTTCCTCTGTGACTTATTACTACTCTAACATTAGTTTGACTGACAACGTGAACATGCCAGTTTACTTTATTTGTTGCCTATAGAGGGTTGACCTTTAGATTGGTAAACATACGTGATTATTACTCCGTAGAGGGCCACTTCAGTTAATGGAACGGATTTCCTCTGTGACTCATTACTACTCTAACATTAGTTTGACGGACAAACGTGACCATGCCAGTTTACTTTATTTGTTGCCTATAGAGGGTTCACCTTTAGATTGGTAATCATACGTGATTATTACTCCATAGAAAGCCACTTCAGTGATTGGAACGGATTTCCTCTGTGACTCATTACTACTTTAACATTAGTTTGACTGACAAACGTGAACATGCCAGTTTACTTTATTTGTGGCCTATAAAGGGTTAACCTTTAGATTAGTAAACATACGTGATTATTACTCCGTAGAGGGCCACTTCAGTGAATGGAATGGATTTCCTCTGTGACTAATTACTAATTTAACATTAGTTTGACTGACAAACGTGAACATGCCAGTTTACTTTATTTGTTGCCTATAGAGGGTTAATCTTTAGATTGGTAATCATACGTGGTTATTACTCCATAGAGGGCCACTTCAGTGATTGGAACGAATTTCCTCTGTGACTTATTACTACTCTTACATTAGTTTGACTGACAAACGTGAATATGCCAGTTTACTTTATTTGTTGCCTATAGAGGGTTAATCTTTAGATTGGTAATCATACGTGATTATTACTCTGTAGAGGGCCACTTCAGTGAATGGAACGGATTTCCTCTGTGACTCATTACTACTCTAACATTAGTTTGACTGACAACGTGAACATGCCAGTTTACTTTATTTGTTGCCTATAGAGAGTTGACCTTTAGATTGGTAAACATACGTGATTATTACTCCGTAGAGGGCCACTTCAGTGATTTGAACGGATTTCTTCTGTGACTCATTACTACTCTAACATTAGTTTGACTGACAAACGTGACCATGCCAGTTTACTTTATTTGTTGCCTATAGAGGGTTCACCTTTAGATTGGTAATCATACGTGATTATTACTCCATAGAGAGCCACTTCAGTGATTGGAACGGATTTCCTCTGTGACTCATTACTACTTTAACATTAGTTTGACTGACAAACGTGAACATGCCAGTTTACTTTATTTGTGGCCTATAAAGGGTTAACCTTTAGATTAGTAAACATACGTGATTATTACTCCGTAGAGGGCCACTTCAGTGAATGGAACGGATTTCCTCTGTGACTAATTACTAATCTAACATTAGTTTGACTGACAAACGTGAACATGCCAGTTTACTTTATTTGTTGCCTATAGAGGGTTGACCTTTAGATTGATAATCATACGTGATTATTACTCCATAGAGGGCCACTTCAGTGATTGGAACGGATTTCCTCTGTGACTCATTACTACTCTAACATTAGTTTGACTGACAACGTGAACATACCAGTTTACTTTATTTGTTGCCTATAGAGGGTTGACCTTTAGATTAGTAATCATACGTGATTATTACTCCATAGAGGGCCACTTCAGTGATTGGAACGGATTTCCTCTGTGACTCATTACTACTCTAACATTAGTTTGACTGACAACGTGAACATGACAGTTTACTTTATTTGTTGCCTATAGAGAGTTGACCTTTAGATTGGTAATCATACGTGATTATTAGTCCATAAAGGGCCACTTCAGTGATTTGAACGAATTTCCTCTGCGACTCATTACTACTCTAACATTAGTTTGACTGACAACGTGAACAAGCCAGTTTACTTTATTTGTTGCCTATAGAGGGTTAACCTTTAGATTGGTAATCATACGTGATTATTACTCTGTAGAGGGCCACTTCAGTGATTTGAACGAATATCCTCTGCGACTCATTACTACTCTAACATTAGTTTGACTGACAACGTGAACAAGCCAGTTTACTTTATTTGTTGCCTATAGAAGGTTAACCTTTAGACTGGTAATCATACGTGATTATTACTCTGTAGAGGGCCACTTCAGTGATTTGAACGGATTTCCTCTGTGACTCATTACTACTCTAACGTTAGTTTGACTGACAAACGTGAACATGCCAGTTTACTTTATTTGTTGCCTATAGAGGGTTAATCTTTAGATTGGTAATCATACGTGGTTATTACTCCATAGAGGGCCACTTCAGTGATTTGAACGGATTTCCTCCGTGACTCATTACTACTTTAACATTAGTTTTACTGACAAACGTGAACATGTCAGTTTACTTTATTTGTTGCCTATAGAGGGTTAGTCTTTAGATTGGTAATCATACGTGGTTATTACTCCATAGAGGGCCACTTCAGTGATTTGAACGGACTTCCTCTGTGACTCATTAGTACTCTTACATTAGTTTGACTGACAAACATGAACATGCCAGTTTACTTTATTTGTTGCCTATAGAGGGTTAATCTTTAGATTGGTAATCATACGTGGTTATTACTCCATAGAGGGCCACTTCAGTGATTGGAACGGATTTCCTCTGTGACTCATTACTACTTTAACATTAGTTTGACTGACAAACGTGAACATGCCAGTTTACTTTATTTGTGGCCTATAGAGGGTTAACCTTTAGATTGGTAATCATACGTGATTATTACTCCGTAGAGGGCCACTTCAGTGATTGGAACGGATTTCCTCTGTGACTCATTACTACTCTAACATTAGTTTGACTGACAAACGTGAACATGCCAGTTTACTTTATTTGTTGCCTATAGAGGGTTAATCTTTAGATTGGTAATCATACGTGGTTATTACTCCATAGAGGGCCACTTCAGTGATTGGAACGGATTTCCTCTGTGACTCATTACTACTCTTACATTAGTTTGACTGACAAACGTGAACATGCCAGTTTACTTTATTTGTTGCCTATAGAGGGTTAATCTTTAGATTGGTAATCATACGTGGTTATTACTCCATAGAGGGCCACTTCAGTGATTTAAACGGATTTCCTCTGTGACTCATTACTACTCTAACGTTAGTTTGACTGACAAACGTGAACATGCCAGTTTACTTTATTTGTTGCCTATAGAGGGTTAATCTTTAGATTGGTAATCATACGTGGTTATTACTCCATTGAGGGCCACTTCAGTGATTGGAACGGATTTCCTCTGTGACTTATTACTACTCTTACATTAGTTTGACTGACAAACGTGAATATGCCAGTTTACTTTATTTGTTGCCTATAGAGGGTTGACCTTTAGATTGGTAAACATACGTGATTATTAGTCCATAGAGGGCCACTTCAGTGATTGGAACGGATTTCCTCTGTGACTCATTACTACTCTAACATTAGTTTGACTGACAACGTGAACATGCCAGTTTACTTTATTTGTTGCCTATAGAGGGTTGACCTTTAGATTGGTAATCATACGTGATTATTACTCCATAGAGGGCCACTTCAGTGATTGGAACGGATTTCCTCTGTGACTCATTACTACTCTAACATTAGTTTGACTGACAACGTGAACATGCCAGTTTACTTTATTTGTTGCCTATAGAGGGTTAACCTTTAGATTGGTAATCATACGTGATTATTACTCCATAGAGGGCCACTTCAGTGATTTGAACGGATTTCCTCTGTGACTCATTACTACTCTAACATTAGTTTGACTGACAACGTGAACATGCCAGTTTACTTTATTTGTTGCCTATAGAGGGTTAACCTTTAGATTGGTAATCATACGTGATTATTACTCCATAGAGGGCCACTTCAGTGATTTGAACGGATTTCCTCTGTGACTCATTACTACTCTAACATTAGTTTGACTGACAACGTGAACATGCCAGTTTACTTTATTTGTTGCCTATAGAGGGTTAACCTTTAGATTGGTAATCATACGTGATTATTACTCCATAGAGGGCCACTTCAGTGATTTGAACGGATTTCCTCTGTGACTCATTACTACTCTAACATTAGTTTGACTGACAACGTGAACATGCCAGTTTACTTTATTTGTTGCCTATAGAGGGTTGACCTTTAGATTGGTAAACATACGTGATTATTACTCCGTAGAGGGCCACTTCAGTTAATGGAACGGATATCCTCTGTGACTCAATACTACTCTAACATTAGTTTGACTGACAAACGTGACCATGCCAGTTTACTTTATTTGTTGCCTATAGAGGGTTCGCCTTTAGATTGGTAATCATACGTGATTATTACTCCATAGAGAGCCACTTCAGTGATTGGAACGGATTTCCTCTGTGACTCATTACTACTTTACCATTAGTTTGACTGACAAACGTGAACATGCCAGTTTACTTTATTTGTGGCCTATAAAGGGTTAACCTTTAGATTAGTAATCATACGTGATTATTACTCCATAGAGGGCCACTTCAGTGATTGGAACGGATTTCCTCTGTGACTTATTACTACTCTAACATTAGTTTGACTGACAACGTGAACATGCCAGTTTACTTTATTTGTTGCCTATAGAGGGTTGACCTTTAGATTGGTAAACATACGTGATTATTACTCCGTAGAGGGCCAATCAGTTAATGGAACTGATATCCTCTGTGACTCAATACTACTCTAACATTAGTTTGACTGACAAACGTGACCATGCCAGTTTACTTTATTTGTTGCCTATAGAGGGTTCACCTTTAGATTGGTAATCATACGTGATTATTACTCCATAGAGAGCCACTTCAGTGATTGGAACGGATTTCCTCTGTGACTAATTACTAATTTAACATTAGTTTGACTGACAACGTGAACATGCCAGTTTACTTTATTTGTTGCCTATAGAGGGTTGACCTTTAGATTAGTAAACATACGTGATTATTACTCCGTAGAGGGCCACTTCAGTGAATGGAATGGATTTCCTCTGTGACTCATTACTACTCTAACATTAGTTTGACTGACAACGTGAACATGCCAGTTTACTTTATTTGTTGCCTATAGAGGGTTGACATTTAGATTGGTAATCATACGTGATTATTACTCCATAGAGAGCCACTTCAGTGATTGGAACGGATTTCCTCTGTGACTCAATACTACTTTAACATTAGTTTGACTGACAAACGTGAACATGCAAGTTTACTTTATTTGTGGCCTATAAAGGGTTAACCTTTAGATTAGTAAAGATACGTGATTATTACTCCGTAGAGGGCCACTTCAGTGAATGGAACGGATTTCCTCTGTGACTAATTACTAATCTAACATTAGTTTGACTGACAAACGTGAACATGCCAGTTTACTTTATTTGTTGCCTATAGAGGGTTGACCTTTAGATTGGTAATCATACGTGATTATTACTCCATAGAGGGCCACTTCAGTGATTGGAACGGATTTCCTCTGTGACTCATTACTACTCTAACATTAGTTTGACTGACAACGTGAACATGCCAGTTTACTTTATTTGTTGCCTATAGAGGGTTGACCTTTAGATTAGTAATCATACGTGATTATTACTCCATAGAGGGCCACTTCAGTGATTGGAACGGATTTCCTCTGTGACTCATTACTACTCTAACATTAGTTTGACTGACAACGTGAACATGACAGTTTACTTTATTTGTTGCCTATAGTGGGTTGACCTTTAGATTGGTAATCATACGTGATTATTACTCCATAGAGGGCCACTTCAGTGATTGGAACGGATTTCCTCTGTGACTAATTACTACTCTAACATTAGTTTGACTGACAAACGTGAACAAGCCAGTTTACTTTATTTGTTGCCTATAGAGGGTTAACCTTTAGATTGGTAATCATACGTGATTATTACTCTGTAGAGGGCCACTTCAGTGATTTGAACGGATTTCCTCTGTGACTCATTACTACTCTAACGTTAGTTTGACTGACAAACGTGAACATGCCAGTTTACTTTATTTGTTGCCTATAGAGGGTTAATCTTTAGATTGGTAATCATACGTGGTTATTACTCCATAGAGGGCCACTTCAGTGATTTGAACGGATTTCCTCCGTGACTCATTACTACTCTAACATTAGTTTTACTGACAAACGTGAACATGTCAGTTTACTTTATTTGTTGCCTAAAGAGGGTTAATCTTTAGATTGGTAATCATACGTGGTTATTACTCCATAGAGGGCCACTTCAGTGATTGGAACGGATTTCCTCTGTGACTTATTACTACTCTTACATTAGTTTGACTGACAAACGTGAACATGCCAGTTTACTTTATTTGTTGCCTATAGAGGGTTAATCTTTAGATTGGTAATCATACGTGGTTATTACTCCATAGAGGGCCACTTCAGTGATTGGAACGGATTTCCTCTGTGACTTATTACTACTCTTACATTAGTTTGACTGACAAACGTGAACATGCCAGTTTACTTTATTTGTTGCCTATAGAGGGTTAATCTTTAGATTGGTAATCATACGTGATTATTACTCTGTAGAGGGCCACTTCAGTGATTTGAACGGATTTCCTCTGCGACTCATTACTACTCTAACATTAGTTTGACTGACAACGTGAACATGCCAGTTTACTTTATTTGTTGCCTATAGAGGGTTAACCTTTAGATTGGTAATCATACGTGATTTTTACTCTGTAGAGGGCCACTTCAGTGATTGGAATGGATTTTCTTAGCGAATCATTACTACTTTAACATTAGTTTTACTGACAACGTGAACATGCCAGTTTACTTTATTTGTTGCCTATAGAGGGTTAAACTTTAGATTGGTAATCATACGTGATTATTACTCTGTAGAGGGCCACTTCAGTGATTTGAACGGATTTCCTCTGCGACTCATTACTACTCTAACATTAGTTTGACTGACAACGTGAACATGCCAGTTTACTTTATTTGTTGCCTATAGAGGGTTAAACTTTAGATCGGTAATCATACGTGATTATTACTCTGTAGAGGGCCACTTCAGTGATTTGAACGGATTTCCTCTGCGACTCATTACTACTCTAACATTAGTTTGACTGACAACGTGAACATGCCAGTTTACTTTTTTTGTTGCTTATAGAGGGTTAATCTTTAGATTGGTAATTATACGTGATTATTACTCTGTAGAGGGCCACTTCAGTGATTTGAACGGATTTCCTCTGTGACTCATTACTACTCTAACATTAGTTTGACTGACAAACGTGAACATGCCAGTTTACTTTATTTGTTACTGATGTTATTTTAAACATTCTATGAGATAGTGAGTATAAAATTAACTATTATCTGATTGCTTGTATATTTGAAATAGATTT
This sequence comes from Stictocephala bisonia, assembly GCA_035578905.1. Classification (NCBI taxonomy): domain Eukaryota; kingdom Metazoa; phylum Arthropoda; class Insecta; order Hemiptera; family Membracidae; genus Stictocephala; species Stictocephala bisonia. Next base: position 659,724 of record JAQJVL010000143.1, read on the forward strand.
ATAAACATATATTCTCAAATATATAACAGTTTTATCAATGCACGATATTTCAAATATGTTGCTTTCTGAGAATGTTACTTTTCCCTGCGTTTAAAATCTATTTACACTCAGGCTTACTTAATTTATACAAACCCAGTTAGGCCTACACGTTATGTTATTGAAGATATATTGTTATTTAAGTTTTAATTAGATGTTGTTTGTAAATTGTTATTCAATCTATGGTTTTTAATTAACACTATTCTTTACTATCATTTGATTTCGTCTGTTCTGTTTATTTACAAAAATACACCTCAAAAGTTAGTTTTGACAGCATCTGACTACTATGTGATAAAGGGTTAACGTATGAAGGTTTTTTTAGAGTGAAATATGAATTGAAAGTTAATCAAAAATATGTTAAGTAGTTCATGTTTAGTCACCCTAAAAAAGATAGAAATGTAATTAACTAAAACGAAATTGTATTTGTAAAAAATAATATATTAACAATAAAAACTAAAGGAAAATGTACTCTACAATCTATGAACAATATTAACACTAGTCCTATACTATACAATAGTAAATATATATTTATTAAATCTACGTTTTAAACCTTAAAGTTTGTTATAACTCTTCTAGTCCTTCTATTTTATAACAAGAAAAATTCTGTTTGTGTGTCTGATCTGTATGTATGTCCTAAGTAACATCGACTTAGTGCTTCATCACAGACTCTATAGTGGCTTCCTTTTTGGTCGGCAAAATGTTTTACTTGGCAGAAAGCCTCAGAACTAAAAGAAGTAAACATGGTACCCTAGGATTGCTTGGCGTAATGCCAATACCAGTCGCGCTTCAGACTGACTGACGTCACAGCAGCACCCGTGGCTCCACCCACATGTGCATGGCACACATTTACTTACTTAAACCATGAAAAGGACTAACATACTTGTGATACCTATATTTTTAGCTATTTTTCTTTCGCCAATTACTGTTACAATAATCTTATAACAACAATTTATTTAGTTTAAACATATTTATCTCTTCACCACTTAAACACGAGCTTCCTGCTGTGGAACCTGGTTAGTGCAGTGTTTTTTCAGAAAGATACCGTGGGAGGAAGTAAGTGTTACTCTTTCATAGTAAGAATGCTAAGTCTTTCCACTGTATGTAGAATGGATACTTAATATACAGAAAACAAAGTACTGTATACATGTTATTTTTAATTTAAAACAACGAGACCATGCATTGTATCTATATAATTTTAATCAAAGGAACAATAATTTTTAAAGCATTATTTTAATAGTAATATTAAAATTTATTAAGTAATAATTGCCACAAAAAGAGTGAATCTTAATAATATATATGTTTCTGACAAATAATTTGGCAAGCTCAATAAAAAGGCAATCAAAAAATATAACTTAACGTATATTTTATCGATTTATTTTAATTTCCTTAAAGATGATTGTGACCCTCACTATGTGTTGATATCTTTTTTTTAGAAGATCAATTCTCATTACCCAAAGTGAGTGAGAATGGCTATAAAATGTTCCCACTCGATGACAATATCATGTAGTTATTCCGAAGCTGTTCCTGCCATCCGTTATAGTTCGAATAAAATAACTTTGGTACTGGCGGAACGGCCTCACACCACTGGTCTGAAATGACAAAACTCTGAGTTTAACTTGCTGTCAAATGTAAAATAAGTAAGCAATAGTTTTCAAACTAATTGTATAGTGTACAACATTTTATATTCTTTAAGAAAAAATTATGCTGGAGATTTTTCTAGAGCTAATTTGCTTTTTAAAGTGATATTTGTATTTAAAAACACGTTTTTATGAGTGAAATTGCGCGTGAGTCGTCTTTAACCTGTCACTGTTGAGAGAATAATAATAATAAAATAATGTCTTGTGGATGGATGACAGTTTGATTTATTGTAATTAGTTTGGTATAAGTCTCATTTAGAAATTTTAACAGGTTAATGAGAAATTAATTTTTTTGTAAACCCTTGCAAACTCTGAAACGAAAAACGCTAGACAAAATTTCATTGAGCAAACATCAACTGTGTTATTTATGTATTACTAAAATAATACTGTGGTACTAATAAAACATGTGGAAAAATAATTAAGAGTTGATGAAGTAAACTCATAGTTCGTTTACATCGAGGCTGTGTCGGACGCGTAAGGTATACTCTGCTCAAGGGAAAGTGTAGACTGAATATTCAGCCCAAGCGTAAAACGAATTCCGATCGACGATATTTTCAGATAAGAAATGTTTCTCCAGTAATAAATAAGGTAAGTTAGTTGACTTTTGACTTTGAGGTGTGTTCGTGTTCATTTCTTTATCGATTTAACAGTGCTTACTATAGTATAACCACTAGTTTATTTTGATTACAGTTATTTAGTTTTAGTGATACTGTATTACAATTTTTTTATTTAGATATGACAATATTGCTATAGGATTCAGTGTATATATAATTATCAGTGTTTATTGCAATTCTAATATTTAGGCTCTTTCAAATTTTAGGTAATGTTCTATTGGTAATTGACAAGATTTGTTTGCAATGGAAGAGGCCAGAGCTGAGCCAATGACTGTACATTGTGCGTGTGGTATCACCGCCGCCTTGTTGACAATCTAGTTTTGAAAACTCCTGAATCTTTCTTCCTAGTTCAAGAAAATTCTATTTAATACGAGAGTAAGATTTAAGTGTCACTTAAATAACACAATTAATTTAGGTTTAAACAGATTTTGTCTAGCGTTTGTCATTACCGAGTTTGCAAAGGTTTACAAAAAAATTAATTTCTCACTAACCTGTTTGAATTATTAAATGAGACTTATACCAAAATAATCACAATGAATCAAACTGTCATCCATCCACAAGACATTATTTAATTATTATGATTCTCGCAATAGTAACAGGTTAAAGACGACTCACGCGTAATTTCACTCATAAAAACGTGTTTTTAAATACAAATATCACTTTAAAAAGCAAATTAGCTCTAGAAAAATCTCCAGCATAATTTTTCCTTAAAGAATATAAAATTGTGTACACTATACAATTAGTTTGAAAATTATTGCTTACTTATTTTACATTTGACAGCAAATTAAAGCTCAGAGTTTTGTCATTTCAGACCAGTGGCGCGAGGCCGTTCCGCCAGTACCAAAGTTATTTTATTCGAACTATAGTGACCGGGACTTAACGGCAGTGCTGCAGTGTGGTGGTCGACCCAGGAAACGTGCCTGACTGACACATAAAGTGAGTGAGAATGTATGTAACATGATCCCACACGATGTCGATATCATATAGTTATTCCGAAGCTGTTCCTGCCATCTGTTAGTGACCGGGACTTAACGGCAGTGCTGCAGTGCGGTGGCCGACCAAGGAAACGTGCCTGACTGACACATAAAGTGAGTGAGAATGTATGTAACATGATCCCACACGATGTCGATATCATATAGTTATTCCGAAGCTGTTCCTGCCATCCGTTAGTGACCGGGACTTAACGGCAGTGCTGCAGTGCGGTGGCCGACCAAGGAAACGTGCCTGAGTGAGAAATAAATATTTACACGTTATTCTACACCATATCTTACATTATCATAATTTATTGGATATTTTCAAATAAAACTCTTAAAGCATTTATTATTTAGTGACATTAAAATATAAATATTCATATACCATTGCTGTATTGGAGTTTTTAATAAAATGGAGGGATGTTATAACTAACTTATACGTTAAAAGTTATGTAACACAGTTATGAAAGGTCAGTTAAAGATATTGCAGGTATTTTTTACAATATGTATCAGTTAAACATTTTCGACCCTAAAAGTAAAACATTGTTATAATAATAAATAATTTAACAAAGATAAATCAGAACACACTATACTAAACAAACAACAACATAAACATAAAATGCAACACAGGAAAGGGTTGTAAATTAACACCCAATGATAAAGTACACAAGGAATTAGAACCTATCACAGGAGAAAGAAAGTAATATAATAATTTGGACATGTCATGAGGATGCCTGACAGGTGACTACCTAAACATATCATCAAGATATGTTTTAAGTGTGTTTTTGAATGTCCTATATATTTGAACATTTACAGGCAATCAAATATTAAGGAAAATGGGAATTAGAAACAGTCTAATTCCAAGGTTCAAATCCTTACATGAGCTAACGGTTGGTACTTCACTTGTTGAAGAAAGTTAACTCACAGGCCCTAGGCATATGTTAACTGGCGAGTGAAGTTAAAAACAAATACTAAAAACTTGTCACAATATGTAGATAAATCTATTGCTCTATGTGTTGAACTAGACTGTGAAAATATTCTACATAGATCGTGTAAATTATAATGAACAATTATGTTAACATAATATGTAGTCACTCTAATGACGTACATTTTAGTCGAACGTATCAAGACTATAGACTTACAATTATACAAACCGTATGTTAATTAATTGATTGTAAAGCCATCTAAGACATACGAATATACAGTTTCTGACCATAAACAGTTCAAACTTTGTACCGATTATAGCTACAAATGGACCCTAAGTTACAAACTTTGACTCTAAGACCCTGAAGTTCACTCCTGAGGTAACTTGTTAGTGGCAATTGCCTGTAAGTCACCGGTTCACTTTACATGTTTGGTAAACCTCCTCCTTCACAAAGACTTTGGTACATTTAAGTAATATAATACTAGACTAGAGATTTATTTATTTATTTATTTAATGGACTAAGCCATTTACATAATTTACAATTTCATACATTAATATATACTCCATGATGGGAAGATGAATAATACAGTACTGCAATAACTAGCAATAACTATAACTCTAAACAATTGTCAACAAACAAGGTCTACATAATCCCAATTATTGAACTATATCACGTAATATAAATTTAAGGTTACAGACACTTTTAGACAGTAACAAAATATATCAGATCAAAATTATATGACACGATAGGCAAAATAACAATATAAAAATAACAATAATACTATATAACAATAAATAAAATCAGCAAAACATAACAGTGCAACTATACAAATGTCAACAAACAAGTTTTACATAGGCCTAATTCCACAATATCACATAATCTAAATTTAAAGTTTACAGACACTTATAGATAATAACAAAATAACAAATCAAAATTATATGAAACGATAGGCAAAACAATGTAAATAATACAATAATACTAGGTAACAATAGATAGAATCAGCAAAACATTATATAGATATCGTACATCAATAAGGCGAAACAACATAATACGTGCATACAACAATTCCTCAACAAGATGATATAAATATATTGCTCTAGGTATGAACAAGTAAATATTTGAATTAATAAGATTTCCATGACTCAGTTGAAACAAAAGCAGATTTACAGTCTAACGGTTCACTTGTAGCAATCGACATAAATAACCAGAGTTCAATAATGAAGAGTGACAGTCCTAAATATCCTACAGAGATATTTAGATTGTAGGAATGTATAATAAAGAGTTGTTGTATATTTAAATGAATGTGTTCGTTGTGTGCGTTTTCTACCTACCCGTTGTTTGTTTTAAGTCTACTGTTGGTTGTTGAAGGCCTATCATGTTTATCTAAATAGGATATTGAAAAATTAATAAACAGGATCAACAATCAGTTATAAGGCATTTACATTGCGAAATGTTGTAAAATCATGATTAGACGACTGTAATCTAGATCACACTGGAGGTCCACTCGTTGACCATAGTTGATGGAGGTTCACGAGCTCTGAATTTATAATAATGCTTTAGGTAAACAGGTTTACTTAAAATTGTTGAAAACTAGTAAGGGTCCTTGAACATGTATTTATTCTTCATACCAACTGAAAGACAAAAAGCAGATCTGGTCCGCTTATATCTCCTGGTTGCCTCCGTTTTTAAAAGTATAGAAAACGGTTTAATTATTTTTGTTAATGATATGATCATCAGTTTATGGATAAATGAGGATAGTTCATTAACTAAGTCCACAATTACAGCTGACGCTACCTTAAAAATATTTACAGTTTACCTTAAAAATATTGCATGTTTTATAATATGCATATATGTCAGCATTACGAATTATTTCACGTGAGATGTAAAATATTTTCATATTTTTCCAGTAAACTATGCCAACAGTTTCTGTTTCCTGCTTAGATGACTGTATTATTTTTTAATTGTGCAGGCTCGGTGGAATATAGGTCTAACTTACAAACCAAAGATGTTCCTTTGTTCCTTCGTACGATTGTTGACAGTACGGCTAAGTAATACAGTGGGTTATTACGAAGCATGCGGGGTTTACCCCTAGTTTATAGTCCGAATAAAATAACTTTGGTACTGGCGGAACGGCCTCACCCACCCGCCTATCCACACACGAACAGTAGTTTTGACCCACCCGCCCACCCATACACGTAGAATTGTATTGACCCACCCGCCCACCCATACATGTACAGTAGTATTGACCCACCCGCCCGCCAATACACTACATTGGTATTGACCCACCCGCCCATACACGTACAGTGCTATGGTCCTGGAAGTGTAATAAAAATAAAATATTTAATTATTTTTTCTAACTATCTAAATCGGTGAACTATTATATAGGTAAATGAATCCTGAAATGCATGAACTCATAAAATATTTATATTCGTCTTTGGGTCAATAATAATTTATTTTTTCAACTGGAGATAAAAATGATTAATTGGATGTGTTATTTCTGAAAATATACATGTTACATTAATTTTCTAATATAATTTACAGGAATATTAAAATATAAAACTTGTTATATAACATTGTATTTGTGAACTTATGATTTAGCTTGCGTAATACCACGTAAAAGTATTTTTTAATTAAAAAATATTTCAATTTAACTACTCAAATTAAATAGTGTATACAGTAGTTATAACTTTATTTTATACTACCATGATTACATTAATCAGAAATAATGTAAGTTATTATTTAAAGTTAATTCAGTACCGTTAAGTTTTAACTTTATAAATATAAAACAAAAACATAGTTTTTGTATGTCTTTCATTATAAATTACTGCTCCTTTCTGTTCATTTACGTATACTGCACTAGCATTCTAATTACTCTTCAATACCAACTGTGTATTTATAGCTGAAGCTTAAATATCTTAAACAATAGGCTGACACAAAAATGTAAATTGTAAAATGTAAATCAAAACAGTTATGTACGCACCTGTTCTTTTATACATTTAATTTTAATCTATGTTTCAGAATATCTATACAAAAACGCTATTTTCAACACAAATTGTGTAATGTAGAATCTAAACATTGAAAGCGAATGGAATAACAAGAAAATGGTGTTAAATACTAGTAAGAATGTAATGAGGGTTTTGAAACAATATAAAGTAAAATGATAATATTATTATGTAAATAAGACGTAAATTAATTTTTTTTTTTAATTTTTTGAAAGATAATACATATTCAACACAACACTTTGCTAGGATCATTACTTTCAGTACTTATTAAAACAAGGAAGTAATTAATTTCAGTATAAATAACAAAAGACAATTAGATTCAAATACACAAGAATCTCATGTTGTGTTCAGACTTGTGTATTCAGTCCGTTCACAAACACAGAATCTATCAATTTATTGCTTGATTGTTTGACTCACGTTTACAGCATATTTTGATTGATATTCTAACTATTTTGATACTAGGAAACTGTAAGTAACTTATTGATTAGGTTTAAAATACTCACCATAAATACCTTTTACAATTAGTTTGATCTCAAAAAGTAAATAATGTGTATATGTTGTAAAAAGTCAACATTCGTGAAATTAGCCTTTAATAGAGGTTAATTATGGTCAACATTTGATTTTTCCAAATATCATCTTGATGGGTTAACCATATTCTAATTAATTGGAATTATTTAGAAATGGAGATTACTTAGATACGTTTAAACAATACTTTGGAATCATCTTAATATTGTGTGTGCGTGTTTTCAAAAATAAATATGATATCAACACGTAAATTAAATTACACATTGAACACGTAAATGTTCTTTTATATAATATTTATGTATAAGTGGTAGCTGCAAATAAAAATAAGCCGACTTGAATAAAGACAAATAGTCATACATTAAGAAATAAAGTGATCAATGCTTGACTGAAACTTAAGTTTTTGAACTAGCGACTCGGGTCTTAACGCTGTGGATTTCTAAACCCAACTCTACCTTACTCCATGGTGCATTTTGATAACATTGAAAATTACCTTTGGAAGTACTGTAGTCTCACCGGTGCAACTTGCCTTTCTGGTACCAGGACGACTAGGTAAAAGTGCACTTTTAGCCATCACAGTATTTGGAGGCCTCTAGTCTACTGAAAAAATGAAAGAAGTTAGTTACATATACATAAATAGACCAATGTGACCTAGTAAAATTTGTGAGGAAGGAAAAAGATTAAGTGATTATAATATTCAAACTTTATCACTCTAAGAAACGAGAACATAGTGCATTTCGAAAATTATTTATTTTTCAAAAGTAAAATAAATAAAACAACGCTAAACTGTACTTCTACCTTGAATTTACATTGCAATATTAAACTTACCTTATCATTGCCTGGGTATTTATAGGTTACTTAAAATAATTTATTGTATAATTTCTTATGATGATTTCAAGCAAATTGTAAAAAGGTGTTTTTATAATAAAGTATTTTTTCTTTAAGTATATACTTTACAGTAACGTTTAAAACGATACGGCTGACTTTTCATCCCTCGAGCTAAGTTAATAAGCATTACAAATGAGTTAAGTCCCTCTCAGAGTAACAAAGGCTTACACTTTAATGCCAACAAATAGCTTGAGTGCTGAAAGGTCTCTAATCACGGTATTTAGAATAATTCTTTGACAATGCTCAGTTTAAAGCATTCATTTTGAAACTTACAAAGACTGTTATGTTTATTATTTTCCATAAGGAGTAGATTATAATATTGGTTTGACTTTAAAAATCCGTATGATACAAAACTATATCCATTTTTCATATAAATTATATATATGTTTTCGCTTTCATTTTATGTTAGTTAATGGCGAAACTAAAGATGTCCACATAATTGTAAGTGACCATACATATCAGTCATTTTCAAATGATCCCCTTAATTTAAATTAATAATATATAGAACTTTTGCTTTGTTAAATCCGATATTAGTTTTTCACTATATTGACTTAAAGGAAGAGATATGTTTTTTTGTTTTTTTTTTGTTTTTGTTTGTTTTTTGTTACCTTAATTCAAACAAGTTTGTCGATAGTCCGTAAAACTTTGTGTTTATCCAAAATAGTTATATTACATAAAATATTACATACTTTATACATGAATGCATATAAACTATATTGTATTCAGTTATATAATGTATCGTGTGAAAGTGTAAAAATGATTAGTTTTTATGAAATATTCTTTTCACTACACTACTATGAGTTCAGCCGTTTTCGTTATGTGTTTACAACCTGCGAAACATCATATTTTCAACAGCTGTCTATTGTTTACTACCGAAAGTAACATTGTTTACAACCGAAAATTTTCCGCAGTCAACAACACCTGTTTTTATTCCGTAGTGTAGTGAAAAGTATCGTTCAAAACTCGAGTGAAAGTGTTTTGTATGTTCTCGACCATTTGAAGTGCTCGTCAAGTCTCGCACTTCAAACATATGGTCTCGAACATGCAAAACCCCACTTTCCACTCTTGTTATGAAACTATTATTGTGCTAGGATTATACACTTAGCTTGAAAAAAATTTGCAATACTTTAAAGATAAATAAATGTTGGAATGGTAAAATGTTAAGCTTTTTGTAAAGTGGAAAAGATGATTCTATCTTGTTATTAAATAAAACTTTACGCAATAAATTATTTTAAGTTGCCCTAATTTTTCCTATTAAATTTTTAAAAGCTCCTCCCTGACAGTGAATACCATATTGCAATATAGAATATATGAGAGCAAAGTATAATGTCCTTAATAGTTCTGAATTACATTTATATCTTAAGTAATAAAACTTTCTAATATGCTGCTTTAAAGAATGTTGGATGTTTTCGATATGTTTTTTCCATGTCAGTTTGATATATAAAATTACTCCTAGGTATTTAAAATGATTAACTTTTTTTAATGTTTCGCAGTTGCATGTGATTGTTTTATTACTTTTAAAGTCTTGAAAGGTTATATAATTAGTAAAATTAAAATCCCTTAAATTAAAATTAACTAGTTTAGTTTTCGATAAACTAATTAATTTAATTTTTGACGATCATTTTACTTTTGACGCATTATACATTGCCAAATCACGTTTTCGTTTTCATTATCGCACACTAAAACTAAATCATCTGCAAAAACATAAATTTGACCCATGAATGGTTTTTTAGTCAATCATTAATATTCAGGGTGTCCCTGAACTCTCGGAGGATCTTTATAGGTATTGATTGTGGATTAAAAACAAGACATAATATCATATTAAAAAATTTCAAATCACCTCCGATACCCGTACAACCACCATTTTGTATGCTTTAGAAATAATTTTTTTTATTTTTAAAAATATTAAACCTATAGAGTTCAAATTTAGTATATACATTAATAAAACAATTTTCTTATTGAAATAACAAATCAAAAACCTTTTTTAATTATTTCAAAATGGTGGAACTTTGACAGTTTTGATCCTTAATAACTTTAATGACTGTACACATTCAGATGTAAATGATTAAATACAAAAATACTTAAATCTCAGCTGTTTGTCGTCCAATTTCAAACAACATTACATTTTTTTATTACAAATAAAATTATCCAAAAAAGGTATTATTGTGATTTTGTTGTATTCATAACCTTATAAACGCTATTAACGATCAAAACTGTCAAAGTGCCGCCATTGAAAATAGTTTTAAAAGGTTTTAATTTTTTAACTTCAGTAAGAAAATTTTATTGTTAATGTGTATACTAAATTTGAGCTATAGAGCTCAAATTTAAACATTTTTTTTAATAAAAAATAATTTTAAAAAATACAAAATGTTGGCTTTACGTGTACCGGAGGTTATTTGGAATTTTTAAATATGATATTATATCTTGTTTTTTACCCACAATCAATACCTTAAAATATCCTCAGAGAGTTCAGGGACACCCTGTATATTAAAAACAGTTTGGCTGAGAGTACAGGGCCGTGCCGTATGCCTTTTTGAACTATTTCTGTTTCGCAAATACGATAATACGATTGATTTTATAGACAGATTGATTTCCCATCCAATGTTAAATTTTGAGTCTCAAAGTATCAGCTGTTTTTGTGGTCCATTGTGGAGCGCTAGTGTAGTTCCATGTAAATGTAATGCAGTTTAAAACAGCTGTGGTTGCGGGCCTCACTAACTAACAAAATTACTGCCACAAATATTCCTATTAGATAGTTTATCTATTGTAGGTTTATATAATCAACGCTAATACAGTCCTTAAGTTTGACAACTTGTCCTCTGTTTGAAAGGTAAGTACTGAACACCTATGAGCTACCCCTCTTATTCCTGCACGCTTTAATTTCGAAAGCAAACTAGTCTGGTCCACTAGGTCAAAGGCCTCTTTATAGTCATTATATTACTTAATATGAACATAACAATTTCATAAACATTGTACTAATATTTATCACGGGAACCACTAAAATTGTTTTGATCAAACCTGGAGGGAGATAATTTTTATTCCCATGCATAACTCTATTTGTTTATAGGGATCCTATTTGTTTGTTATAATCCCTATTTGTTTATAGGGATATAAACAACCCTTCAACCTTAAATTTTTTCCATAAGAGTAACATTGGCATTAATTTAATAATTTATTTCAAACAATTTATTTAAAAACATAAACATGACACAAAACCTTGGCTGCCTTTTTTAATTGTGAAATGTTTAAGGTAGATTCTATTAACTGTGACATAATTGCATTACTTTCTATCCCCCAAAGTAGAGTTACGGGGTTTTCAATGATATAAATATTTGTTATCTAGCTGAAGGGTAGTAGACTGAGATTTCATATTGATATGATGGTTTGGAACGAACCACAAAGGGAAGGGTAAGCAAGTGTAGAGGACTATCCAAGCTGGGCTGTCAGCTAGTCTAATATCAAATTGACTTACAGTATTTACTGAACCCATACAATTTTAGCCAGTTACATTTGTAGCATAACTTGAAACATAACTGTATATAAACTTTAACCTACGTATTATAAATACAGTACATAGGAACATTACTTCCTAATACAATAAAATGTTTTTGGAACACGTTTGTTACATTAGAAACAATAAGAGCAGTTAAAAGTGTTTCAAGATATTTTAATAAAACTTTTAATGAAAAAGTAGAGCCATAACAGCCCTCTTGGATGAAGAGTTGTTAGAAACGGAAAAGAAAACAACTGCCAGCCTGAAGTCGTTTCCTCTCACGGGGTTGTTGTTTGTAATAAAAGCTCGATAAAACATACATACTTCGTGTTTATAAGTTTAAGGAAAGTTAGAAAATTATGGAGAAACATTGTGTTAAATTTTCATATTATAATTTCATGCTGTCAAATATATTCCACATACAAATAATTTTCTATTATAATAAATTGTAAAAGTAAATTAAATTTACTAAAAAGTGCCTTAATTATATCCTCAATGTGAATAAAAATTGGGAAATTTTTTTAAATTAGGCAATTAAGTTTACATCAAGTCATTTTTTAGTGAAATTAAAATACGAAAGCATTTTATTTAGTCTAACAAATTTATAACTTCTGAAAGATATAAAATTTTTCATAACTTACAAAATATACAAATAATACATTATATTTCATTTACTTGTTGACATTAAATACTAAAAAATACTTTTGCATTATATATGTTTTTAACGTAAAGTGACCCAGCAACTTTAGTCTAGAGTCATATACTCCGTTTCAACCTAAATAAACGTAAAATAACCTAACTAAGCAACAAGTTTCAACAATGGCTCTAGTGACCAGTGCTCTGACTGAAGCACAGCATGCCTTGCATTGATAAAATGCATTTTTCTCAATTATTTATGATAGGATTTCCACAAATTAAAGCATGTTGAATTTATGGTGAACTAGTTAATATTTCTATTATTAGGTACATTTTTATTCAGATTTAAATTTTTCGAGTCAGTTAAAATAGCTGTATTTATTTTAATTTAAACATATATTGAAATCAATATGACATATTCAGATAAATAATATTATTATCTTTTATAGTAAGATAAGGACTATACATATATTTCGTTGTATCTGAAAAAAAAAAACAGACGGACCTATGTATGCAGGAACCTTTTTTCTTATTTTGACCTAAGAAACCGTATACTTATGTACGGGAACGTAGTTTAGGGACACGCTGTATATGTATTTTGACCCAAGAAACCATATCCTTATGTATGGGAACGTAGTTTAGGGACACCCTGTATATGTATTTTGACCCAAGAAACCATATCCTTATGTGTGGGAACGTAGTTTAGGGACACCCTATATATGTATTTTGACCCAAGAAACCATATCCTTATGTATGGGAACGTAGTTTAGGGACACCCTGTATATGTATTTTGACCCAAGAAACCATATCCTTATGTATGGGAACGTAGTTTAGGGACACGCAGTATATGTATTTTGACCCAAGAAACCATTTCCTTATGTATGGGAACGTAGTTTAGGGACACGCTGTATATGTATTTTGACCCAAGAAACCATATCCTTATGTATGGGAACGTAGTTTAGGGACACGCTGTATATGTATTTTGACCCAAGAAACCATATCCTTATGTATGGGAACGTAGTTTAGGGACACGCTGTATATGTATTTTGACCCAAGAAACCATATCCTTATGTATGGGAACGTAGTTTAGGAACACCCTGTATATGTATATTACTATTTCCGTTTATTATTGTCACATTAAATGCATTTTGAGATTTAATATAAACTATGAATAAAACTACTGTGTGTATTGGATTTATGAGTTTAGGTGGTCAAAAAGAAAAACATACCAGTAAAAAGTGACCTTTAAATATATTGCATACTGTACCGGGTCTTGGACCGGTACAGTTTCGTTTTTTTCGTCGTTGTCTGCCAGGCTGCCTGAGATTCGCTTTTGCCTTGCGTTTCGCGTAGTTGGTGGCCGTTGGCTCAGTTCCGTTTCGTTCCGGTTTCCAGCAGCTTCGGTCAGGTTGACCGGCTTCTAGATTGTTCGAGCTGTTCGGTGGTTCTGCGGCCGTTAGTCTTGTGCTGTCTGCAGAAATGGGCAGGTCAGGCTAAAGACGCCAATACGTAAGTGTTCATTTTGTAAATTTCTAATATTTAATCACCCTTTTGATGAAAAAACTTTTGTTTCATTGAAAATATTAATCGGGCTTAGTTGTGTTTTCAGGGTTTTGTTAAATTTGTATTCTTTGTCTAGATGTTTCTCAGACTAGGTTAAAGCCATGTGCTTCCATGTTACCTTTTACCGTTAATTACTGTTAATGCTTTTTATATCTGCCTTTATTTTTCAATTGTAATTCTGTATAATGTTTATTGAGCCTTTTTCCAGTTGTAGTTACCGATTTACCATATTTTTTGTTCTTTGCCAATAACCTAGCCTAGCTGTACTCTTTGATTTTCATGTTATAACCTTTTGCTCATGTATCCATAGCCTAGTATTCAGTTTGTCATTTTTTTAAGTCCATATACGCAATTAATTCTTTGATATTTTGTTAAATTGTAATTTTTCTTAAATCTGAGTTTGCCAACATAATTATTCATAACCTAAAAAATAGATCTTTTATTTTTTCTAGTGTGCTAATCCTGTATAATTTTGTCTGTGCCCGTTTTGTTTTGCCATGTCATGTTTAGTGGTTATGTATAATATTTGTGTTGTGATGGCTGGACTGTTTTTAATGTGCTGTGGTGTTGTCCTACAGTCCAGGGTCCTTGAGTGGGACTTTCAACCCTCAGCCGGTCGTCCGGGCAATGTTCTATCATCTTCACTGCTAGCCTGGCCTGAGGACCATGTTGGAGCCTGGAGTCGCCCGCTACCCGCTCTACATCTTTAGGGTACAAGTCTTCTGTCCTCAGGTCAGTGCGTTCCTTATTTTTCCCGGCGGCTGAGCTGGGGCTGATTTGTGAAAAGAAAAATAAATAAATAAAAAAGAAATATAGAAGAAGAAAAAAAAATGATTATGGAACTGTATGTGGCCTAGGCCTAAAACTTGAACTTGAACAGTGATTTATGGAACTCAGCCATGGGGACTTACTTATATTTATTTATTAAAGAAAAAAAAAAAAACTTAAAATCCAAAAAGAACTTGTGTTGTTAATATTCATTGTTATTTAGTTTAGTTAGTTTATTTCTTGTTACATTTGTTTAGATTTTTATATTTGTTAGGTCCCCATTATTCAATCCTGTTATTATTTATTTATATGCTTAGGCCTAGTTATTGTTATTTATTTTTTGTTAAGTGTATTAGGGGGGGATTTTGAAGTGATTTTTTTACTCGAACGGTACCGTGTTATATTTTCTTTTAAATTGTTTAATTTTTAAACTCACCAAAAGGGGATTATTGTGCTTTTAGTTAACTTCTATTCGGAGCTGCCCAGGGAATCCGGCTTACTCCCTGGCCTCGGTGGAATCAAGGGATGTGGGCCAAATTGCCGGCTTAATTGATGATACCAAAATTTTTGTTTCCAGAAGTTTTCTAAATTTTCACTTTTATTTTGGGGTTATCTAAATTTGTTTCTTTATAGTCATTTTTAAATTGTTAATAATTTGTCTTACGTTTTGGGTGTCTCAGGCCCAACCGCAGATAGGCCATAGGCCATGCAATTGTTAACTTTGGTATTCGTAGAGTTTGTTGTTTTTGTAGCGTTAAGTGTTTTGGTAGCTTTTGTCGTTATATTGTTTAATTTTGTGTGTTTTGTTATTTATTTAACTGCAAATTATTGTTGCGGCCTTCTGCCTATTTATATTGTGGCCTTCTGCCGTTTTTGTTTTATTGTTTTTTTACTTGGTAATAAAAAGTGTTTTTGCTCAGCTGCCGAGTTTTATTTTGACCCTCCAACTGCCACCCGTGATCCCATCGCTCGACTTGTTTTGAGCCATCCCCCGGTTGGCACGCCTTCCAGCTTTGGTGGGGGGATGGGTCTCAATACTGTTTAATTAACTGAATGTAAAAAAAGAGATGTAATTTGTTTTATTAGTTAGGGTTTAATCAAAAATATTGTATAGATATTAAAATCTCCACTTGAACTTTATATCAACTGCTTTAAATAATAAGAGATCACGCTTTAGAGCATTTTTGTACAATTAAATAAGTTCAAAATTTAAGCCGATTTCATTCTCATATAATCAATCTCCGATTCCTCCAAACAAAACATTTTACATATGATTTTATTTAATATAAAATAGCCAGGGTTGATGTATTTTCGTTCATATATCACATTATTTTGGCTTTTAACAATAAACATAAAATAATAATAAATTATTACTGGCTCACATTTAATTTTACAGCAATATGTAATGTACGCAAAGCTATTAAAAGTTTAAAACGATAAAATGAGGAAAACACAAAGGTACGAACATATTTTTGTGTTTACAGTTACGAAAGCCGGAATTACCCTCAACACCAAGGCCTCTGAGAGAACTAAGTTTTGTAATAATGGATAGCAAGATTCAATTGTTAACAGTATTTCTTTTTTAAATTTTTGAGAGAAAGAATATAATGAAACTTTATGGGATTTGCACAATACGAGTGGTATTTAAATTAAATATAAAATATTATTGTTTGGTGAACAAACGATTTATATACAAACACTTAGCTGTGCCATGCTTGGTTGGTTCACAATACTGAGCTGTAGAATAATGTTTTGTTCTTTCTTTAAAATATATCTCAACTTGAACGATGAAAAGTATTGGCAAATCATGTTCTGGGGAGCCGACAATATTCTTGAATGTAATTGTTCGATTCTTTTTTTAAAATATTTTTTTAAATGAGTCTATATGATTTCAAAACCAATAAACTGATGAGTCTAAAATAAAAACGTATAAATAAAAATATCACTTATTTTATAGCTATGGAGAGACCAGTAAGACAATACCAATATTATAATAGGCTAATGCATTCATTTAAGCTACCTGGAATGTTATGTTATCCTCTTTTTATATATTAATACCTTATTTATCGAACGACTGCAGACTATAGAGAGCTTAAGTCACGAATGGTCAATATTTCAAGGGAATAGAACGATTAATGTCGACATGTGCAAGCTTTACATTAACGCTCCATCTCCATTGTTGTCCCTTGTAGTGCAATTTTTAAACTGATGACTAGTTTAAAGTAAAAAATAATTTCCGTAGTAAAACAGTTTCCAATTTTAAATATTTTATATCTAATAATGGTTTTTAATTGAGAAGGATTTACTAAGGAAAAATAATTTAATTTGATATCTTTTATAACTTTACCAACCAATAAAACTATATTTTTTTAAGTCTATATAGTTACTCTTATTAAACATTAAAGAAAATTAAGAATTCATAAAACTCTGAACAGTTTTTAAAGCAGTTATACTAATTGTTTGTAAACGCGATACAAATTCACATGGGAAATGTTACTTAATTCCTCAAAAACTCAAACCAAACATCATATTGAGTAGAATATTGTTCATCTTTTGGACGGTTATATCTTCATGTCCTGTTATTCACATGTTCTGCTCTCTAAAGAACTTCCTTCTTGAACTGAAATGCTGTTCTGTTTATACTATTCCTCATAAGAAACCCTTTAGACTTTTGAGCAGTTATATATCGAAATAATTAGTTATTCATGTTTAAATCATATGAATTTTTTCATATTCCAAGAAAATGTACTCCCTGTAACTGTGGCATTTATCGACTCATTTTGTCTAGGAAGCCATGAATGTAGCCTGTTATATAAAATTTCATTAAAGGAAAAACAAATCAGTAAATTACATTTTACGTTTCAGCATGTTCATTGTTTACTTCTAGCAACTTAAACTGTGAAAGTAATTATAATATTACTAATCAACGAACCAAATCAATAAATAATACTTTTTGTATTACTTTTAACATTTTCAACCATTTCATCAAGTTTGGTCATAGTTATTTTACTCCACGAGAAACATTAAACATTTTATTTGCTGTCACATTTTGAAGGATGAAATATTAATTTTTTAGTTCTGGTATTGTAAGGAACAGGTTAACAAATATCTCGTATCAAGACCGTTAGTATTTTGTTTCTATTTAAATTAGCTATTTGTTTTTGTAAACATAAATAATTCCTATGTCATCCAGAAAAATCGATTGAGCACTATTAATTTAGTGTTACATCTATGCTCTTAAGTTAACAAATATCGATATTATTTATCTCTTTACACATGAAAAGACAAAGGAAAAGAGTTAATCATATATTGGTGATAGGTGTTTGTTATATAACACTGATGCACTATTGGACACCCCTGCACACTTCACGTACCGACCACATCACTACCTGCGCTCGAGGCACCTTCGGCATTCGGCCTTGGCTTGTGACTTTAGATTACAAATATTAATGATTAAACGAATTAAGTAAAATCATAATATGTACATTTGGTTAGAAAACCTCGCCGACTGCTTTTGCGTTGCTACAACGAGAGGCTCATGAATCATATAGGGTGTACGTACATTTGTATTTAACATGCAAACCCCACTCACAATTTGACAACATAAAATGGATTCCCAAGGCATTTTTGCCTATACTTTATATGAATTCCTTAAATATTTTACATAATGTTTAGTTCATTGGTTTATACATTACTTTTAGTTTTAGTTCATTTATATCCTATTAATGTGATATCTTTGTGAAAAAATGTTATATTAAATATATAATATTTTTAATTATTCACTTATCACGTTTGTTTATTTTGTAGGTGGTACAGTATAATCTATTGTACGTGAATAATATTTTTGATGAGAAACAGTTTTTTTTATTATTTTTTTTTTTTTTAAGTTATATGCATTGCGTGTGACCACAGGAAAGGAAGTGGTTCTGAATATCCGGCCAACGCTACAAGTTGTAACGGAAGTGACCTCACAAGTTCCCGTTAACAGCAAGCTTTCCAGTGATTGAAATAATAAGCAGAATTTAAGCTTGTACCAACTAAACAAATAAATACATAAAATAATTCACTTAACATTTGTGTTTAGTATTTATTTGTAGGTAAAATAAATAAAGTCTTTTAATATAAGCAATGTCAAGAAGCTATGAAGTACAGTGAGATAATTTATACTAAATTCATTAACACATACAAACTGATTATTTTTTAAATTTATTAAGTTTTTATTCATATTTTATTCTATTTAGTAATTGATTAAAAATACGTGGTGCTTTAAAATTAAATGTTTTAGTATAATATGTCAAGTTTGGTTTAGGTATTTGCGTTCTACTTACATTTCTTAATCTGAGTCTATACAAGTTGTGACACTTTAAGAATTTATCACCAATATAAAAGGTTCTCAGAACTTTGTATGTAAGAAGTTATCTTAAAGATAAAATATTTAAATGCAAAAATCATGGGAAGGATGGATCAAATTGATTTTTGTTCAGAAGCAATCTTACAAATAGCTTTAGTAAGGTAATAATTGGTCTTAAATTAGTTAAGTAAGTTCCTCCCCCCTCCCCCCCAGCACACTATTCCATACTCTAGTCTATTATTGACCAACGCAAAATAAAGTGACCTTAAAATTAATGGACAAATATTTGTTAAGAAATAAAACAAACGGATACTTGTGATTGTTTTATTAGTTAATCTTGTAAGCTGATTTTTACAGTTCAATTCACTATCCAAGACGATTCCTAAATACTTAATGCGTGACGTTTGCTGAATCTTAGAACAATTAATGTAAGGTATTGAATTTCTTAGATAATAAACACACTTGTAAAAAATACCTCGTTGAACCACAAAGTTTTTTTTTTGTTTTTTTTTTTTTTTTTGTAAAGGAAAATTCACATTCATTGTCTTTTCTGTGCCAAGAACTAACTTGTTAATAAAAAAACTACTAGTTAAGTGAATTTAAATCCTCATTTAGATAAAAAATTATTGGAGTCCCAAGAAGCTCCAGTGTAACTTAAAGCAGCATCGTCGGCAAATTCTGTGACTTTTCCCTTGAATATGCCATTGCACAAGTCATTAATTAAGATTGTAAATATAATTGGTCCTAGCAATGATCCTTGCGGGACTCCATAAGATATTTCACCCATTACGCCGAGAACGCCATTTATTTTTACACGTTGTTGCCTTTCGAACGAATAGTTTTTAAGCCATTGTTGAACTACCCCTCTAAAACTACAATTATATAATTTTTGTTAGTAATGTAATATGATCTGCTGTGTAAAATGCTTTTCTTATAACGATAAAATGTCCATTTACACAACTAACATGATTTATTTCTGTATTTATTAAATACATAAATATATATAAAGCTAACTCTGTATTTAAACCTGGTATAAAACCAAATGGATTGTTAGAATAAAAATGTATTTTGTTTAAGTATGTTATCATTTTCACTTTCATGATATTTTCATATACTTTGGCAAATGTGGAGATCAAGGAGATGGGTCTGAAGTTAGAGCAAATATTTGTTGAGCCACTCTTATAAATTGGGATCACAACTACATTTTTTAATTTTGTTGGGAAAATTCCAGTTATAAAACTTAAACTAACTAAAAAAGTTAATACATCTAATATAACAGGGTAAATTGTTTTCAGAATGACCGAATGAATGCCATCCAAACCAGGTGATGTACCTTGTTTTAACGTTTTAATAGCTTATACTAAGTCTTCATTCAAAATCTTTCCAAGCAAAAATGAGCTTGTTTCGTGATAATCAGTAAAGGTGTTTTTATATTCCATTTCTGTAATAGAGTCATCAATTATATAACTACCTACAACTCCCTTAACTGCTAACAAAAACTATTTATTGAATTCTTTGGTTACTAGCTCTGAGATATCTACTTTATCACCATTTACGTCCAAAGAAATTTCTGTACTTAATTTATTTTCAACAGCTATTTCAATTACAGTGCTTCATATTTTTTCAGGGTTACTTGAATCTACATAAAACTTATTTGAATAGTTTTGGCAAGTTTTAAATCCTTTTTTAACTTATTTCTAAGCCTACATAATATTTTCTGAATTTGTCATCACTTGGTCTGTGCTTTATTTTGTTATATAGACTATTTCTTTCCTTAATACTGCAAATATTATTAGTTATCCTAGGATCAAGCATCAAACTCTTCTACAAGTTTTTAGATTTTAGCATAATCTATAAAAAATGTTACGTACAGCTACAAAAGGAACATCCTATTGTACCATTAAACAGTAGTTGATTATTTCTCTAAACAACGTTAATTATCAAGATATTGTACTTTTATTTCGCTATCAATAATTTGTTTACATATATCTGCATACAGGTTAAATAAACACGTCAGAAACATTCCACAATAGTTCTTAAACTAACACTTTGGCTTATAAAAAAAATATAACTGTATGATAATTATTTGCACGTAATGATACTATAAATATGTATTATTGCATGACCAATAATTCTAATTAGAGTTATAAAAGTAACATATGAATTGTTTACATTCAATTCTTAACAGTTTTCGGATCACATTCTTCCTGCTAATAAAAAGTTGATGTCTCAGTTTACTACGTCACCAAGTGGTGAGCCTCAGCTGGCTGCTGCAGACTCTTTAAATAACTGATGCGAATATCTTCCACATGATGTACTGAGTTACACACTAACATGACGCACATGTCATTTGTCTTTACGTACAAACTTGCCTATGTTACTTAGGTAAATAACCGATGAGTATATCTTTCAAATGATGTATTGACTTACTCACCGATATGACGCACATATAATTTGTCTTTACGTACAAACTGTCTCATCCACCTAGGGTTTATGTGTGCCTGTGTTACTAATGTAAATAACTGATGAGAATATCGTCCACATGATGTACTGAGTTACACACTAAGATGAAGCACATGTCATTTGTCTTTATCTACAAACTGCCTCATCCACCTAGGGTTTATGTGTGCCTGTGTTACTAATGTAAATAACTGATGAAAATATCTTCCACATGATGGATGTACTGAGTTACACACCAAGATGACGTACATGTCATTTGTCTTTACGTACAAACTGTCTCTTCCACCTAGGGTTCATGTGTGCCTGTGTTACTAATGTAAATAACTGATGAGAATATCTTCCATATGATGTACTGAGTTACTCACCAATATGACGCACATGTCATTTGTCTTTACGTACAAACTGTTTCATCCACCTAGGGCTAATGTGTGCCTGTATTTTAGTGTCACTAACTAATGAGTATATCTGCCACATGATGTACTAAGTTACACACCAAGATGACGCACGAGTCATTTGTCTTTACGTACAAACTGTTTCATCCACCTAGGGCTAATGTGTGCCTGTATTTTAGTGTCAATAACTAATGAGTATATCTGACACATGACGTACTGAGTTACACACCAAGATGACGCACATGTCATTTGTATTTACGTACAAACTGTTTCATCCACCTAGGGCTAATGTGTGCCTGTATTTTAGTGTCAATAACTAATGAGTATATCTGCCACATGACGTACTGAGTTACACACCAAGATGACGCACATGTCATTTGTATTTACGTACAAACTGTTTCATCCATCTAGGGCTAATGTGTGCCTGTATTTTAGTGTCAATAACTAATGAGTATATCTGCCACATGATGTATTGAGTTACACACCAAGATGACGCACGAGTCATTTGTCTTTACGTACAAACTGTTTCATCTACCTAGGCTAATGTGTGCCTGTATTTTATTGTCAATAACTAATGAGTATATCTGCCACATGACTTACTGAGTTACACACCAAGCTGACGCACGTGTCATTGGTCTTTACATACAAACTGTCTCACCCACATAGAACTAGATTCCTTGCTTGCTAGTTGTATTACTAGTGTAAATTAGCAATTTTGTTTAGATTTTAATATATTTAAAACGATTCCGCCAAAGTACTTCTAGATGAAATTTGGTTAAAAATCACTTTAAATAGGAAGTTAAAAACCATTTTTATACTAATTGAATAAATGCAATTTATATAAAAATGAGCTTTTTTATATTAAATCAAATTTCAAATATGTAAAGATGTAATAGTATAAATGCTAGGTGTAACATTTCCTTAAACATTTCAAAATACTAAATAGTTTATAACCTTACTGTATAACTGAAGGTAGTCCTACGACTGAAATTGATCTAAATTAACATCACAAAAGATTGCTAAGTGTTCTTTATAATTTTTTAACATTTACGAACACAGATATGTGTATTGAAGGGTTGGGTGTATTATTTGACACGTTTGGAAATGCTGTTTATAGGTGATGTTGGTGTTGTCATGTGTCAATAGTCTAGAGCAAGCTAGACATAATTGAAGAGATTATTGGTGATAGAGATTACCCGTATTTCAATAAGAATCCTAAAACCACAGAATGAAACCCTATTGGCAAATTGAAAAGATCCTGTTCTGGACATGGGTCCTGCACAATTACTTTTTTTCTATTTCAGATCCTCAGAACCTATTTATTAATTTTTGAAGATACGTTTATGAATATTATGTTTCAATGGATTACCAGAAAGTATGATCTGGTATACAGAAAATACCAGAAAAGTACAATATAAGCCGATAAAAATAAATAATGTGAACTGAATACAATTGTATTGTGAATTGTATTTCACGTGAGACTGGATTAAACCTTTTTTCGGTTTCAAATGGCTGAAGCATCTTATTCTGTGGTTTCCTCAGGCCAACCTTTTTTACAAACAGCTTCATGACCACACTGGTTTGGTGGAGAATATTAGTTAAAAGACTAATGGAATATACAATTCACTCATAAAATATATATATGTAAAGGCCTTTTTCCAATCATCACGATTTCTCCAAAACTATACGTCTAATTGGCTTGAAGTTTTTTATATTAGTTGATCTTGGCCTCTAGAGACCCACTAAGAAAGGATTTTCGACTCCGACCTCAGGACTCCATTCCCGTAGCCTCCAATTTCCATGGTATTCTAAGGAGCTATATTGAATGATTTATTCGATAAATAGACGTTGAATAAAAACAAATTGAATAAAATCGTGGTTGGCTAAACTTTTAAAATTAAAATTAATTCAGTAAAATAGTAAAATTATAAACAACATTAGCTAATTTGAATATACATTGAATTACAGTATAAACTGACAGCTTGCTGCACATTTCAATTATATAATCTAGCACAATATAATGACCAGTGAAGCGGGCGGGTACAGCTAGTTATATATATTTACTTATAATTTGGAGCGTGTGAGCAGGTTATCAGGTGTGTTATAGTACAAAAACATGGTTTAAATCCTTATGTATTAAATTACATTACATCTGATGATGCTGAGAGCACGGTACAGTTATTGATCGTGCGATTTAACTCACACTTAAGTAATTTAGTTCTATTTGAATGAATGTGTCTTGTGGCTCCTTGGGACACTCGACAGTTCAGTTGGCCTATGTCATTGGCCTGTTGGAGGATTGGTCAGATCTAGGGGAGAGAGGGAGATAAATAAAATTCATGAATTTTACATATATGCTTTGTTTTCAATTGTATTTTGATCGGTTTTACATACATTAAAATAGGTATTTGTTAGCTTGTACATGTTGAATTTATTAACTATACAGTACATTTAGTATCTCAATTAATTAAACTACAACCAGTCGTATAGTAAGAACATCTGTAACTAAGTGACTAATCTACCCAACTGAGCCAGTTTCGTTTATTTATATTCTTAAGACACTGATAGTCAAGATATGGGCGAATAGGTGAATATGGTTTCCGAATGGGTGTGATGTGTGTGCATGAGCGAATGTAGTCATTGTTACAAACTAAGGCTGTCTATTCCTTAGAAAATTTCATTAATTAATAGCTTAATGACAAATGAACAGCCCGTCCGAGATGACGAAGTATCTACCCTCCCCCCCCGTAATTCAGAAGTTACGTTGGTCTAACGAGTATACAAAGGTAAAATGGGCTCGTCTAAACAGGTTAGGGAAACTTAATTAATTGAACTTTCGACAGACTAAAACCATATGATACTTATTTTATCAAAATACTTACATAATTTAAATCTATTTGGCCAAATAATACAAGTATAAAAAAACTTTTTTATAAGATTAAAACACTATTTACTAAAATTAAGGTAGCCTTGAACATATGTCTTCTTGTCGTTTGTATATATAGCAAATAACAATTTATATTATAAATGTTGTTGTAATTTAGAAAATGAGACGTTAGTTTGTAAGTGTAACTTATTTTTGAACAGTTGTGATCTTATAAGATTTTTATCATTTATTTAAATTCTTACCTCAAAAGAGTAATAGTATTTAGGGAATCGCATTTCACAGTTGATCAGTTGACAAATCGATTGACAAGTGAAATAATACTAAACTATTATTAAAATGAGAACTCTTACTTCATAAGTAAAGTGCTGAAGATATACGAGTTCTATGACTCATGAAAAAACAAAGCTTGATATTATAAATCATATCAACAAATAAAACAGCGCCTGTTCTGAGTCAAGATATATTTACGACTTCGTTGCCTGGAACAATACTTCTTTCTACTTTGAAAGTACTTTGAATATTTTTCATTCAGACTCCAATATTACTTGTAAGATTATATTTATGCATATAAGACTGATTCGTCAATTGCGTTATGTGTTTTGAGCGTGATCAGTTAAATTTCGTATTACGTTTTATTTTGTAATCTTATAAGATATTCATAATATTTACGCGAAAACAATACCAATAATACAGTCAGTTAATTGTGTTTTCTTACTTCAAAATGCCAGCAAACTCAACTAAATTTCAAAATACCTAAACAAAACAACTTCAAAGTAAATACCAAGGCCTAAGTATACCTTGTACCTTATCTGAGTTTTCCAAATACTCTACATGACGAAGTAGTCATACCAACTCTAACCGAGCAGGAAGCAGGTATTGATAGCTCTCAACTTTGATTTTAACAATACTAAGTTTTTAATTGTGATCGAACTCCACAAAACAGCAGGAAGATTAAGGGAGGTGGTTTATTGATTGACGTTCGTAGTGATATTGAGTCTTACCTTTTACCTTCCCCTTGCCAGGACATAGAGGAACTCCTCATTTGTTTACCTTGAACTGATTCCTATACCTCTTGATGTCTTGTCTGGAGTCCCCCAGGATTTCTTGCTTGGTCCTTGTTTATTTAACATCTTCATCAGTGATATTGGATATGGTATCGAATCTAACTTCTTACTGTTTGCAGATGACATCAAGCTTTTTGTCAGAATCATGAATGAGGATGATGATCAAATAATGCACTCGGTAGTACTATGGCTTGGTGTGACATCAATAAAATGAGCTTTATTGTAAAATGCAAAACCTCATCTTTTTCGAGACGAGCATCTATCACCATAGACTACAAACTATATGGCAATTCTTGACAGATATCAAATGATTAAGTATCTGGGTGTATATTTGA
Source organism: Stictocephala bisonia (assembly GCA_035578905.1). Lineage (NCBI taxonomy): Eukaryota > Metazoa > Arthropoda > Insecta > Hemiptera > Membracidae > Stictocephala > Stictocephala bisonia. Next base: position 686,269 of record JAQJVL010000143.1, read on the forward strand.
ATACCATTCTTACTCCTGAAAATAATATAAATAACATCTGCAACAGAGCCTGCAAGATTATTGGCCTCATAACCCGTGTCTCAAAAACTGAATATTGTGTTGCAGCTATTATTGTGATGTTTAAGATAACTCTACGAAATCTCTTAGAATGTGCTTTAATTGTGTGGAAACCTCAACAGAAACTTTATATTAGTAAGCTGCAGAGGGTTCAGCGGGGATTTTTGAGAGCTGTTGGTGGTAGAATGGGATTTAGTTATGCTGATGTTCCTGTTGAGGAGCTTTAGACTGAATTTTGATTATCTACTTTAGCCAGGAGAAGAGATATATATAATCTTTTTGTTTAAATTAATTCTTGTGTGGATCTTCATAAGCAAATTCATTTTCGTTTGCCGTGGTCTACAAGATCAACTGATCTGTTTTGTCGCCAACAGTGAACGACCAACTACTTGAACAACAGTCCACTCATCCACCTTCATCTCCTGGGTAATCTTGTGCCTAATCAGGTGTATTTCTTCACCGACAGTCTTGAATCCTTCAAGCGCCAAATTCACTCCTCGGTCACTATTTGAGGTGGCACTTCTTCTTCAAGCTCACGCCTTTTTGCCCACTCTGTTTCCATTTTTCCATTCCATTCCATTCCACTTTTCCTAAAGCAACCAATTATGTTCATTATACCTTTAATTAAATACCTGTTCTATTTAGTTTCACTTTATACTACTCATGCGCCTTGTAAACTTTTCTTGTAAGTACTTATTAATATAATATAATTTATATTTAATTATTTTATTTTTGTGTTACTATTCCTGTTAATATGTTACGTTTCTTACCTAATTAATCCATAGTAATGAATATTCATGTACATTTTAAACTTTTTTATCCATTGGTTTGAACTTATTTATGTTAATTTGATTGTTAAATTAAGCCTTCGTCATTTTTGATGTTGTACACATTTTCAGGTTATTTTGTTGCATAGTTATAAGAGCCTTTGTTTTGATGTCTAAATAAGCCTACAATTTTTTTGATTTTATAAAAATCATATTGGTTGTTGTTGCTTAGTTTTAAGAGCCGTTTTTTCTCGTGAATTATGAGTGTTATGTTGAAAGTTTGTACCTAGGCTATTTTGAGATTTTCTAAATGCAAGTATTCCAGTATTTATGAGTATAATTTAATAACTAAGTCGTCTTTGTAAAAATTTCTTGTAAAAGTGGCATTGCCGTTGGTAAATAAATAATATAAAACATAACTAAAAATAAAATGAATAAAAATGAGTGAAAATATCTTCGATTTCAGTCCGAGATATTTTGACAAACAAATGTTATTTAACCATATGTTATATTCACTCGAAAAAAGCTCTTAAAGCATATAACACTCTAAACTGTAAACTCTTTAGAGATGGATCAAAGCGAAATATGCCCTGATGGAATAGTTGTAGGTTATTGGATGGAAATACACAAATGGAATATTTATGTATACATCCTAAAACAATATATTTAAAAATGGAGCATTAAAAAAATAATACAATTTATTCTCAATACTAGAAAATGTTGGGGACGATAAGATATTAACAAACTAAAGTAATGTCATATTTTCAATGTTTTGAACTTTAGTTTGTATTGGTTTTAACACAAGTTTAAGTGTTTACAAATTTAATAATTTATACTAACAGGTATCCTCTAATGATTTTGGTACCCTGATTTATTGCATCATATACAATGAATGTATGATAAGTACAACTTTTCAGCAAATAAAATTAGTGTTGTATTACTAGTACAAAAATAACTCGTAAAATTAACAAACTGTAATTACAAAAAATGTTTTAATATTTTTGGAGCAGGTTACAAAGAAATAAGAGCCTTCTAATGTGATTATATAAGATGCAGTTATTTGCCTCATTTAATTAGTCTCACTCTACAATCAATGAATACATTATATAACTAAACTTTCATTTTTTGAACATAAACGCTAGTAAAATCATTTATAGTTTCAAAACTTGGTCTGCTCCTTGCAGATAGGGCCTTTATCCTCTTATCTTCTTTAGTCGTAACATTAATTCACTGAGTTGATAAAAAACACTCTTCATTCAGTAAATATGTAATTAACCACAATCACAATTAATTAGTATCTGCACAAAACTTCATCACAACCATTTTTCTTCTCATCATTTCTATTCTTCGCCTTTCACTCGCGAAATATGATAGAAGCAATATCTAAAAACATAAAATGTTGTGTATGAATGGCAAAAATAAAATAAATACTAACAAAAAGCAATACTCATGACACATTCCACCAACAAAATTTATAAATCAACAAATGCATATAAAATATACAAACACCATGTCTCTGCTTTTAAAAATAGAAACCTGATTGATGATTATTGTAGCAAAACACCTTGATCAGTGTGAAAACAATTTTTTAAATGTAGATAGGTTGTTTATAAGCCTATAAAACGCATGGATCATCTACTATGTATACATGTTAGGTTGTGTTTGTTACACAAACCAGTAATACGTTTCTAACACTCAGTTTGTGAACCTATCAAACACATGGATCATCTACTATATATACATGTTAGGTTGTGTTTGTTACGCAAACCAGTAATACGTTTCTAACACTTGGTTTGTGAACCTATCAAACACATGGATCATCTACTATGTATACATGTTAGGTTGTGTTTGTTACACAAACCAGTAATACGTTCCTAACACTCGGTTTGTGAACCTATCAAACACATGAATCATCTACTGTGTATAAATGTTAGATTGTGTTTGTTAGGCAAGCCAGTAATACGTTGCTAACACTCGGTTTGTGAACCTATCAAACACATGAATCATCTACTGAGTATACATGTTAGATTGTGTTTGTTAGACAAGCCAGTAATACGTTGCTAACACTCGGTTTGTGAACGTATCAAACACACGGATAATCTACTGTGTATACATGTTAGATTGTGTTTGTTACACAATCCAGTAATACGCTGCTGACACTCAGTTTGTGAACCTATCAAACACATGAATCATCTACTGAGTATACATGTTAGATTGTGTTTGTTAGACAAGCCAGTAATACGCTGCTAACACTCGGTTTATAAACCTATCAAACACATGAATCATCTACTGTGTATACATGTTAGATTGTGTCTGTTACACAAGCCAGTAATACGTTGCTAACACTTGGTTTGTGAACCAATCAAACACATGAATCATCTACTGAGTATACATGTTAGATTGTGTTTATTAGACAAGCCAGTAATACGTTGCTAACACTCGGTTTATGAACCTCTAAAACTCATGAATAATCTACTGAGTATACATGTTAGATTGTGTCTGTTACACAAGCCAGTAATACGTTGCTAACACTCGGTTTGTGAACCTATCAAACACACGGATCATCAACTGTGTATACATGTTAGATTGTGTTTGTTACACAAGCCAGTAATACGTTGCTAACACTCGGTTTGTGAACCTATCAAACACACGGATCATCTACTGAGTATACATGTTAGATTCTGTTTGTTACACAATCCAGTAGTACGCTGCTGACACTCTGTTTGTGAACCTATCAAACACATGGATTATCAACTGTGTATACATGTTAGATTGTGTCTGTTACACAAGCCAGTAATACGTTGCTAACACTCGGTTTGTGAACCTATCAAACACATGGATCATCTACTGATTATACATGTTAGATTCTGTTTGTTACACAATCCAGTAATACGCTGCTGACACTCAGTTTGTGAACCTATCAAACACACGGATCATCAACTGTGTATACATGTTAGATTGTGTTTGTTACACAAACCAGTAATACGTTTCTAACACTCGGTTTGTGAACCTATCAAACACACGGATCATCTACTATGTATACATGTTAGATTGTGTTTGTTACACAAGCCAGTAATACGCTGCTAACACTCGGTTTGTGAACCTATCAAACACATGGATCATCTACTGAGTATACAAGTAAGATTGTGTTTGTTAGACAAGCCAGTAATACGCTGCTAACACTCGGTTTGTGAACCTATCAAACACATGAATTATCCACTATGTATAAATGTTAGATTGTGTTTGTTACGCATGTTAGTAATACGCTGCTAGCACTCGGTTTGTGAACCTATCAAACACACGGATCATCTACTTTGTATACATGTTAGATTGTGTTTGTTACACAAGCCAGTAATACGCTGCTAACACTCGGTTTGTGAACCTATCAAACACATGAATCATCTACTGTGTATAAATGTTAGATTGTGTTTGTTACACAAGCCAGTAATACGCTGCTAACACTCGGTTTGTGAACCTATCAAACACATGGATCATCTACTGTGTATACATGTTAGATTGTGTTTGTTACACAAGCCAGTAATACGCTGCTAACACTCGGTTTGTGAACCTATCAAACACATGAATCATCTACTGTGTATAAATGTTAGATTGTGTTTGTTACACAAGCCAGTAATACGCTGCTAACACTCGGTTTGTGAACCTATCAAACACATGGATCATCTACTGAGTATACATGTTAGATTGTGTTTGTTACACAAGCCAGTAATACGCTGCTAACACTCGGTTTGTGAACCTATCAAACACATGGATCATCTACTTTGTATACATGTTAGATTGTGTTTGTTACACAAGCCAGTAATACGCTGCTAACACTCGGTTTGTGAACCTATCAAACAAATGGATCATCTACTGTGTATACATGTTAGATTGTGTTTGTTACACAAACAAGTAATACGTTTCTAACACTCGGTTTGTGAACCTATCAAACACACGGATCATCTACTATGTATACATGTTAGATTGTGTTTGTTACACAAGCCAGTAATACGCTGCTAACACTCGGTTTATGAACCTATCAAACACATGATAATCTACTGTGTATACATGTTAGACTGTGTTTGTTACACAATCCAGTAATACGCTGCTAACATTTGGTTTGTGAACCTATCAAACACACAGATCATCTACTTTGTATACATGTTAGATTGTGTTTGTTACACAAGCCAGTGATACGCTGCTGACACTCAGTTTGTGAACCTATCAAACACATGGATCATATACTGTGTATACATGTAAGATTGTGTTTGTTACACAAACCAGTAATACGTTTCTAACACTCGGTTTGTGAACCTATCAAACACATGAATAATCTACTGTGTATAAATTTTAGATTGTGTTTGTTACACAAACCAGTAATACGCTGCTAACACTCGGTTTGTGAACCTATCAAACAAATGGATCATCTACTGAGTATACATGTAAGATTGTGTTTGTTACACAAGCCAGTAATACGCTGCTAACACTCGGTTTGTGAACCTATCAAACAAATGGATCATCTACTGTGTATACATGTTAGATTGTGTTTGTTACACAAGCCAGTAATACGCTGCTAACACTCGGTTTGTGAACCTATCAAACACATGGATCATCTACTGTGTATACATGTTAGATTGTGTTTGTTACACAATCCAGTAATACGCTGCTAACACTCAGTTTGTGAACCTATCAAACACATGGATCATCTACTGTGTATACATGTTAGATTGTGTTTGTTACACAATCCAGTAATACGCTGCTAACACTCGGTTTGTGAACCTATCAAACACATGGATCATCTACTATGTATACATGTTAGATTGTGTTTGTTACACAATCCAGTAATACGCTGCTGACACTCAGTTTGTGAACCTATCAAACACATGGATCATCTACTGTGTATACATGTTAGATTGTGTTTGTTACACAATCCAGTAATACGCTGCTGACACTCAGTTTGTGAACCTATCAAACACATGGATCATCTACTGTGTATACATGTTAGATTCTGTTTGTTACACAAGCCAGTAATACGCTGCTGACACTCAGTTTGTGAACCTATCAAACACACGGATTATCTACTGTGTATACATGTTAAATTGTGTTCGTTACATAGGCGAGTAATTACTGTTCCATATAAACGGTAATCGTGCAGATGTGTTTGAACAGTGCATGCAGAGTAGAGAACTAAATCAACTGTGACTTTTAATCATTTAACGTTACTAACCTATATTGGACTAAAATGGTTACTAGTTTTTATTTTATATATAATTTTTAAACAATTCTTTATTTAGCTTGATTTTCTATTACTGTTACGAATTATTTATTATATTATCATTAGTTATTTTGCAGTGCTATTAACATAACTCAATACGGTAAATGTATGTAAACATAAGCTTTACACGTCTCAAATAATAAACTACTTCAATAATGGTTGTAATTTAGGTGTTTCACTTGTGGACATTGTTTAGATATACTGCTTTATTTTAGTACAGGCAATGGCATAATGAGATAAAATAAATATCATTACAGGTCAGTTAGATACCTACTGAGGGAAAGACTCATTACACCACAAGTAAAAACTATAATATTACATTCTGGAATTTTGGAATATTATTCTTATTTTCCTTAAAATATAGACATCTACTAAAATGAATGCTATTGTAACAATTAAGTCTGTTCAACAAAGCGTAGTGATGAATAGTATAATATTAACCATATCGTCTAGTCAGGCAATACTATAGACTTCTACTCATAGATTATTCTAAAATTATATTCCAGTTTGATAAACTACCAGAACCGGAGTATTCATAAAAAGTGTTTAAACATTGAATATCCACAAACACTTTTTCCCTATGTATTATTATTTAATTTTACTATGATATGTACAATTAATTATTAAAAATTATGACTGTCATAAAAGTAACCGATAATTCAGCCTACATTTTGAATATAAAACCAATACTGTCATGTACCTAGTAACCCACTAGTCTCACAAGTACTGTTGTTGGCAGAAGATAGAAGACAGACCAATACAGTAGGTCATGTCTAGTATAGCCAAACGTAACAATGAGAATGAACTTGGCAGTCTAAAGCCTAGGTGTATTTAGTAGAGACACTGGGAGGTCGGCCCTAAACCTAGTTTTGGCATAGTTTAAGGAATAAAACTAACATCTAAAATACTAATACTTTATCTGATAGTTATGGCAAGGAGCTTTTTGAATTTACAACCAACAATACTAGCCTTTCAGGATGCAGTGGTTGTAATTGGTGGCACACCAATGCCACTCTGTACTCTGAAGTTACATTAAGAATAAACACTCTAATCTGAAGACCGAGATGAGGTAAGGGAAAAATGAGTTCTTAGGACTGTCTTTAAACCTTTTTAACAAAATTCCTGTCCTCAAAATTTTAAGGTTGTAGAAATAGTTTACAAAGTCATTATTTAATAAACATTATTCTTTTTGTTGTTACTTACAATTTATGGGAAAAGATTTATCATTACTTAGAGCTGGTAAACAATAATTAACCAGAGTGTAGTACATTGTATGTTTAAGCTTTGATTTCTCTTTATTTTACATACATAAGATACACCACTAAAACAAAATGTAATCTCTACTATAATTGGTGTATTTGTTGTAAACATTTACTCGTAGAATGGTTTTTGAGGTGGTAAAGTGAAATGATTCCGGGAACTATGTACAAGTGCACGTGATACATGTAAGAGCTCTCTTCAATGTAAGAGCGGCTTCAGGTCTGTTTACTTGACAAAATTGCTTACGTGTAATATAACTCAATTGGCAAGTGTCCAATGAAAAACATAAATAATAGCTTCATATATCTATGTTTAACTGTCGTAATTTGTTAGTGTTGTTGATGTTGGTAGTGTTGGTAGTGTTGGTGGTGTTGGTAGTGTTGGTAGTGTTGGTGGTGTTGGTAGTATTGGTGGTGTTGGTAGTGTTGGTGGTGTTGGCAGTGTTGGTGGTGTTGGTAGTGTTGGTGTTAGTGGTGTTGGTAGTGTTGGTGGTGTTGGTAGTGTTGATGGTGTTGGTAGTGTTGGTGGTGTTGGTAGTGTTGGTGGTGATGGTAGTGTTGGTGGTGTTGGTATTGTTGGTGGTGTTGGTAGTGTTGGTAATGTTGGTGGTGTTGGTGGTGTTGGTAGTGTTGGTAGTTTTGATAGTTTGGTGGTTTAGTAGTGTTGGTGGTGTTGGTGGTGTTGGTGGTGTTGGTAGTGTTGGTAGTTTTGATAGTGTTGGTGGTGTTGGTAGTGTTGGTGGTGTTGGTAGTGTTAGTGTTGTTGGTGTTGGTAGTGTTGATAGTGTTGGTGTTGGTGGTATTGGTGGTGATGGTGGTTTTGGTAGTGTTGGTGGTGTTGGTAGTGTTGGTAGTGTTGGTGGTGTTGGTAGTATTGGTGGTGTTGGTAGTGTTGGTGGTGTTGGCAGTGTTGGTTGTGTTGGTAGTGTTGGTGGTGTTGGTGGTGTTGGTAGTGTTGGTGGTGTTGGTAGTGTTGGTGGTGTTGGTAGTGTTGGTGGTGATGGTAGTGTTGGTAGTGTTGGTGGTGTTGGTGGTGTTGGTAGTGTTGATGGTGTTGGTAGTGTTGGTGTTGTTGGTGGTGTTGGTAGTGTTGATGGTGTTGGTAGTGATGGTGGTGTTGGTAGTGTTTGTGGTGATGGTAGTGTTGGTGGTGTTGGTAATGTTGGTGGTGTTGGTAGTGTTGGTGGTGTTGGTAGTGTTGGTAGTTTTGATAGTGTTGGTAGTGTTGGTGGTATTGGTGTTGTTGGTGTTGTTGGTGTTGGTAGTGTTGGTAGTGTTGGTAGTGTTGATAGAATTGATAGTGTTGGTGTTGGTGGTATTGGTAGTGTTGGTGGTGTTGGTAGTGTTAGTGGTGTTGGTGGTGTTGGTAGTGTTGGTTATGTTGATGGTGTTGGTAGTGTTGGTGGTGTTTGTAGTGTTGGTAGTTTTGATAGTGTTGGTGTTGGTAGTGTTGATAGTGTTGGTGTTGGTGGTGTTGGTGGTGTTGGTAGTGTTGGTGGTGTTGGTAGTGTTGGTGGTGTTGGTAGTGTTGGTAGTTTTGATAGTGTTGGTGTTGGTAGTGTTGCTAGTGTTGATAGTGTTGGTGTTGGTGGTGTTGGTAGTGTTGGTAGTGTTGGTAGTGTTAGTGGTGTTGGTAGTGTTGATAGTGTTGGTAGTGTTGGTGGTGTTGTTTTGGTGGTTTTGGTAGTGTTGGTGGTCTTGGTTCGTGTGCCGTACAAATAAGCAGTGAAATAAAATTACATTACTCAGTGATGTATAACTTGTTATTTTTTGTTAGTCAGATTCAAACTAATACACTCCATAAACAACCTTAGAATACATTTTACTACTAAGTGAACTCATTAACTATAGTAAATATGCCGTAGTTTCCGAACTAATACTTATACAATTAGTAAAAACACTCTGGAGGCGTGAAATGATACTTAATTCAATATCTGCCACTCAAAGTGAGGAGGAGGTCCTTAAAAAGGTTAAACCAAAAGATAGTAACTATTTACTGTGAGACTGTTTTACCAGCAGACGATCTTTAAATGCAAATGCTATCACAGATTTATTTCTTTGGCCTACTTTTACAACTATCTCTTTGGCCACCGTAAAGTAAATTTTCTCAATCAACTCAATAGCTGATACCCTGAAAATGTTATAAAATTCGCTCTTCGTAAAGGTGAATTACAATAAATGGAAAAGAGCCTTTATTGTAGTGAAGTTAGGATTATACAGTTATTTCTTCCACTTAACCCCGTAACACAAAACAGTAACGATAGACATTTTCAATACATGTTTAACACTCAATTAATAAGACCTGTTAAAACAAATGTTTCACTTGATTCAATAGAATATCGAGAAAGTTCCTTAAACAGAGTTGCTTTCATTTTGATCAAAAGTTATTTCTTTTCTTAATTCCTTCACGATATATATAAATATTCATAACATTTCGGTTTGGTTACAAATCTAAATTTGTTATTTATGGAATGAAATGTGCAAGGGACCTCATGACTCATCATACTATCCTAGCAAGAAAGGCCACTTCATTTTTAACGCACAAGAAAAAAACCTATAAAAATAAATTTTCCGTGAAAAAAATAAAATAAACTAAATATACTAAATACAAAATAAAACAAATTCATTATTCAATCATTTTACTATAGGCACTAGCATTATATTTATATTTAAATATATTATGCCATTCAAGTTATCACTAGCTGTTTGAATTTAAGGAAGTAAAGAAATAAATGTGTTTTATTTTAAGTTCATTCGCCCGTTCACATGGGCCTACAGGCTTTATTCAACAAGTGTTAGATTCTGGAGCCAATCAATATTGAACAAGTAAAGTGTAATTAAGCTACGGTTGATATTTGCTGAGGATAAGTGATTAAGTTCAATACAAACAATTTTCATTTTATTTTAGATATAACGTATCCACTTAAAACACGATTCCTCAAGTTTATTACATTTCAGTTAAAGACCATCATGGAAACAGTTATCATAGTTCCTTAAATATTTTAAATACATAAGTAGTATCAATATACTTATTTAAGTATACATTAGTACTGCTTTAATGTAAATAATTTGGTCAAAAATCAAGTTAAATATCTATTTGTGATCATCCCAAGTAATCAGACTGGTTTAGTGAAAATCTGACTGTATAAGTAATGCCGTAAAAGAAAATAAACAATACTTAATGCCAATAAATAAGATAAGTTAGATAGATAGGGGATGGTAATAATATATTACAGTCTGAAGATAGGCGTTTATTACAACGTGATGAAGATATTTCGTCGTTAAAGGCTATTTCATCACTATACAAAATCAATTCAGTTCTAAGTTTAACTTTGTGGTTGTGATACCGGAAGTCAGAAGCATCCTGGACATCCGGACAGTGCCGTAAGTTGCTACATAATTTACGAACGTTTCCGTCAGTGTGGCTCATTTGGTTGGCTTATAACTTATTGTAAAACGAAAATATTATATCAAAAAGCCCTTGAACATGATATTTTATTATGAATATTAGTTGTTGCAATACTATTATTGTGTGTTTGTGCACTTCTTAGTAAGAAGAAAAATAACTGTAACTCTAACCTGGGATTATTTGCTTCAACCATACAAAAATATGTATATTTATGGTAAAAAATAAGATGTTATTATACAATAAAATATATGTTTATGTTAATGCATATAAAAATTACATTTAATTTTTTTTTTTAAAGGAGAGGCCAACCTCCTTCTTAACCTTACTCTGCCCATTCCTCATAGACTATTGATCTGTGCGAGGAACTTAATCAGACAGAGTAAGGGGGTGAACCAGTACTGTAGAAGGTGAATATTACTGATAAATCTTCCAGTCTAGGCCGGATTCGAACCAGCGCTATCTCTAACCCAAGCTCAAAGTCTTGGCGCCTTAGACCACTCGGCCACCGCCTCGCCCAAATAAAGTATACAAATATGAATGTACACTGAAAATAAAAAGGGTTGTCAATTGATATTATTTTTAACCATCTTTTTCCTTCTTGAAACTCATATGTGTATAGCCTACTATTTATCAATATTACATAAAAAATTAAATTTTGTATGCTAAGCGGAAAATATGCCCCATTAAGCTACAAAATAGGAAAATATGCCCCATTAAGCTACTCAACTGCATAGACGACGCTATACTTGTATTTTAGGCTCATTGGACCACCGGATCAACGTGGATTCCGAACGAGAGGAGCGTCAAAGGAGTGAAAACTTCATTGTAACACCAGAAATCGAACTTGGACCAGTTACTTGGCAAGCCAACACTTTAGCACCTTAGTTGCTCCCGCATCCTCTGACTAACTATTAACTTTATTAGAATTTTTTAAAAAATAAAATATGTATACATGCCATGAAAAGGAAGTGTATTCATCTTTAAATGTTTATTTCTTCTTTTTTCATTTAAAGCCCATCTCAATAAGAAAGCGTGATTAGTTCAATCGATCTTCACTCGACAGGAACATAACTGACGAGCGTGTTGCTGTCATTTGTCAAGTCTGGGCGAGGATTAAACGATAATCTGCCAATAATTGCATACATTTTGGGGTTTAATCATGCAAACAGATTTGAAGCCAATATTGGCGAACATTCTGGCACTAGAATTGATGACGTTTAATGGAGACGGACTCAGATCTTTCCTATTATATTGTTGATCCAATAGTTTGAAAAAAAGTCATTAAAAATATTCGAACCAGATTTAATTGATTTTTAAACGTAAATTTTTATGATTTTATCTATAAAATATTAAAATTATACTATCAAATCATCATTTAGTTATTTTTATGAGTCCTTTCTTACCTGGATATTTTTTCACCTACTCACTATTACAAAATATTGAACTAATTTAACTTCATTATGTGCACTACAGAAAAATTTTTCTTAGTTCAACATAAATATGGTGTCCACTTAGAATTAGAAAAACATACTTATATTTTAAGTGAGATAGTACTATTAATATATTTTTAAGACAGCATTTACACTGGCATCTTTGCAACTATCTCTTTTAATATATAATCATGTATAGTACTTGTCGTAAAAATATTACGTATATTCCGTAATTAAATCGTAAAATAGTTTTAGATAAATGCTAAGTCTTTTTAAATAAAAAATCTCAAATAATAAAAAAATATGGCAATGGCTGTTTAATTGCTAGTTTAAATTATTTACTTGATCATTAACCAAAGTAAATAAAAACTAAAGAAAGCATTTTGAAAACTACCAGCGATGTTAACTGAATGTTCCGTGTAAAACCTACACTGAAAATTAACCTAACGGTAAAAGCAAAGTGAAGTATTACTGGAGTTTTGTTTCCAACGTCATAACTACATACTTGAACTATGGACAAAGCTTGTTGATTTTGAAAGGTACTCTTATATTTTGTAGTGCTTTGAATTTCTCATAAATGATGAACGAGTAGTTATTACAGTAAATACTGTAGTGTTATTAAAAACACCTCCAAGGAACATTTTTGTGTTGTAACCTAATTGATTGCAAATACAAATCTGAAATAACACATTTGCAAAACCACAATGCAACAAACATTCAAATGTTTATAAATTGTAATATTTTGTATTATTACCAATAATTTGAAAACCTACATGTTTTTATTGTGCAGTTAAACACTGAACGTGAGAATCTCATAATATTAGTGGATGTCTAATTATTTAGACTTATGTACAAATTCTGGTTAGCTTTACTAAAAAATGTTAGATTCATGCGAAGTATGATGGTAGATGCAAATGTCGATAGAGAATGGAAATTTGACCAAAGTAAAATTTATTTACAACATTATGTGCCAAATGTTTTAGCGTAAACATTAATCTGCAATAAATGGGATGCGTAGAATATGCATTTATAATTTTATTTGTTACAAGTAATTTATTATAGCGTATACATTATTTATAAATTGATTTTATTAGGCAAAAAATATAAAACTAGAATTATTGCCGTAAGAAAGCTCAAGAAAATTGTCTAATATATACATGAGTAGTAGTTTAAATATATTTTCCATTTAAATTAGCATCACTATGGGGATCGATCAAAATAAAATAGCAGATCCAACTATAAAAACAATTAGGCCTACGTCATTTTTCAGCAAGGGAAAGCCATTTTAGCACAGTGGGGATGGTTCTAAAATCACATCATCAACTATCACACAGTAATGTGACATGCTGGGAGAAGGAAGGGTACAGCTTCCGCCGAAATCGTAACTACTTTCCTGGATTGTTTTTCTCGATAGGTGTTTGAACGAGATATAATTTATGTTACATACGGCTGTAGTAGCTTTTTCACATATATATTTGTTCGCCTGTAAGGCCTATAGAGAGAAGGTAAAATTTTACCTATAGTGTGCCAGTTTTAAAATACAATAAAAATGACTGTCACACAACACAAACATATTTACCGGCTTTATCACCATTGTATCTGTACTCGGAATAAGATTTTTTTGATGCAATCAATTTTTATTGTATCTGTACTATACATACTATTCTAATATAACTATCACTAATAATTATATATTGCGGTCTCGACGTCTGTCAAATTTTCCTACAAACATCTCACGATCCACTCTTTACACGTACTCGTCCCTATTGTATAGAAACAATAACTTATCAGAAAGGTTATTACAACATAGGCCTAGAGGAAGTTTTAATAGCGAACAAAACTAATACAAACTAATACAATTATTTTAATATAATTTCTTATAACTATTTTTCAAGGTATGTTTGTTCCTTGAACAGTTAAATAAAACAGCGTGCTTTGATTAACCTGTTATATTTAGGTCATCTAATATCAAACCCGAAAAATTAGTGTTTTAGTTGTAAATAAACTCACCTTCAACATGTTACCCGTACGATATTGGACTAAAATATTTTTGATAGTACACACTGTATTTCATTTTATAGATCACTGTTCGTTGAAATCAAACTATTCACTCTTAGGGCAGTGCTGTTTACGACCAAAATGAAAGCCTCAATAATAATAAATATAAAAATTAAACCGAAGTCTGAGAAAAATTAAAAAAGATCTGTTATTTACTGACAACATCATTAATGACATCAATCGATGTTAAGGTAATCAGTTTATTAATTGGGCTTTTTAAGTGAAATCCTGGTTTCTTCATGTCATTATCATTTGATTAATCGGAAACATGAAGTTTGAGCCAAATAAAATCATTTAAATTTTACATTGATCAATAGTAAGACAAATAAATTTCAAAGACGATGAAAAATTATAAAGTAAACTGACCGAATTAATCTTATTCTAAATTTTTTGATTAACTACTTCCAAATTTAAAGAAAGTATTTTTTAAATAGCATCAGAATGATGTAAACATAAATATATTTTCAACTTAAAAAATGGTCAGATTAAAAATTGTAGAGAAAATTCTCCATGTCTTTTCTATGGCTTACTTATTGCCATGTATATATAGTTAATCATACTGGATAATACCATAGTATTTAAAAAATGTATCGGTGACTAAGAAGAAAAAAGAACATTATTCGTAACTTAATGTTATAAACATTATTGGTGGATATAATTGGTGAGTACTCGGTTTAAAAATCCTAATGACAAATATTATTAATTATGAAAACTGCTAAAACTAAATAAAATCGAATCGATTAAATAAAAATTTACCTTCTCATTTTGAGCCATCTTTACAACTGTTGCACATATTAAATAAGTATGCTACAACAATTGAGTATAAAATATACTTTATTATACATTAGATATAATATTTAAAAATTATAATAAATTTTGAACAATTAAAACCTCAAGCATTTTTTAAACTAAGTTATGGCCCCTGGGATAAACACATAATCTATCTCTTTTACACAGTAGGACAGGATAAATATGTATTACCAAATAAATAAAATGTTTCATTTTCAAAACATTTTACACTTTATGTTATTGCATTGTACGAAAACTAAAGCGTGTTTTCAAATATCTACATGCAGATATTAGTTTCAACGTTTTATACGCAAACATAAATTCGCCTAACATATGTACTTGCTCAACGTTCAGTTGTTGCGCAGCTCAGTATTACACTATGTATATCACACAGACATATCTTTTAAATTTATTGAACCACAATTTCCCCTACACAAACTATGCTAAATCATATTAACTAAACTTCAAAGAGATACTCTAGAGCAGCGATACTCACTACGTGGCTCTCGCTCTTAACACAATTTGTTCAGGCCAAAAAATTTTTTTTAAACTTGATACTTTTTCATCGCTTTGGTATTCTTATAAGCCACAAAAATGATTCTCAGAATAATTCGTCTTTGTTTTAATGAACTAAATATTAAATAAATAACAGAGAGACAGACGAAAAGCAAGCTTGAAAACATATGAAAAACCTATATGTATATGTACTTACGGCCCTTAGATTATTTTGAGAAAAATAATAAGGCTCGTCATGAAATCCTAGTGAGAAACCTTTCTCTAGAGCAGAATTCTCACACGTATACCACAATATATCTTATTGTTAACGAGGGTTTGTTATAACGAATGCCTTCCTTGGAGAAATACGCTGTGTGTTGACAAAATTAGCTTCTTGTCTCTATTGTGGAAATCAAAGCATGTGGTAAGATGGAACGATTCTGGAATGTAATTACATTCGGGTCGAAACGATCAAACTGATTTTCTACTGACATTCAGTAGGCTCAAATTGTTTTCACAGTAACATTTAAACATTATTAATTGTTTTATAGTTTTTAAATATTAACATATATAGTTTTACATATGTGTAGTAAAAATATTTGTATATATATGGAAATTACGTTTAGATATAGAGATAAGACGCTAATTTCATTTAAAACCACCATGGAAATCGTAAGAGTGCTGGCAAATTTTAATCTCTGACACAGTTCAATGAAATTGTTATCTTTCAAAATCAGATCTTCAACTTGATTTGATTGTTGACTTATTGCATATTAAATTTAACAGTTCAACATATACATGGCTTATATTGTGTAACACGAAATGTTTAATCAATTTTGTTAGCCTTCATGGCTTCTATGAAATAACACTACACTTCATTGGTTTCGACATTAGTAAATATGATGCAATATTATGCAGCAAGGAACAAATTGTGATTATATAATAAAACTTCTATTAAATAAATAAAACTTCTAATTAGGTAAGTAACAATTGATGACAGAAATACAGGTCTGTCACCAACTTTTCTGTCTACGATCTACTTTCAAAACGTTTAATTTGAGTTGATTAAGTTTTATTTTTAAAACTAATACAATATTTTCCAAATAAAGATAATTTCATTTACATGTCAGGAATATATACCTAGTTCAGGTATTTATATTTTTAAGAACATTTTTTAAAGGAAAATTAAAGTTAGATTTAAATAAATCAAAGTAAGTCATCCATTATAAACAATGTTTTTATACTAATACACAATAATGTTTAGTTTTCATTTAGTTTATAATATTTATCTCTTATCTGTTACAAAAAACATCCAATTTTACTCTGTTTAGAAAAATGTAGATAATTCAGCAAATATACATACAGATTGTATACAGGTTGTCCCATAATTCATCGCCTAAAAGTGCATATCACAACTCTTGAGAAAAAAACAAAAATGCTCCTGTTGCAAAATTCGATCAGGAAAAGAACACTTAAAAATGTCATCGAAATATGTAAATAGCTTCTATAAGGTGCGAGTAAATGTATTGTAATTGGTATCAATAAATAGAACAAGAACGTCCTATGAAAAAGGTTGTATTGAAAATAATCATATAATAGCGGATTAAAGGAGATATAACCATATAATGAGATTATCAAAAACGAATTTTACTCCTTAACATTTGGCAATGATTAAAACATTTTTAATGTCACTTTAACTAGGAAAAACTCATTGCCTTTAATTTTGGAGGAGTTATTCATAGGAAATTTTTCATATTACAGTTAAGTTTAATTCTACATGACCTAACCTTTTGGGACTTACTTATATATCATAGAAAAAGTTTAAGTTTCCACAGGATGTAGAATACTTTGTATATTATACGTATCCCATTTACTACTGCAGACTAATGTTTATGGTAGAACCTCATTACACCGAATTTATAAATTAACGTTTTACATTTATAGCTTAGTCACATAAATAATACATTTGCACTAATTTAGATAAAATATTAATTAATATGATATTTTAGGAGTCCATATTCAATATGGTAAGAGGAAAAATGTCAAATGTTTTGCTCAAAAATTGTTTGAAATACTTATTTTCAATCAGTTATATGACAAATGTAACACAATATTAAATTTATGTATATTTATATATACTGTATATATATATATATATATATATATATATATATATATGTTTTTTTTTTGACAATCATTTATAATTAACTATTAAAACAAAGATACACAGCAGATCGTCTCCCACAAATCTTGACATGATTCATAATTCTGCAAGAGCTTTAAGTAATGTAATTTTTACTATATACGGGCACCTGTGCTACTCTCTATTGGTAAATGTTCTCATAAAGCTCTTGGATGACTGTTTGGCGTACTATTAGCTCAAATGTTAGTCACTTCAGTGTGCTAGAGAGAGATAGACAGAGGAATGAAGATATTTATAGAGAAATAACTGGCCCAAACCTTTTAAAATTATAAAATTTATTACACAGCACATGTAATGCGGGCCATATGAGCGGACATTATTACACAGCACATGTAATGCGGCCCATATGAGCAGACATTATTACACAGCACATGTAATGCGGGCCATATGAGCGGACATTATTGCACAGCACATGTAATGCGGCCCATATGAGCGGACATTATTACACAGCACATGTAATGCGGGCCATATGAGCAGACATTATACACAGCACATGTAATGCGGCCCATATGAGCGGACATTATTACACAGCACATGTAATGCGGCCCATATGAGCGGACATTATTACACAGCACATGTAATGCAGGCCATATGAGCGGACATTATTACACAGCACATGTAATGCGGGCCATATGAGCGGACATTATTACACAGCACATGCAATGCGGGCCATATGAGCGGAAATTATTCTTGTTTCTATATTTAATGCTTTCACCGAACCGGATTGTAAGTATAAAGATTAATAAAAATATAATCCAGGAACTTTGTGGGTCTACAGGCATACAGGCGTATCAAACTGCTTTATCTCAAAGATTTGAAATGCCCATTGCCTAAAATATATTAATATATAGGGTATATAAGAAATTACAAAAAAGCGGAAAAAATAATAAAGTAATAAAAAATCAACACCGATTCAAACATAAAAGGAATAAAACATCAACTTTAATAACAAAAGTATACTATTGTTCCAGGTTGGAGAAACAATCTACCGTGACAATATGCATGTATCAGTTGGAATGTATTTTTTTCATTCGAAACATGCAAAAAAGTACAAGCCAGTAACAAAGGCATTTTAATTGAACCATTATATAGAGGTGAAACAAAATTAAATTTTATATCTTTAAATTAATACCTTTCAGGAATATGTACATCTGAGTCTCACCACAATAACATAAGTACTGTTTCTGTAACTAAACATTTTGCTCAAACAAACCTTAATACCAAACTGTGTAGTAAAATAAAAAAAATCATACTCGTAGCATGATAAGACATCCTCTAAACAGTCAAAACCATGATTCTTCACCAAGATTTCAAGATGAGCCTTATTAGTTTTCTCAAAATAATCTAAGGGCCACAAGTACATATACATACAGTTGTTATAAACACCTGTATACATACATTATTGGTAAAAAACCTAGTATATATCAAGTAAACTAAATATCTTATATAATATGACACTTACTTAAAATAATTACTTTGAAATAACAGACAACTGATTTATTTGTCTGTACTTATCTAAATTATTTAAGATCTAAAAAATGTTAAGGGTCGCAAAAAATAGTGTTAAGGGCCGCATGCGGCCCACGGCCCACGAAGTGAGTACCCCGCTCTAAGCTATCACTCTTCCTATTAACGGGTATAACAGCTGTTAAGTCTAAGTTGGTTACAAGCCAGTGACAAAGGTGTGATTAAGGTTAAAATTAACCTCAACTTAACGCTCCTACTTGTTGTTAACATATATCCTACTTTAACAAACTGCGACATTCAACTAAGCTACTGCAATCTCATTTGGTGTGAGATAATTTGCAATTTGATGACATGAAAACATGAAGGTTCTAAAATACTGCACCAATTAAGTAAATTAAAGGTTAAATATACTAACTAAATGCATCAATATTATCAGCATTGTATTCAAAACAAAATTGTGAAGGCAGATAAATATAATCGTTGGTATAGATTTGAGTAGTGAGAATTTCTCGGCAGATATTTTGAAATAATATAAAAATTATAAAACGTTCTCTTGAAGTTAGTTAATAGTTTTTATGGTATAAATAGAATAAATTAAAAAAATAGTTTAATGATTTAAAAACTGGTTTAAATGCCCACACACTAGTGGGTATTTTAATGTTCTTTTATTTTTTTTTATATCCTTCATAATCAAAATAGGCTAAATATCTGATAACTGTGTTGATTGTATTATCTTTAATCAGCATTTTTTTGGTATAGTATTGCTAACTAGCCAAGCTTCATGTAATGATTCGATAAATAACCTATGATACTTAATCAACTATTTTGTTGAAATGACATGGTGAAATAGTTTCTGCTATTCAATACATTAGAATATTTTAATTTATGGTGACTTCCAATTTTAGCAACATGAATCGAAGTTCACAATTTTGAAAATAGCTAGTTAAATAATGACAAAAATGGATACATTGTTTAAGTATCCGCAAAATGAACCTTACAATCTCATCGATCAGTGATGTAGTACATAAACAGCTCATGGTGTCGATTGTCGATGCACAAGCTGACTGGGCAATAATGACGTACTTACAAACAATCACAACAACGGTTATTGTCAGATGAGTAGTAATAAGTGGCTGAGATTGTAACGAGATGTTGGCTTTAAAGTATTTGTGTCTCGATCAGTGATGTGTACGTCAACAGTTTAAATCGTTGATTATCGATGCACAAGCTGACTTCACAATACCGACGTATTTACGACTAATCACAACAACAGTTATTGTCAGCTGAATATAAATGCCATTTACATGTTATGATTGCAACAACATGTAAATGAGCTGTTCACTTTAAAGTGTTTGTGGCCCAACCAGTGTTGTATTACAAGAATATCTGATGGCGTCGATGCTTAAGTTGATTGAGCAATAACGAATAATTGCATCCAATCACAACAACGCTTATTGTCAGCTGAATAGTATGACATCACAACATGACCGATGTTGTAATGAGCTGTTCGATTTAAAGTTTTTGTGTCTTGATTATTGTTGTAGTGCATTTTATTGTGGATGTACAAACTGACTGGGCAATAACGATGTACTTACAACCAATCACAACAACAGTTATTGTCAGTTGAGTAGAATTGACATCAAAACGTGGCTGAGATTGTAACGAGATGTTAGCTGTAAAGTGCTTGTGTCTTGATAAACACATAACATGTTATTTATTGCCATGACGTACGTAAACTACTGCCATATGTTCGTTATAACAATAACTAGATCAAGCCATTCGAATTTTTTATTTCATAACAATTCAGTATTCAATTAGGAAATCATCAGGAAATATTTAAGCATATAACATATTGTATATTTCTATGTAACCCGATTCATAATCAAAGATATTAAAACTTATCCATGACTGCTTATCTTAACTATACTTTCAATTACTTGTAATTATTAATCTATACTAATAAAGATTAGATATTTGTTATAATAAAATAAAAATATAATTATTAAATATGTAAATCATCCTGATATAGTTACGATGTCCAAAACCATTGAACTCAGCCACTCTCGACCAGGCCAAACTCTGCACAACTACAATTCCATATAGATAATCTGAGAACAGGCACGAAGGGAATGTTCAAACAAGTAGTTCCGATTACATGACAGCCAATACTTAGGCGGGAATCTTGACACTTTGGCTAGCCTTTCAGTTATGTAAAAACTTTGTATAATGGAAGTTATGGGGATTTTAAGATCTTGTTGAACACTTCGAAAGAGATTTTCATTTTGATTGTTTATTACTGAAATGAAATATTACCACTTCCGTCCTTATAACCATGTAAATGTTTAGTGATAACATTTTATATTTGCATGTTTTATATTCGCTAGTTATCTGAAAAAAAGAAAGAAAAAAAACACTGATGTTAGGAGAAATAAATTAAATTTAGTCAGTACACAAACAGTTTGATATATCATGGTATTCATAGGCAAACCAACAAACCAATAAGAGAATAAAAATTAAACCTATAAAAAAATACCCTAATGAAATAAAATCTACAGTACAAAATACGTGATATAAATACACGTTTCTTAAAAATCCAACACCTGCTTATCCGATTTAATGAAGACCAGCAAATCCCTCCTGATAAGAATGCAATTGGCACTAATTGATGCATAGTTTGAACTTTGACTCCGCAACCACATTATTTATATTTGCCTTTCCCCACTTATATTTCCAAAGGTTGCATCTTCTCACACCCGTTCGAAACCGACGCAACATATCCATTTCTTATGAGGAAAACAAAATAAACAGTTTTCACCACTCTACGTGTGTGGATGGGTGGAAGAACATCATCATTGTATGTGTGTGGGTTCGTGGAAATACATCACCACAGTGTGTGTTTGTGAGTGGTAGGTGGAAGTACATCATCACTTTATGTATGTTTACGGGTGAGAACATTCCCACTGAGCTTGTGTGTGGGTGGGTGGGAGTACATCACCACTGTGTAGTAGGTAGATGTACTTGTGTGTGGATGTAAATCACTGTATGTAAGTTTGTGGGTGAGTACATAACCACTGTACTTGTGTGTAGGTGGGTGGTAGTACATTACCACTATATTTGAGTGTGGGTGGGAGGAAGTACATCATCACTGTATGTACGTTTGTGGGTGAGTACATAACCACTGTTCTTGTGTGTGGGTGGGTAGGAGTACATTTCCACCACTGTACTTGTGTGTGGCTAGGTAGAAGTATATCAACACTGTAAGTACGTTTGTGGGTGAGTACATCACCACTGTACTTATGTGTGGGTGGGCGGGAGTACATCACCACTGTGTAGTAGGTGGATGTACTGTATGTGGATGTAAATCATTGTATGTACGCTTGTGGTTGAGTACTTTACCAATGTATACGTATTGCAATGTTTTAATCTATACAGGTTATATCGGTGGTGCATATGTCAAAATCACTCCAAATAATTAATTTTATGTTCCAAAATTGAAAATGACTACTATTTAGTTTCTATTATCTCTTTTCTTGAAGTTTTATAAATTAATGAATCACTTTACAACATTTTTCTGAAGATTTTGAATTCTATCGGATGATATTCTCAAATATATAAAGAGGTCTGAAAACGATCGTTGCAAATCCAGAAAGGATATCATATCCACTAACATTACGTTATTGCGCTATCAATTTACAACAAAACATCAGATACCACTATTCAATTACAGTTGTAGATGCGCTCAGCCATAATGAAATTCGTGACGGGAATTCGAAGAACAATTTCTCGCCTCAAGTTCTTAATCTAGCTGTAAGTTCTCTGAAGCTATATTCAAAAATGCATAAATAAGATCTGGAAATACTCAATTGTTATTACATGTCTTTATAATACAACAATGTTCTTTATGAAAGGGGTTCCCATATGTTCAATAAACTTTTTAGTATATTTCAAATACCAGTTTGAAGTCGTAAAATACATGTTTATGTGTCTTCCAATGAAATTCTATAACGATATTGAAGACATATTAAGTAATTGTTATAAATTATTCCTGATTTAATTAATCTATAAATAAATTCTTTGGGTGAGTACATCACCACTGTACTTATGTGTGGGTGGGTGGGAGTACATCACTACTCTTTTAACTGTTTTATAAACAAATATATTAAACAAACTGAATATCGAGCGAATTAATTGCAAAAAATAGAGAAAATGTAATTTTTAATTATTTGCACGGACAGTAACACTAACTAAACCAACGGCCCACAACTTCGTGTAACCTAACAAAACCTCTTCTATGCATACCAATATTGAAATTGTTGTTCTAAAAATACATTTAGTGTTTATTCATTGACAGTGTTTAAATGAAATACGTAGTGGTAATCTCTTAGAAAGTATTTAATACAAAACTTATATGTAAATATAACTTATGCTCCAAACAAATAAATCATTCATGAACGTATTAAAAAGAGAACTACATTAATCAGTATAAAAAACACCTAGACTATCGAAATTGATCGTTTTTATAAAAATGGTAGCTAAAATGTACAAAGGCTTCGAAAAAAAAAAACTCCCAACGCTGCAAGTTAACAATAATACACCACTTTTACAAGTAAAATTGTTCAAAATATAGGTTATTAAGCCCTAATGTCAGTGTGCGATTTCCATTTAAACAACAAACAGCCCAAACTTACGACTTGCCAATGGCCACTACTTTGCTAACTTTGGCCTTTAGCCCCTTGAGTTCACCTATGTAAGTGTCCAAGGTGTTTGTAAGTGGCAGTCACTGTAACCACAGGCAATAGAAACAATTTCGTCGTTCAATAAACCAGTATAAGGATCTGCATCCACTGTCCAAGCATAACAAAATTTTATAGTTTATTATATTTGATAAATGTCAATGAGAAAAAGTAAATATTTAAAACAAAAACACCTATACTGTCATAAAAAGGCACACAGCCTTTAAAGGCTCAAATGTAATCATATAGAAACTAAACCGATCTCTTAACAAATATAAATTCACAATTTTTCTAACGTTAATTTTCGTACTTACATTGTTTTTATCCAGATATAACATGAATGTAAAAGCAATGACATTGTCATATTAAAATATTTAAATTTACTTTAAGATTTATACTAGACATACGATAACTGTATGTCTAATGTAAACAAACACATTGAATGTACATGCTTTTTGCATATTATGGAAACTTTGCATATATGAATTGCATTCATCTTTCGCACAACAACATTTTGCATGAACACAAACTCCCTTATTTTTCTATCTAAGGAGTTGGTGAGGCAGAATCAGGAATTCTCTTCTATTATTTAGTCCCTATACCATCTGGGACATAATGTTCCAATCTGCCCATTGAAGAATCATTCGACTTTTAGGAGTAAAGACAGGCTTAGTATACAGAAAGGCGCCTGTTGCTATGATTGAAGCTGATCTTGGTCAACTGCTCGTGTCTGTCTGGCACTCGCTGTTTGGCGTGATGCTGCTGTACAGGACCATAAGTTGGATTATTCACTGTCCTTTCTTGCTTAAGCTTGTTAACATTGTATTACCCAGAAATATATAGTTACCTAGTTTTTAAGTCTCTTAATGATAAAATTAGAATACCATCTGAAAAAAGATCTCAATTTTTGACACATGCCTACCAACTACTTTCTTCTTAGTAACCAAATTATTGGGCAAGTTGACTTCTACTGGACTCCATAGTTTCCATCAGAAGAGCTAACATCAGGTTTCTAAAGTCAACGAGTGTTTAGTTACCTGTGTTCTCTGGGTTTCACCTCTAAAGATCAATTGTGAGAACATGGTCACCTTACTTTCTACTTTGAGTTCCACATAGTAGGCATGGATTACTAAATCTCTCGTATATTCATTATTTTATTGTTATTACTTAGTATATTGAATTTTTCTTACTTTGAATTGTTGTATTGTTCTTGATCATTGTTTTATGTTGTTTCATATTGGTCTGTGACAAAATTTTTCTAGTGTATTAAAATATTCAAAGTAAATGACTAATTTAAACAAAGTAAAGTATTATATAAAATAACTTAAAGTGACGAACATAGTTCTAAACTATCGTAAGCCCTTTCATTACAACATAGTAATCACAGTTATCCACTTTAGTTAATCGACATTATATCTCAATATTTGACATTGAATTCAGAGATCTGTATTTATAATTATGTTGTTTTTATAAACATCTGTTTAAAGCATATGGTACTTAACTTCTATTAGTACTATAACGCTGTTGTTTTTATAACTATCTGTTTAAAGCATATGGTACTTAACTTATAATAATACTATAACACTGTTGTTTTTATAACTATCTGTTTAAAGCAAATGGTACTTAACTTCTATTAATACTATAACGTTGTTGTTTTATAACTATCTGTTTAAAGCAAATGGTACTTAACTTCTATTAATACTATAACGTTGTTGTTTTATAACTATCTGTTTATAGTGTATGGTACTTAACTTCTATTAATACTATAACGTTGTTGTTTTATAACTATCTGTTTAAAGCAAATGGTACTTAACTTCTATTAATACTATAACGTTGTTGTTTTATAACTATCTGTTTATAGTGTATGGTACTTAACTTCTAATAATACTATAACGTTGTTGTTTTATAACTATCTGTTTAAAGCATATGGTACTTAACTTCTATTAATACTATAACGTTGTTGTTTTATAACTATCTGTTTAAAGCATATGGTACTTAACTCCTTTTAATACTATAACGTTGTTGTTTTATAACTATCTGTTTAAAGCATATGGTACTTAACTTCTATTAATACTATAACGTTCTTGTTTTATAACTATCTGTTTAAAGCATATGGTACTTAACTTCTTTTAATACTATAACCTTGTTGTTTTTATAACTATCTGTTTATATCGTATGGTACTTAACTTCTATTAATACTATAACGCTGTTGTTTTTATAACTATCTGTTTAAAGCATATGGTACTTAACTTCTATTAATACTATAACGCTGTTGTTTTTATAACTATCTGTTTATAGCATATGGTACCTAACTTCTATTAATACTACAACGTGTTGTTTTATAACTATCTGTTTAAAGCAAATGGTACTTAACTTCTATTAATACTATAACGTTGTTGTTTTATAACTATCTGTTTAAAGCTTATGGTACTTAACTTCTATTAATACTATAACGTGTTGTTTTATAACTATCTGTTTAAAGCAAATGGTACTTAACTTCTATTAATACTATAACGTTGTTGTTTTATAACTATCTGTTTAAAGCTTATGGTACTTAACTTCTATTAATAATATAACGTTGTTGTTTTATAACTATCTGTTTATAGCATATGGTACTTAACTTCTATTAACACTATAACGCTGTTGTTTTATAACTATCTGTTTAAAGCAAATGGTACTTAACTTCTATTAATACTATAACGCTGTTGTTTTATAACTATCTGTTTATAGCATATGGTACTTAACTTCTATTAATACTATAACGCTGTTGTTTTATAACTATCTGTTTAAATCATATGGTACTTAACTTCTATTAATACTATAACGTTGTTGTTTTATAACTATCTGTTTAAAGCTTATGGTACTTAACTTCTATTAATACTATAACGTTGTTGTTTTATAACTATCTGTTTATTGCATATGGTACTTAACTTCTATTAATACTACAACGTGTTGTTTTATAACTATCTGTTTAAAGCAAATGGTACTTAACCTCTATTAATACTATAACGTTGTTGTTTTATAACTATCTGTTTAAAGCAAATGGTACTTAACTTCTATTAATACTATAACGTTGTTGTTTTTATAACTATCTGTTTAAAGCTTATGGTACTTAACTTCTATTAATACTATAACGTTGTTGTTTTATAACTATCTGTTTAAAGCATATGGTACTTAACTTCTATTAATACTATAACGTTTTTGTTTTTATAACTATGTGTTTAAAGCTTATGGTACTTAACCTCTATTAATACTATAACGTGTTGTTTTATAACTATCTGTTTAAAGCATATGGTACTTAACTTCTATTAATACTACAACGTGTTGTTTATAACTATCTGTTTAAAGCTTATGGTACTTAACCTCTATTAATACTACAACGTGTTGTTTTATAACTATCTGTTTAAAGCATATGGTACTTAACTTCTATTAATACTATAACGCTGTTGTTTTATAACTATCTGTTTAAAGCAAATGGTACTTAACTTCTATTAATACTATAACGCTGTTGTTTTATAACTATCTGTTTATAGCATATGGTACTTAACTTCTATTAATACTATAACGCTGTTGTTTTATAGCTATCTGTTTAAATCATATGGTACTTAACTTCTATTAATACTATAACGTTGTTGTTTTATAACTATCTGTTTAAAGCTTATGGTACTTAACTTCTATTAATACTATAACGTTGTTGTTTTATAACTATCTGTTTAAAGCTTATGGTACTTAACTTCTATTAATACTACAACGTGTTGTTTTATAACTATCTGTTTAAAGCTTATGGTACTTTACCTCTATTAATACTATAACGTTGTTGTTTTATAACTATCTGTTTAAAGCTTATGGTACTTAACTTCTATTAATACTATAACGTTGTTGTTTTATAACTATCTGTTTATAGCATATGGTACTTAACTTCTATTAATACTATAACGTTGTTGTTTTTATAACTATCTGTTTAAAGCTTATGGTACTTAACTTCTATTAATACTATAACGTTGTTGTTTTATAACTATCTGTTTAAAGCATATGGTACTTAACTTATAATAATACTATAACGTTTTTGTTTTTATAACTATCTGTTTAAAGCATATGGTACTTAACCTCTATTAATACTATAACGTGTTGTTTTATAACTATCTGTTTAAAGCTTATGGTACTTAACCTCTATTAATACTACAACGTTGTTGTTTTATAACTATCTGTTTAAAGCTTATGGTACTTAACTTC
The DNA here is from genome assembly GCA_035578905.1 of Stictocephala bisonia. Taxonomy (NCBI): domain Eukaryota; kingdom Metazoa; phylum Arthropoda; class Insecta; order Hemiptera; family Membracidae; genus Stictocephala; species Stictocephala bisonia. The sequence continues at coordinate 714,441 of JAQJVL010000143.1, forward strand.
TATTAATACTATAACGTTGTTGTTTTATAACTATCTGTTTATAGCATATGGTACTTAACTTCTATTAATACTATAACGTTGTTGTTTTTATAACTATCTGTTTATAGCATATGGTACTTAACTTCTATTAATACTATAACGTTGTTGTTTTTATAACTATCTGTTTAAAGCTTATGGTACTTAACTTCTATTAATACTATAACGTTGTTGTTTTATAACTATCTGTTTAAAGCATATGGTACTTAACTTATAATAATACTATAACGTTTTTGTTTTTATAACTATCTGTTTAAAGCATATGGTACCTAACTTCTATTAATACTACAACGTGTTGTTTTATAACTATCTGTTTAAAGCATATGGTACTTAACTTCTATTAATACTACAACGTGTTGTTTTATAACTATCTGTTTAAAGCAAATGGTACTTAACTTCTATTAATACTATAACGTTTTTGTTTTATAACTATCTCTTTAAAGCTTGTGGTACTTAACTTCTATTAATACTATAACGTGTTGTTTTATAACTATCTGTTTAAAGCAAATGGTACTTAACTTCTATTAATACTATAACGTTGTTGTTTTATAACTATCTGTTTAAAGCTTATGGTACTTAACTTCTATTAATACTATAACGTTGTTGTTTTATAACTATCTGTTTATAGAATATGGTACTTAACTTCTATTAATACTATAACGCTGTTGTTTTTATAACTATCTGTTTAAAGCAAATGGTACTTAACTTCTATTAATATTATAACGCTGTTGTTTTATAACTATCTGTTTATAGCGTATGGTACTTAACTTCTATTAATACTATAACGCTGTTGTTTTTATAACTATCTGTTTAAAGCAAATGGTACTTAACTTCTACTAATACTATAACGCTGTTGTTTTTATAACTATCTGTTTAAAGCAAATGGTACTTAACTTCTATTAATACTATAACGCTGTTGTTTTTATAACTATCTGTTTACAGCATATGGTACTTAACTTCTATTAATACTATAACACTGTTGTTTTATAACTATCTGTTTATGGCATATGGTACTTCTATTATTACTAAAACGTGTTGTTTTAAATAAATCTAAAAGTGCCTATTTTATAGTTTTCTGAATACGTTTTTACATAACCTTCATTAATCGTCAGCTATACCAATACAGGATCAATCCAAACTATAGAATTAAACATATTGAAGGAACTGCCAGAGGCACTCTGAGTACTTCGTACAGCCTGGATAGCAAATGCGGTGATGCATATAACAAAGGGGAACTTGCTGAACCCTAGGGCATACACAATTAATGAGGATTATGATGGGGTAAGTAGTAAAAGACGATACTATTAGAAACAAAGTATTAATATTATATTTATATATACTGTACGAACATGTTTTACAGTGCTATTTATTAGAACTTTATATAATGAACTCCATATTATATTTGACGAGAAAGGTCTTACTTCACTTTTAAATTATAATGGATTTAAAAATTAAATTGAATCTACGAGCTTTTACGAAATGTGTGTTTAATATATTACTGTATCAGATCAAATCATGTACGGTATATGTGATTATCTCACACATACTATTGGACTTTTATGTGAAAACTTCTAGCATTTTATTTTAATTTGAAAGCATACTAGGGGGAAAATAGATCAAAGACAAGAACAAACATTCTTATTATTTTTGTTAAAAATACCCTATCAATTATTATTAACACTTAAACATATTCATCACACTAAAACTGGGTAACTATGTAAAATATGATTTGGAAATTGTAATAGACCATTCTGATAAAATTTTTAAGCATAAAATAAATACTGTTTTTGATATATAAAACTTGTTTAATCTCAGTCAAAATGGTATTGATTATATCGATTCACTTGTTACCAGTCTGAAACCTCAATCACTTAATTGGAGGTTGGTGATCACGAGGATTCATTAATCTGCGTATGATTGGTTCTTATGACGAATATGTAAAGGCGTTGCTTATGGACGCCGATTAGAAAGTAGACAAAAAGGCGAGTTACGAAAGTCGTTAAGTAACTACGTAACTTTTGAACGGTATTCAAATGGCCAGATGTAGAACAAACATTGGAACATGTGACGATGGATTGAAAGAAGAAATATAAAAAAAACTAGTGTTATATTATGTTAAAATAAATCTTCTGTTTTGTCAGGTGATGCCAGAAAGTTTAGGCTTGGAGGTTTCCTTCTGCCAAGATGGTCATCCTGTAGGTTTATAGCCCAGTTGCTCTAAATGACACTCAGAAAAGATATGTTGCAACTGAAACATAGATTTTGGCTGTACTCAACAGTTGTGAAATTCGAATGGATTTATCAGTAAATTATGTGTTTTTTTTTTGTTTTTTTTTTTTACTTTTTGTGGAATTGTGATATAGATAGATTGAAGAAGGTATTACTAAAAATACAATATAACTGGATGACATACTGAGCTTCATTTGAGAGTTAATGTGTTATTAATCTTTAGTCAGTGCATTAAGGAGTTAATTTTTAAATCTATTTGAAACTATACAAATATTTAACATATTTTTAATAATTACTTCTTAATGGGATATTTTAAATACAAATACTCATTCAGTATAATTAAAAGCTAAAAGTCAAAATATGTATACAGGGTGTCCCAGAACTTTCTGAGGATCTTTTTAGGTATTGATTTTGGGTAAAAAACAAGACATAATATCATAATTAAAAATTCCAAATCACCTCCGGTACCCGTACAGCCACCGTTTTGTATTTTTTACAAATAATCTTTAGTTTTTAAAACTATTTAACCTATAGAGCTCAAATTTGGTATAATGATCAATAAAATCATTTTCTTACTAGGATAAAAAAATAAAAACATTTTTTAATTATTTTCAAAAGGGTGGCACTTTGAAACCTTTGAAAAGTTAGGAACACAAAAAAATCACAAGAATACCTTTTTTACAAATTTTATTTTCAATGTAAAAATGTAACGTTTTATGAAATCGGACGACAAACAACTGAGATTTGATTATTTTTATCATATCATTTACGTGTGAATGTGTACAGCCATGGTTTCGTTCAATGTGAGTCAACCACAATAATACATCAGCGATCTATTCTGATTATTTTCATTCAAAACACTATAATAAAGTGATTTGCGACGTTATTGTAATGAAAATGCCCTTAGCAGGCAACCGGAAAGAAGTTGCGAATAAATTTCGTGGTTATTAAATTAAAAAATAATTATAGCCTGAAGTAGTGTCCTAAAAACTAGAATTTTTGTAATTCTAGGTTTGTAGTTGTTGAAGGTACTGGAATTATTAAAGAAAAATAATAATTGTTTGCTGTGCGCCAGAGACTTTCCAATCGTATGTTCCTTTGCAATTAAATAAGAAGACGAAATTTTAAGCATTGCTTGTAATATGAAAATAAATTTTATTAAAGTTTAAATTTATAATCTAATGTTTTTTTTTTAATTCTACTTATTTTATGTCTGCAACTTCCTTTGCATCAATTATAAACTTTACAAAATTTCTAGTTTTTAGGTCACTACTTGAGGTTAAAATTAATTTTTAATTTAATAGCAACGAAAATTATCCGCAACTTCTTTCTGATTGTCTTCTAAGGGCATTTTCATTACAATAACGCCACAAATCACTTTATTGTCGTGTTTTGAATGAAATTAATCAAAATAGATCGCTGATGTATTGTTGTGATTGCCTCGCGCGGAACGACACCATGGCTGTACATATTCACACGTAAATGATTAAATAAGAATATAATGAAATATCGGTTATTTGTCAGCCGATTTGATACACCGTTACATTTTTGGATTGAAAATTAAATATGCAAAAACATTTATTATTGTAAATTTTTTATATTCCTAACCTTACAACAGTTTTAAAGATCAACAGTTTTAGTGTGCCCCTATTTTGAAAATAGTTAAAAAAGGTATATGATTTTTTTTATTATAATAATAAAGTAATTTTATTAATGTTTATACCAAATTTGAACTCTAAAGGTTAAATATTTCAAAAAATAAAAAATAATTTGTAAAAACTACAAAATGGTGGCTGTACGGGTACTGGATTTTAAATTTTAAAACATGATATTATGTCTTGTTTTTGACCCAAAATCAATACCTAAAAAGATCCTCAGAGAGTTCAGGTACACCCTGTATATGTAAGATTGCATACTCAGAATACCTTGTATTATTTTTCTATTACATTGTATTTTAATATAAATCTGGAATAAACTCTTATTACTTTTACTGTGTAAAGAAACATACAATTAAGTATAGAACTTTATAACTAAACTCCTAATCATCGAACAAATAATATAAAATAAAAATTATCTTGTAATAGCAACTGTTTTGTAGCAATACATAAGTGTCAGTGATCTACAAATTATATTCATGTTTTTTGGGTATAAAAATCAAAGTAATTGCAACTGTCCTGAGTTCCACAGTCATTGACCTCATCGATTCCCCTGGAGTGTCATACCAGGCTGATGTACAAGGTGCATCACTGCATCAAGGTAGACATGTGACTGTATACAGTGTATCAGGCATAGAGCCACAGTCATTGACCCTGTAGATTCCCCTGGAGTGTCATACCAGGCTGATGTACAAGGTGCAATACTGCATTAAGGTAGACATGTGACTGTATACAGTGTATAAGGCATAGAGCCACAGTCACTCACTCCGTAGATTCCCCATGAGTGACATACCTGGCTGATGTGCAAGGTACTTCACTGCATAAGGTAGACAGGTGATTGTATACAGTGTATCAGGCATAGAGCCACAGTCATTGACCCCGTAGATTCCCCTAGAGTGTCATACCTGGCTGATGTGCAAGGTACTTCACTGCATAAGGTAGCCAGGTGACTGTACACAGTGTATTAGGCATAGAGCCACAGTCATTGACCCTGTAGATTCCCCTGGAAAGACATACCAGCCCGATATACAAGGTGCATCACTGCATTAAGGTAGACAGGTGACTGTATACAGTGTACAAGGAATAGTGCCACAGTCATTGACCCCGAAGATTTCCCTGGAGTCACATACCTGGCTGGTGTGCAAGGTGCTTCACTGCATAAGGTAGACAGGTGACTGTATACAGTGTATCAAACATAGAGCCACAGTCATTGACCCTGTAGGTTCCCCTGGAGTGACATACCTGGCTGGTATGCAAGGTGCATCACTGCATAAGGTAGACAGGTGACTGTATACAGTGTATCAGGCATTGAGCCACATTCATTGACCCTGTAGATTCCCCTGGAGTGTCATACCTGGCTGATGTGCAAGGTGCTTCACTGCATAAGGTAGACAGGTGATTGTATACAGTGTATCAGGCATAGAGCCACAGTCACTGACAACGTAGATTCCCCATGAGTGTCATACCTGGCTGATGTGCAAGGTACTTAACTGCAAAAGGTAGACAGGTGACTGTATACAGTGTATCAGGCATAGAGCCACAGTCATTGGCCCCATAGATTCCCCTAGAATGTCATACCTGGCTGATGTGCAAGGTGCTTCACTGCATAAGGTAGCCAGGTGACTGTATACAGTGTATCAGGCATAGAGCCACAGTCATTGACCCTGTAGATTCCCCTGGAGTGTCATACCAGGCTGATGTACAAGGTGCATTACTGCATTAAGGTAGACATGTGACTGTATACAGTGTATAAGGCATAGAGCCACAGTCACTCACCCCGTAGATTCCCCATGAGTGTCATACCTGGCTGATGTGCAAGGTACTTCACTGCATAAGGTAGACAGGTGATTGTATACAGTGTATCAGGCGTAGAGCCACAGTCACTGACCCCGTAGACTCCATATCAGTGTCATACCTGGCTGATGTGCAAGGTACTTCACTGCATAAGGTAGACAGGTGACTGTATACAGTGTATCAGGCATAGAGCCACAGTCATTGACCCCGTAGATTCCCCTAGAGTGTCATACCTGGCTGATGTGCAAGGTACTTCACTGCATAAGGTAGCCAGGTGACTGTATACAGTGTATCAGGCATAGAGCCACAGTCATTGACCCTGTAGATTCCCCTGGAAAACATACCAGCCTGATATACAAGGTGCATCACTGCATTAAGGTAGACAGGTGACTGTATACAGTGTACAACGAATAGTGCCACAGTCAATGACCCCGAAGATTTACCTGGAGTCACATACTTGGCTGGTGTGCAAGGTGCTTCACTGCATAAGGTAGACAGGTGACTGTATACAGTGTATCAAACATAGAGCCACAGTCATTGACCCTGTAGATTCCCCTGGAGTGACATACCTGGCTGGTATGCAAGGTGCATCACTGCATAAGGTAGACAGGTGACTGTATACAGTGTATCAGGCATTGAGCCACATTCATTGACCCTGCAGATTCCCCTGGAGTGTCATACCTGGCTGATGTGCAAGGTGCTTCACTGCATAAGGTAGACAGGTGACCGTATACAGTGTATCAGGCATAGAGCCACAGTCATTGACCCTGTAGATTCCCCTGAAGTGACATACCTGGCTGGTGTGCAACGTGCATCACTGAATAAGGTAGAAAGGTGACTGTATACAGTGTATCAGGCATAGAGCCACAGTCATTGACCCCATAGATTCCCCTGGAGTGTCATACCTGGCTGATGTGCATGGTGCACAACTGCATAAAGGTAGACAGGTAACTAACTTTATACAGTGTATCAGGCATAGAGCCACAGTCATTGACTCCATAGATTCCCCTGGAGTGTCATACCTGGCTGATGTGCAAGGTGCATCACTGTATCAAGGTAGACAGGAGATTGTATACAGTGTATCAGGCATATAGCCACAGTCATTGACCCCGTAGATTCCCCTGGAGTGTCATACCAGGCTGATGTACAAGGTGCAATACTGCATTAAGGTAGACATGTGACTGTATACAGTGTATCAGGCATAGAGCCACAGTCATTGACCCCGTAGATTCTCCTGGAGTGTCATACCTGGCTGATATGTAAGGTGCATCACTGCATTAAGGTAGAAATGTGACTGTATACAGTGTATCAGGCATAGAGCCACAGTCATTGACCCCGTAGATTCTCCTGGAGTGTCATACCTGGCTGATATGTAAGGTGCATCACTGCATTAAGGTAGAAAGGTGACTGTATACAGTGTATCAGGCATAGAGCCACAGTCATTGACCTTGTAGATTCCCCTGGAGTGTCATACCTGGATGATATGCAAGGTGCATCACTGCATTAAGGTAGACAGGGGACTGTATACAGTGTATCAGGCATATAGCCACAGTCATTGACCTTGTAGATTCCCCTGGAGTGTCATACCTGGCTGATATGTAAGGTGCATCACTGCATTAAGGTAGACATGTGACTGTATACAGTGTATCAGGCATAGAGCCACAGTCATTGACCCCGTAGATTCTCCTGGAGTGTCATACCTGGCTGATATGTAAGGTGCATCACTGCATTAAGGTAGACATGTGACTGTATACAGTGTATCTGGCATATAGCCACAGTCATTGACCTTGTAGATTCCCCTGGAGTGTCATACCTGGCTGATATGCAAGGTGCATCACTGCATTAAGGTAGACAGGGGACTGTATACAGTGTATCAGGCATATAGCCACAGTCATTGACCTTGTAGATTCCCCTGGAGTGTCATACCTGGCTTATATGTAAGGTGCATCACTGCATTAAGGTAGAAAGGTGACTGTATACAGTGTATCAGGCATAGAGCCACAGTCATTGACCCCGTAGATTCTCCTGGAGTGTCATACCTGGCTGATATGTAAGGTGCATCACTGCATTAAGGTAGACAGGGGACTGTATACAGTGTATCAGGCATATAGCCAAAGTCATTGACCTTGTAGATTCCCCTGGAGTGTCATATCTGGCTGATATGCAAGGTGCATCACTGCATTAAGGTAGAAAGGTGACTGTATACAGTGTATCAGGCGAGAGCCACAGTCATTGACCTCGTAGATTCCCCTGGAGTGTCATACCGGGCTGGTGTACAAAGTGCATTACTGCATCAAGGTAGACAGGTGACTGTATACAGTGTATCAGGCATAGAGCCACAGTCATTGACCCTGTAGATTCCCCTGGAGTGTCATACCAGGCTGATGTACAAGGTGCATTACTGCATCAAGGTAGACAGGGGACTGTATACAGTGTATCAGGCATATAGCCACAGTCATTGACCTTGTAGATTCCCCTGGAGTGTCATACCTGGCTGATGTGCAAGATGCTTTACTGCATCAAGGTAGACAGGTGACTGTATACAGTGTATCGGGCATAGAGGCACAGTCATTGACCTCGTAGATTCCCTTGGAGTGTCATATCTGGCTGGTGTACAAGGTACTTCACTGCATCAAGGTAGACAGGTGACTGTATACTGTGTATTAGGCATAGAGCGACAGTCATTGACCTCATAGATTCCCCTGGAGTGTCATACCTGGCTGATGTGCAAGGTGCTTCACTACATCAAGGTAGACAGGGGACTGTATACAGTGTATCAGGTATAGAGCCACAGTCATTGACCTCGTAGATTCCCCTGGAGTGTCATACCTGGCTGATGTGCAAGATGCTTCATTGCATCAAGGTAGACAGGTGACTGTATACAGTGTATCAGGATTATAGCCGTTATCCGTGATACATCGATATTATTCATTGAATAACTATCACTTATACATCTTTAATCTTTGAATATAAACAGTTTTATAGTTATGAAAATCAAAATATTATTGTAGGGTTTTATAATATAAGGTTTATTCTAGAAAGAACGGGAAGTTCCTTAAAGCCTCACATATTGTTGCAGTAGTGTTAAGAAGGTTTATGCATTTTCATATTTAACGAAACATATCAGGTGTTTCATAGTTGTAGTGAGTTTAGAGGATTGAATAAAGTAACTATGTGATATTTTACAGCATTAACCCATTTTACCATCATAAATAATTTAAACCATCGTCATAAAACTTTGGGAGATAATGAGTTAGTTATAAGACTTAAGAAAATGGAGTCTTAATTTGAATTGACCTGAAACTTATCGCATTAAATTATGTTGTTCTAGTGCTAAGCCCCGATTCAATGAATGATACAGTTACTTAACCATATTAAGAGTTTCAAAATTTAAATTTTTATATAATTGTTTTTGTAAACTACTTTTTACTATTCAAAAGGTGCAGTAGAATTCGTGATTGAACCAATATATTTATGATGTGTATTATATCAAGTTATTTTTTTAAATTGGTTGGTAGTATAGTTGGTTGACGCCTAATTTTACAAGCTGAAGGTTCTCAGTTCGATCACATCAGATTCAAAACGAATTTTGATTTTAATCTGATGAAAACCACAGTATGTTAAATTGTGAATGGGATATTAATTGATACAATCTCTAAAAAAACGAGATTCACTTAATTACATTTATAACACTCATTCGAAATCTATATTCACCCATATCTAGACGATCGGTATTTTAAGAATAAAAAAGATAAATGGAAAATTAAATATACCTGTGGTTAGTAAATATATTTGTAGTTAAGAAGATATTTAAATTATAGAATATTTAGCAGTTTTTAAATAACTGTTTTTATTCTAGAATATTTAAGTTTTAACAGTTTTAGTAATACAATTGGCCAATCAAGACCTAACAAATTGTTACTTTTTCTAAAAAATCAAATTAAAAAGTTATACAAAAAACTAATACTATTAAATAAAGTGAAGGTATTTGCTAACAAGAGTTACCTTTTTTTATATAAATATATAATAAAAAATTCGAAAGTTTATTGTTATTTTGATATCTGTTTATAAGGTATTATAAGATTTTGCTAAAACAATTAAATAGTTTAACCCCATTTCCTGTAGTTTAAAATCAATCATAGTTAGTTACTAACCCAAATAAATAATATGTGCTATGAACTGAATCATAAACTTGCTGTACAAGTGGAGATGATGTTTACTGAAAGGAAGTTCAGTGATGCAATCAGCAATTGTCCTCGGATTTTCCTCGGCTTTCTAAGAAGACACGCTTTAATTCCACACTTTGTGAGGAAAAGTCCTTGCTTTTCACAGTCTATTTCTGTGTATTAAAATGACTTTATTGTGTTCTTTTATATGGTTGTAGTGAGTTATAAGTACAAACATGTAATAATATATTTATTAAAATAATTAATTCTCTAGAAACCTCCACATCAAAACAAAGAAACAAAAAGATCTGAACATTTAAGATTTTACGTAACCATTGATAACAATCACTATTAGTTTTACTACGTTCGAACACCATAGATAGATGTACATATCACTTACTAAAACCTTAAATAGATATACATAGATGTATATAGCACTTACTACAACCTTACATAAATATACATAGATGTACATAGCACTTTCTAAAACCTTACATAGATATACATAGCACTTACTAAAACCGTACATATATATACATAGATGTACAAAGCACTTACTAAAACCTTACATACAGTAGATATACATAGATGTACATAGCATTTACTAAAACCTTACATAGATATCTATAGATGTACATAGCATTTACTAAAACCTTACATAGATATCTATAGATATACATAGCATTTACTAAAACCTTACATAGATATCTATAGATGTACATAGCATTTACTAAAACCTTACATATTTATATGTACATAGAAGTACATAGCACTTACTAAAACCTTACATAGATATACATAGATATATATAGCACTTACTACAACCTTATATAAATATACATAGATGTACATAGCACTTACTAAAACCGTACATAGATATACATAGATGTACATAGCACTTACTAAAACCTTAATAACTTTATGAGAAGCCTATAGTGATAAGATTGATGGTTCGGAAAAACTTATGAAATTCTCTAGTACGAATAAGAAAAAAGAGTAAATGTAAAATGCTTATTAAATTTATTACAGTAAACGTCACACAACACAAATTTATTACAATATAAGCACAAAATGAACAAATATATTACAATACAAGTACAAAATTCACAAATATTATGTTGATCGAAGTCGGCGAACCACGCCCTCCTTCCTCAGACCAGAGGATTCACAAAAGAATGGAAAATTGTGTTCTTTTGTGAATCCCTCTGGTCTGAGGAAGGTGAGCATGGTTCACCGAAATCGATCTCTATAATAATTGTGCATTTTGTACCTATATTGTAATATATTTATGCATTTTGTGCTTATCTTGTAATAAATTTGTGTTGTATGACGTTTAAATGTACTGTATATGTATATGTATTGTATATGTAAATGTACTGTATATATACTCGTATTATACTAAGTAAACATTATTTAAACGTATTAAAAAAGAAAAAATCTCGAAAATCATGCCAAAAACTGTGTCCATGATGTCAAATTATACTGTAGCTTGGCATGACTGGGTTTTATGCAATGTAGTCACTTAAGGTTAAATTTGGCTTTAGTTAAATGATTTTGTTGGTTTTAAAATGTACCCATACGCTTTGAAATAAAGTAATTGAGAACCATGTTAATTTAATTGAGAAGAATCAGTATGAAATTAAGAGCAAAAAGCAATAAATCATTTTATCAATTCAATGATTTAGTTGACAGTGACGTACATGTGTTCGTGTTTTTTATTGACCAAGATATTTCATCATAATGTACTGTTTGAGTAGAAGATCAATGAGTACTAGTTTCATAGAGAAGTAAACCGGAAGTCTAGATATCAACTAATCATGCAAACATGATCCGTTATTTGTCTCCTCACAATATCCTTCATATCTCTACTGTCTGTCATTGAATAACGGAGTAGAGAGAGAGAGTGGGGTCATTGGAGCAACTTATAGTCCTCATTAGTTTTAGTCATAATTAAAATGACTTTTCTATCTTCGAAAAAGGTCCCAAAACTTTTTGACATCATTAACGACATTACATCTTTTCAGGGAGACGGCCCGTGAGGTGTTGAAAAAAAATCATCAGCGTAAGCCTAGTTCAAGTTTGTAATTCAACAGGAGTTAGTTGCTGCAAACTGGACTTCAAAAGGTTTATCATTTCCATAGTGGCAGTCGCTTGAATTTCAAAGTAAGTAATTTTATCAATAGTATTTCTCCGCGATTGTACGGTTTAAACTACATTAATTTGATAAAAAATAACACTTTATGGAAGTAAATTATTCCAAAATATCTAACTATCTGTGGAATAAAATAACCATACTTTTTAGATGATATGCACAAACAGCGCCCCGAATACTTGTTGGCAATGTGCCACTCTGTGATAAAAACCTACTGTAGTAAAATGTTGTAGTAATTTATTTTTAAACAACAATGTTCTGTTGTAAGCTTACATAACTGACATAAAAAATACCTATGTCGGTTATATTAGTTAGTTATTTTAAAAGACAATATGACAACATTTCTTTTTCGTGAAATTCGAATGAGCGTTATTCTGGAAAGGAAAAAACATTTGAAGTCCGGTTTGTGTCAATTAATTTCTCTTGAAGACCTTTCATTTGATACCTAGGCTTAAATTGAATATTTCGTTCAACTCCTCATGGGCCATCTCCCTGAAATGATGAAATAATATCACTAATGACGTCAACAAGTAGGATATTCTTAACCATGATGATGTACAAGATTGCACTTGTACAAGTTAAGTCATACCAAAATTGTGAAAGTGTTTCCATACATTTTCCCACCTTGTATACATAGTCTATCCCTGGCCAGTTAGCAGCGATGATGTGAAAATTGTGCCTAATATTTAGTGACGCATGTTAATTCAGCAGTCGTTATGCATTTATAAACCAGTCACATATTTTTATGCCGGTAATATGTGAATTTCGAAAAAAAATACTACAAAATCCCCAACAACTACTACATCTACAACTACATCTTTTATATTATTTGTAGTTATGCTTACAAGAAGATTATATAGCAGACTGTATGAATTAATTTGTCGACCATATAGGGACCAACTTCAAATACTGAGTCAAATATACATCCAACCAACTTTACATTCTTTCATATTTATAAGGTTTATACTTAAATATAAGAATAAGAGCATTGAATCACTATTAGTAAAATCGTATTAAAGATTTTATTTTAAAAGACTTAGGCCTACTTAATAAAAACTAAATTAAAATGAAAGGAGACAATTGTCCATCTCTGAGAAATCTTTACATTCTATTTAAAACCTTCCATCGTGACAATAATACGACGTCCGTACATGGAATTAATGTTGTATCTAATAAGAAATCTATTAAGGAACTATTTCCATTAAGAAACAATTTTTTAAAAGGGCCATAGGGCATAGAAACATGTACTCAGTGGATGTAAAAGGTTGGGCCTGTACAGATAGTCACAGAGGTTTTACGAATTTGGATGATGTTTTAAAGTGTAGTAAGAATATTGAACTTGGAACTGGTGATAATTTTACTGTAAACTATTTCATATGAAACTTGTCAATGTTACCAAATTTATATCTAAATCACCAAACTGGTGATTTAGATCTAATCTAAAGTGTCAGTTTTATTATTATTAATAAGTCATAACACACTTCTATAAGTGCATCTGTATAAGCAGGTGGTACATAAAATAATAAAACGTTCAAACTGATTTAAATAAAGTACGTAAACTAATTTACGTCAGTTAAAAGTGTTTTAATTTTCAGTATTATTTTGAAAAAAGGTTACCTTCCTTTGAATCGGAATAGTTAGTTTAGAATTGTACAAAAATTACACTTTTTATAAAAATATGGAATGTAAAATTAATTGGTTATACTATTATTTCTATTTGAATAAAAATAAAAAAATGTTATTTGTGACACCACAAAAGTCTAAATGAACTTTGAGCAACTCACTGTAAATTATATCTTTGTAAGTAGTATTGACTTTCAAGGCTTGGACTTATGTGTAAAGCTTGGTCTAACAAATAAGGTATTACATTTCTCTTCCCATTCCCCTTAAACCGCCTATCTCCCTCTTTGTTGTGAGATTATTTCCTATAAATACATGTTTGTTTAACTAAATTTAAGGCAAACAAGTTTTATTCAGATGTATTCATCAAATAATTTACAAAGTCGAACATTTAGAATATAATAGTATTGAATTAGTTATTATACTTTTGTTATCTAGATCGAATGATGTGGCCTGTTGTTTACCCGGATACTAAGTTAAATATCAGTTCATTAGGCCACCACATATTTGTAATATTAATTCACAAATTTGTGAAGGTACTGAATCTCTCCATTAAAAAGTGTAGAATAAAAAGTTATTTAATTATATCACTACAGCGGAATAACATTCCATGTTGATGGCTATATTATTATGTCAGATTATGCCATGAAATAAATATTAATTCCAAATATAAACCAAAAGCTGTTTAAATTTTAATTCTAGTGCTCAATTAAATACTTAAAAATAAGTGGCTATTTCAATGTTCACATTACGTCCACTCAATGGTTGCTATCGGTATGGGGTCCGGTCCTGTGCGTGGGAGCAACTAAGTATGAAGCTTGTCATTTTGCTAAATAAGACCTATGCTATGTGGTTTGGATTCCTCACTAAACTGTAGACCCTCACTTGGCCTGGCAATTAATAAGTGGTACTTTTGAAGGAACAGTAGGGAATAGTTGATAACAATGACTACACTCCTACACCTACACTTATCAAACCCATTGACCCATATCTTGACGATAGTCACCTTATAAATAGAGAAAAGTAAAGTTATATAATTAAATATATAAACTTTTATTGCAATTCCAATAAAAAAAGGAGAATAGCTAAATGATGTGTTATAGAATATTTATAGTAAATTGATTGATACAGTCATAGTTGATAAACTATACTAATTAAGAGGATAACTATGATGACATTTAGTCATCAATGAAAGCACTATCGGTAAGACTACTATTACCACAGATGCAGGTTTGTACACAAACTCCATCAAATTATGTAAAAATATAAATTTGTATCAGATAATAATATCATTATCAATTTTAAACTATCCCCTAAAATACTTAATAATTAACATAAAACCTCTGAATCACAAAATTATATACTTTGCTGACTCAAAGAAAACCAGAATGTTTACTGAACAATTACTTTAAATCACGCATAAATAATTTAAGCAATTAAAAAATAAATAAATAACGGTAGCTAAACAATTATTGCCACGCTTTTCTTAAAACTTGTAAACTTAAACCTTACATGCTAAACATTTTAATGGAGTGAAAGAATTTCATTAAGGCGAGGCAACTTTATACAGTAGAATATCCATGTTTACAGTTTATTAACTATGAATAGTGAAATATACATGGTTACAGTTTATTAACTATGAATAGTACATTGCCATGAGGCAATGTTATACAGTAGAATATCCATGATTACAGTTTATTAACTATGAATAATACATTGCCATGAGGCAATGTTATCCGGTAGAATATCCATGATTACAGTTTATTAACTATGAATAGCACATTGCCATCAGGCAATGTTATACAGTAGAATATCCATGATTACAGTTTATTAACTATGAATAGTACATTGCCATGAGGCAATGTTATACAGTAGAATATCCATGATTACAGTTTATTAACTATGAATAGTACATTGCCATGAGGCAATGCTATACAGTAGAATATCCATGATTACAGTTTATTAACTATGAATAGTACATTGCCATGAGGCAATGTTATACAGTAGAATATCCATGATTACAGTTTATTAACTATGAATAGTACATTGCCATGAGGCAATGCTATACAGTAGAATATCCATGATTACAGTTTATTAACTATGAATAGTAAATTGCCATGAGGCAATGTTATACAGTAGAATATCAATGATAACAGTTTATTAACTATGAATAGTACATTGCCATGAGGCAATGTTATACAGTAGAATATCCATAATTACAGTTCATTAACTATGAATAGTGGAATATCCATGATTACAGTTTATTAACTATGAATAATACATTGCTATGAGGCAATGTTATGCGGTAGAATATCCATGATTACAGTTTATTAACTATGAATAGCACATTGCCATCAGGCAATGTTATACAGTAGAATATCAATGATTACAGTTTACTAACTATGAATAGTACATTGCCGTGAGGCAATGTTATACAGTAGAATATCCATGATTACAGTTTATTAACTATGAATAATACATTGCCATGAGGCAATGTTATGCGGTAGAATATCAATTATTACAGTTTATTAGCTATGAAGAGTACATTGCCATGAGGCAATGTTATACAGTAGAATATCCATGATTACAGTTTATTAACTATGAATAATACATTGCCATGAGGCAATGTTATGCGGTAGAATATCCATGATTACAGTTCATTAACTATGAATAGTGGAATATCCATGATTACAGTTTATTAACTATGAATAATACATTGCTATGAGGCAATGTTATGCGGTAGAATATCCATGATTACAGTTTATTAACTATGAATAGCACATTGCCATCAGGCAATGTTATACAGTAGAATATCAATGATTACAGTTTATTAACTATGAATAGTACATTGCCGTGAGGCAATGTTATACAGTAGAATATCCATGATTACAGTTTATTAACTATGAATATTACATTGCCATGAGGCAATGTTATGCGGTAGAATATCAATTATTACAGTTTATTAACTATGAATAGTACATTGCCATGAGGCAATGTTATACAGTAGAATATCCATGATTACAGTTTATTAACTATGAATAATACATTGCCATGAGGCAATGTTATCCGGTAGAATATCCATGATTACAGTTTATTAACTATGAATAGCACATTGCCATCAGGCAATGTTATACAGTAGAATATCAATGATTACAGTTTATTAACTATGAATAGTACATTGCCATGAGGCAATGTTATACAGTAGAATATCCATGATTACAGTTCATTAACTATGAATAGTGGAATATCCATGATTACAGTTTATTAACTATGAATAGTACATTGCCATGAGGCAATGTTATACAGTAGAATATCCATGATTACAGTTTATTAACTATGAATAGCACATTGCCATCAGGCAATGTTATACAATAGAATATCAATGATTACAGTTTATTAACTATGAATAGTACATTGCCATGAGGCAATGTTATACAGTGGAATATCCATGATTACAGTTTATTAACTATGAATAGCACATTGCCATCAGGCAATGTTATACAATAGAATATCAATGATTACAGTTTATTAACTATGAATAGTACATTGCTATGAGGCAATGTTATACAGTGGAATATCCATGATTACAGTTTATTAACTATGAATAGCACATTGCCATCAGGCAATGTTATACAATAGAATATCAATGATTACAGTTTATTAACTATGAATAGTACATTGCCATGAGGCAATGTTATACAGTAGAATATCCATGATTACAGTTTATTAACTATGAATAGCACATTGCCATCAGGCAATGTTATACAATAGAATATCAATGATTACAGTTTATTAACTATGAATAGTACATTGCCATGAGGCAATGTTATACAGTGGAATAATTAACTATGAATAGCACATTGCCATCAGGCAATGTTATACAATAGAATATCAATGATTACAGTTTATTAACTATGAATAGTACATTGCCATGAGGCAATGTTATACAGTAGAATATCCATGATTACAGTTTATTAACTATGAATAGCACATTGCCATCAGGCAATGTTATACAATAGAATATCAATGATTACAGTTTATTAACTATGAAAAGTACATTGCCATGAGGCAATGTTATACAGTAGAATATCCATGATTACAGTTTATTAACTATGAATAGCACATTGCCATCAGGCAATGTTATACAATAGAATATCAATGATTACAGTTTATTAACTATGAATAGTACATTGCCATGAGGCAATGTTATACAGTAGAATATCCATGATTACAGTTTATTAACTATGAATAGCACATTGCCATCAGGCAATGTTATACAATAGAATATCAATGATTACAGTTTATTAACTATGAATAGCACATTGCCATCAGGCAATGTTATACAATAGAATATCAATGATTACAGTTTATTAACTATGAATAGTACATTGCCATGAGGCAATGTTATACAGTAGAATATCCATGATTACAGTTTATTAACTATGAATAGTACATTCCATACAGTTCCATGTTTCTGATCAATCATTGCGTTGGTTGAGTTGCTGAGTTTTAATTTTTATTTGGTTTAGTCAGACACCTGTCAAGTTATAATCATCCCGTTTTAATAATTGAAAACCAATTAAATGATTCATTTTTTAATTAAACGATAAGTATTCCAGTTGACATTTATACATCTAACTTACATGTGCATATTATAATAAACCCTGTAATATTGTGAACAAGTTTAGTTAATAATAATATCTACTATTTTAAGTGAAATTAATTTTCGAATAAAGAGAATGTATAGCATTTACAAAGATATTTATTTCTGAAAATATTTATTAATGTAATTATTGTTTGTAATATGCAGTTTTACTAGAATGAATATCTTTAAGGTTGATGCATTTCCTTAGTTATAAAAGTGTAAATAAACTATAATTCACAATGAAAATTGTAAAATTGTTTGTATCTCAAGAATGTCCCCTAGCCTCTAGGGTGACTTGAGTCACCTCATTAAGCCTAACCAGCTTCATTTACCCCCTTCATAGCTCTAGTACACCCTTTCACGCCACCCACATACTCCGCAACCCTAAGTACCCTGTACTCCCTTCTCTCAGAGCCAAAAGGTTTCATGCGAGATATACTTAATGCAGAAGTCAAATTTTATTGTAATGTTTAAAACAGATTTAGATTAAGGTAGTAAATAAAAACATACAATTTTATTGAAAGACTACTAAGTTTATATATTTAATCCAAATATAAACCGAGAATTGTCTAATTTTTACTTTTATTTCTCCTTCAAATACCCAGCAAAATTACCCTGTATACATTTACTATATAAAAATTTATAATAATGCTCATTTAAGTTTCATGAGGAACTCTCTGTCTGAAGGAAGGTTAAACCGTTACAATCCTACTCACATAGTAAACCACTACATAATAACTAGACACTTGGGTGGTCACAGGGAGCCTTAGGGGCAGCAAGTGGTTCTGGGAGAGGGGTCTGTAGTAATGAAGCTTATTATGTTTGATGGAGCAACTCAAGAGGCGAATACAGCGTGAGGCACTCTCTACCTGGAGGAAGGTTAAACTGTTATAAACCCACTTACATAGTAAACCACTACATAATAACTAGACACTTGGGTGGTCACAGGGAGCCTTAGGGGCAGCAAGTGGTTCTGGGAGAGGGAACTGTAGTAATGAAGCATATTATATTTAATGGGGCAACTTTAGAGGCGAATACAGCCTGAGGCACTCTCTACCTGGAGGAAGGTTAAACTGGTACAAACCTACTGACATAGTAAACCACTACATAATAACTAGACACTTGGGTGGTCAGAGGGAGCATTAGGGGCAGCAAGTGGTTCTGGGAGAGGGAACTGTAGTAATGAAGCTTATTATGTTTGATGGAGCAACTCAAGAGGCGAATACAGCCTGAGGCACTCTCTACCTGGAGGAAGGTTAAACCGTTACAAACCTACTCACGTAGTAAACCACTGCATAATAACTAGACACTTGGGTGGTCAGAGGGAGCCTTAGGGGCAGCAAGTGATTCTGAGAGAGGGGTCTGTAGTAATGAAGCATATTATCTTTAATGGAGCAACTCAAGAAGAGAATACAGCCTGAGGCACTCTCTACCTGGAGGAAGGTTAAACTGTTACAATCCTACTCACATAGTAAACCACTACATAATAACTAGACACTTGGGTGGTCAGAGGGAGCATTAGGGGCAGCAAGTGGTTCTGGGAGAGGGGTCTGTAGTAATGAAGCTTATTATGTTTGATGGAGCAACTCAAGAGACGAATACACCCTGAGGCACTCTCTACCTGGAGGAAGGTTAAACCGTTACAAACCTACTCACGTAGTAAACCACTACATAATAACTAGACACTTGGGTGGTCAGAGGGAGCCTTAGGGGCAGCAAGTGGTTCTGGGAGAGGGGTCTGTAGTAATGAAGCTTATTATGTTTGATGGAGCAACTCAAGAGGCGAATACACCCTGAGGCACTCTCTACCTGGAGGAAGGTTAAACTGTTATAAACCCACTTACATAGTAAACCACTGCATAATAACTAGACACTTGGGTGGTCAGAGGGAGCCTTAGGGGCAGCAAGTGGTTCTGGGAGAGGGGTCCGTAGTAATGAAGCTTATTATGTTTGATGGAGCAACTCAAGAGGTGAATACAGCCTGAGGCACTCTCTACCTGGAGGAAGGTTAAACTTCTATAAACCCATTCACATAGTAAACCAATGCATAATAGCTAGACACTTGGAGAAAGGTTAAACTGTTATAAATTATATCCTAATCTGCATAGTTTGTAGTAAGACAATTATGTCATTCTATTAATCTGAGGACATGATTACAGAATATATATTGTTAATTGTTTATTTTATAACTTTTATTTGACAAAATATAAGAATAATTTTTACAACTTAAATGTAGGGGATGTTTGCTTACTCCAACAAATTATACATTACTTTTTAACTACAGTAGTTTATTATAGATGTTGTTATGTTTTTAATAAAGGAGGTTAAGTATTTATACAACATAACTCTAAAGAGACTACCCGAGTTGAAACATTATTAAGTGTTATTACTTGCAAGATAAATTTGAGGTGCTACTGTAATTATTTGAGAAAGCAAACATTGGTTCCGTTTTCGATGAGTTTTGTACTTTCAAATCTAAACATTCTCTAATAATTCCGTTTTAATCGAGAATAAATGTAATATACATATAAATATGATTACTTACATAAAAAGTAGTAAAATAGTTTCTGTAAATATATCTCCTAAAACACTTAGTTTTCCATCAATCTGTTGAATGTGTTTTTTACATAATTTGTCATATCTTAATAACCCCTCAACTTATTATCTTCAAACACGGTACATGTATGAGAAATAATAAGACCTTGTTCAGTTTAGGGTATCATGTTCCTATTTTGTACAATTTAAAAATGGCGTCTATTTTAAGTTTTCGAACCTCATTATTTTAATAAGTCCAAATTTTCCAAACCAACTACAACATACACAAAACTGCAAAATTTGATTTCCTAAAACATGGGTCAAAGATCTTTAAGTTCAGATAAATTTTACTAAATTAATGGATACGTTGTACTTTTAGTAATATAGTACATACTAATTGCATTAAATTATCACATCATTAGCATGTACTGTATTATAAAAAATACAACTTCTCAGTTTATAATAATCCGAGGTTAACAATATTTGTACCATATTTTAGGAAATAAAGGTTTGCTGTTTTTAGTCTTGTTGTTGTTTTGAAAAGCTTTTTTTAAAGGTATTAAGCTTTGAAAATTAAAAATAGCGGCTATTTGAAATAGTACAAAGAATAACTTGATATTCTATACTAAATTATGTGTTATTAGTGCTCATAAATTTATGGAGTTTGAATGTAATATCTCCAGATGTTATTAATATATGATGAATTATGTAAAAAACACATTGAGATGGAGGGAAAACTAAGCGTGTTAGAACATATGTTTACAGAATTATTTTCTTGTTTTTCATGTAAGTAGTCATATTAAGAAATGATGAATGGTTTTTTGTGAGAACTCTGTATATCATATTCATTCTCGATATTAACAGAATTAATAAAGAATGTTTAGGTTTGGAAAGTACAAAAGTCATTATAAATGCCACCAATTTTTGTTTTACCTAAAAATCACAATAACATTTAAGGGTTTTATGAAAAACCTGAATACTGTTTATCTTTTGATGATTTATAATATATAAACTACCATAAATAGGATACAAGTTACTTACAAAATGTTACATTATAAGTAAGTGTTAATAAAAGACAAAATTTGCTAGTTGACGAATTTGTTTTCAATTGACTAGGTAAAAGAGTATCATTATGCCACAATCGCTAAATGCATGCAGCAGGATACGTATGTCTCATTTGGAAGTTACCATGTTGTCTTCTAACTAATAAGGGATTCTTTCCCCATAAAAGACAATTAAAAAGGGAAAATGTATCTCTTACAACCAACTCATGTAACTTATTATTCTGTTTTGTTTATTTTGTTTAAAGCTGTTAGGAAATATTGAAATACAAATGTTTCTATGAGAGTGATAAATTATCTATAGTATTAACCTGTAAATAAAAATCTTGACAGTTATTCAACACCATCAAAAATAAAATAAATAATAACATTAGAGTTCAACCATTTGCAAATAATATGAGAAACAACGACAAATTTTGATATTTTAATTTATTAAAGTCTTATAAAATATATTTTAACTATAACTAAATCATGCTTATTTTAAATGAATGATTTAGTTTTAACATCAAGTGACCGTCAATTGGCGGAAGGGATTTTTCAACCCCTTTCATCTCACCCGCATGCATTAGCCAGCTACTTCTAGAGCTCCCCCTCTTCACACAATACCTCCCTCTACAACACTCCAAGGAACATTACAACTTAATATATTGTATTGCAGGCACATAATATCTAATATTATTATCATTTGAGATAATTAAGAACAGGAGAAGGTAATGGTAATTGAGAACAAAAATCTAGGAAGAATTAAGAAACAAATACTACTAGATCTCCAGTTAAGTTTTTTCTTTAAGGCTGAACATGGCCCATTATTTACATGATCAGAGGGGATCATATGTTTACCAATTATGTACTGCAATCATCAAAATGTAGTTATTATACCAACTGAAATACTCTAGTAATTTATACTGAATTTGGATAAATCACAATACAATCCTCCTGCAACATCTAGCACAATCGGTTCTTTAGATATGTCACATAATGACTGGGTGTAAGAGATGCCACTTTTGTCTTATTCTCATAAATTAACTGTTACAATTTTGTATTAAGTCGTTTTTCTTTTAATTGATTTCATACTCAAAATTTATAACACTGCACTACTTTTTTTAACCAAATAGCTTTACCCAACTTATGCAGTTTAAAGTAATAAAATAGTGCAATATTGTATTGCATATTTTAAATGTACAAAATGCCCAATATCGAAATGTAAGACCTGTTTCACAGTGTGAAAAATAAAATGAATATTTTATAAAATATTTAAATTCATTGAAAAACATGTGTTTTAATTACTGATCACATGCAATATTATAAAATAAAGGAATTGAATAAAATGTATTCAATAAAATACAGAGGTACAACTTGCAAATAGGCAGTACTAAGGATGTAAAAACGACCACTTTAGTAAAAACGACATATTTTACTAAAACATTAGCAATAATGTTATTTAAAATCATTTAAGTCGTCCAAGTAAGGACTGTTTTCATTTATTTAACTTTTTTATATTTTAAGTATATTCAGAACGTTTTACCATTGTCATGTTGATGTGCATCATTGAATCAACATTACTCGTCGGTGTACCTTGTTTATAAGATTTCATTTCCATGCTTTACATAACTGCATCTAGTTCACAATGTTCGCCAGTATATTGAGCAGCTAACTTGCGTTTATATATCAGAATCACCATATTCCTGTGATATTCCCTCCCCATCCCTATAGTAGTATTAAATATTTGCTCTTGAACCGGCCAGGATTCAAACAAACAGATTTAAAAGTCAACTGTTAAAATAGGAATCATTAAATGAAAAAAATAGGAAATGAAAATAGTATATTGTTTTTATGTAAAAAAATTAAATAAACAAAAACAACTACCAACTATGTTTTAAATAGTTATGAAAAACTAGTTTCATGAAGTTTAGCATCTATATCTCAGGACCCAATTATCACATTATGCTAATTAGAGTTTAAAACAATCCGTCAATCAAACCCATTATTCAAATGCTATGATTATTCTAATCTCTTGAGACCGACGAAAGTTATGAGTATACATCATACTAGATATCTCTACTCACAATCAGCTGTCCATTACTCAGGAACTACTCGATTTTGAAGGTTATGTGGGTGTAAACACACTTTTTGTAGCTAGTTCTATCATGTGAGCTCATAACATAGCCATAACATTTGTTTTTGGTCAATCGAAAAGGTGTTATTTGAGTGAGTTACGATAAATATCAAAATTCTAGCTCTCATACACAAACATTTAGAAAAAATTAGATGTAAAACCAATTTTTTTAAATTTTAAATTTGTTACCGTACTATCACTTCAATTCAGTCGCTGAAAATAAAATTAAGGTATTCCTCTCCTGGTCCAGATTTATTACAAACTTTGGAAAATATTTCTAGGATTACATCCCCAAAAATAAGATATTACGAAAGAATAGTTACTGAATAAAACACTTAGTAATCACTATAAACTTACTTAAGTGGTGTGTCAGATGTATCTCATAACCATTTTAACTCATAACATCTAACTAAATATGTCGAAGACTAAATTTAGTCGAAGTCATAAGAAGATGAAACATAGAGCAAAGTATTAGCTTGATATTTCAAGTGCCTCCCCATGAACTTGTAAACATTCAGTATCGGACCACAAACAGCCAAACTACCAGTTACTAAGTTGCAGCTTTACGTTATATTTCAGCGTTCTTAATCAAGTTCTTTGTACATTTTTGCCCACTGTTCATTTCTTATCGATTAAAATATACATACTGTGTGTTGCACTGAACATGTAATAAGACAATATATCTTATGAAATGTATATAAGAATACCATATTACCAAAATGCTGTGTTACAAAATTAAATTGTGTAAAAATTCATGTTTATATAATTTAATAATGAATATTAAGTTTAATTATAGTTCATAAAAAAACATGGGCTATTACATTTAAATTTTTTTTAATAGCCAACCAACTTAAGGAAATATAATAAATTTCAAAATGGGCGAGTAAAATAAAATTAAGTTCATTTTATGATAAAAGAAAAATAACTATACTTGAAACATTGTTTTAAAATGTATACAAAACTTTTGGTATAATATGCCTGGTAAAAATCAACGTTAATTAATTCTCTAATTTATATATGAGTTATTTCAATATTGTCTCCAAGCAAATATGTGTATCTTTCTATTTACAATATTAGTGTCAAACTTAAAATGTTTACTTTAGTAGACTGATGATTTACTATATTTAAACATACACACACACACACACACACACACACACACACACACACACACACACACACACACACACACACACACACACACACACACACACACACACACACACACACACACACACACACACACACACACACACACACACACACACGCACACAAACACACACACACACATTGACATTGATTGTTTACAGTGTGCACAATTGAACTATAAATAGTAAAATAGAGACTATATATGACAACATTATTAGTGAAAGCATAACTTTTATAGTTACAAAGAATATTTATTATATTACCCAAAGTAAAGGGTATTAAGTGATATAACTTAGAAGATTAGTTGTGATAAACATTTTTACATTGGCCTTGTGCTAAGGGTGGTGGTTTTTCATTTTTACACTAAATTGCATTTAAACAGAAATTGTCTAACATTGATAAACATAAAAATTCATCCAATTCAACAAATGGTTTTATTTTTGGCAAAAATAATTAAAAATTAATTAGATTTTAGTGGATTCACGTGTTAAGTGGATAACCAATATAAATGAAAAGCAGTTGATATCTATGGAAAAACGACTTTTCTTCATTTTTTATTGCAATTATGTTGTGCAATAAATGATAAATAATTTTTAACGATTTTTACATCGTAATTTGTGTGAGAAATAATTACAGTTTTGATCACTTCTGATGAAACAAAATCATTTTTACACTGATTTTGAAATCAGTCTACATTAAATCTACTTGAAGGATAACAGTTTTTCAGCATTATTTGCAAAATAATGAAGAAGTAAACACTCCATAAAACTTTTATGTACTGGTAATGTTTTGTAAACTAGCTCTGGATACAATAATTTTACTTATCACTTGTCAATTTGATATGAAATCATAACTTTTTTAATTAGTTATTACAAAGAAAACGCAACAAAATAATGATATTTATTTAGATTTTATGATAAAATTGTAATTATAATGATGTTCTTTTATGATCAATTAGGCCTTTGTAGTTAATGATGAAGGAACATACTTAAAAAGTTTCACAGTAAATTTGTTTTATCTACTTGTTCCTTTCTGGACAAATTTAAATGAATCTTACCCTCTTCAACAGTAAGCGTAGAACTTTTTCCCTCTCCGAGTAACATTGTTTGCCAGAGAGTATTCAGATTTATTCACCAACTTCCCCAATAAAATTCCGGCAAATGAGCCTTTTTTCACTTTACAGAATAGTCTATTTGTTAGGTACTTGAAGTATGTTGAATACAGATTATAGTTATTTATTTCAAACCATTATTGTTGTGAATATTGTTATGTTTTCATATGTAGCATGTCATTAACACCGTGTAGATTGATTTATTTGTACCAAAATAAATGGTCTAACTTATATGAATAAAAAATAAACCACGTAGCTGTATACAACACTGATGTGACCGTAATTTATTGGTGTGAAAATTCAATTTGACAGTTGGCGGTGTCTTACCAGCTGACGTCTGTTTATACAACAGCTGGTGTGACCAATATATTCCTTCAGAATATTTCTAGCAAGAGCATAACTTACCATTATTGTCTTGATGTATTTAAAGCTGTAAAACATTTAATGGTATTTATTTGGTATAACGACATGATCATAAAATTTTTGAAATTGCACCGAATTGATTTTTAGTTTTAGTTCAAAATATCTCATGGTTTCTATCAATTAATATCAAATATATATTTAATTTTCTAGATGACTCTAAATTCATGTTAACCTTCTTTTTAATTCATATAAATTCATCTAGTTATTCTGTAGTTATCCTGTTTTCATGGTTTAGGCAAGCAATAGATTTTTATCCGCATACTATTGGTATAGCTTTTTAATTGATCATTTAGGCATACTTTCGTTGATAATCTTATCGACAAATGTAATATAATCTCATTTACGAATAGATCTGTTCTAAATATAGTAGAAAAATACTGTATAACAGATGCAACAAATCATTCATAAAGTATGTTTTTAAGTTTACGTATTTCGATAAAATATTTGGCAACTGAGGAATATTATATTATTGAAGAGCAGTAAACATACAGATAAATAAAGAAAACAGAGTTGATTGCGTCTCCAATAACCACTCTCCAAGTAAAAATTCTGAGCTACTCGTGTTTGTAATTCCACTTCTAGTCCTTACCACCTCATATTAGGTGACTAAAGAGCTGTAAACATAAAGTGTTCCTGACAAGGAGAGAGGAGTTATCGGAGATGATTGAGTCTCCAATAACCACTCTCCAAGTAAACATTCTGAGCTACTCGTGTTTGTCATTCCCCTTCTAGTCCTTAACACATCATATTATGTGACTAAAGATCTGTAAACATAAAGTATTCCTGAGAAGGAGAGAGGAGTGATCAGAGATGATTGCGTCTCCAATAACCACTCTCCAAGTAAACGTTCCGAGCTACTTGTGTTTGTCATTCCCCTTCTAGTCCTTAACACATCATATTATGTGACTAAAGATCTGTAAACATAAATTGTTCCTGAGAAGTATAGAGGAGTGATCAGAGATGATTGCGTCTCCAATAACCACTCTCCAAGTAAACGTTCCGAGCTACTTGTGTTTGTCATTCCCCTTCTAGTCCTTAACACATCATATTATGTGACTAAAGATCTGTAAACATAAAGTGTTCCTGAGAAGTATGGAGGAGTTATCGGAGATGATTGCGTCGCCAAAACCACTCTCCAAGTAAACATTCTGAGTTATTTGTGTTTGTAATTCCACGTCTAGTCCTTAACACATCATATTATGTGACTAAAGATCTGTAAACATAAAGTGTTCCTAAGAAGGAGCGAGGAGTGATCGGAGATGATTGATTCTCCAATAACCACTCTCCAAGTAAACATTCTGAGCTATTTGTGTTTGTAATTCCCCGTCTAGTCCTTACCACATCATATTATGTGACTAAAGATCTGTAAACATAAAGTGTTCCTGAGAAGTATGGAGGAGTTATCGGAGATGATTGCGTCTCCAATAACCACTCTCCAAGTAAACATTCCGAGCTACTTGTGTTTGTCATTCCCCTTCTAGTCCTTAACACCTCATATTAGGTGACTAAAGAGCTGTAAACATAAATTATTCCTGAGAAGGAGAGAGGAGTGATCAGAGATGATTGATTCTCCAATAACCACTCTCCAAGTAAACATTCCGAGCTACTTGTGTTTGTCATTCCCCTTCTAGTCGTTAACACCTCATATTAGGTGACTAAAGAGCTGTAAACATAAATTATTCCTGAGAAGGAGAGAGGAGTGATCGGAGATGATTGATTCTCCAATAACCACTCTCCAAGTAAACATCCCGAGCTACTTGTGTTTGTAATTCCACGTCTAGTCCTTAACACATCATATTATGTGACTAAAGATCTGTAAACATAAAGTGTTCCTGAGAACGGGAGAGGAAATATCGGAGATGATTGCGTCGCCAATAACAACTCTCCAAGTAAACATCCCGAGCTACTTGTGTTTGTAATTCCACGTCTAGTCCTTAACACATCATATTATGTGACTAAAGATCTGTAAACATAAAGTGTTCCTGAGAACGGGAGAGGAGTGATCAGAGATGATTGATTCTCCAATAACCACTCTCCAAGTAAACATTCCGAGCTACTTGTGTTTGTCATTCCCCTTCTAGTCCTTAACACCTCATATTAGGTGACTAAAGAGCTGTAAACATAAATTATTCCTGAGAAGGAGAGAGGAGTGATCAGAGATGATTGAGTCTCCAATAACCACTCTCCAAGTAAACATCCCGAGCTACTTGTGTTTGTCATTCCCCTTCTATTCCTTACCACCTCATATTAGGTGACTAAAGAGCTGTAAACATAGTGTTCCTGAGAAGGGGAGAGGAGTTATCGGAGATGATTGAGTCTCCCATAACCACTCTCCAAGTAAACATCCCGAGCTACTTGTGTTTGTCATTCCCCTTCTAGTCCTTAACACATCATATTATGTGACTAAAGATCTGTAAACATAAAGTGTTCCTGAGAAGTATAGAGGAGTTATCGGAGATGATTGCGTCGCCAAAACCACTCTCTAAGTAAACATTCCGAGCTACTTGTGTTTTTCATTCCTCTTCTAGTCCTTAACACATCATATTATGTGACTAAAGATCTGTAAACATAAATTGTTCCTGAGAAGTATGGAGGATTTATCGGAGATGATTGCGTCGCCAATAACCACTCTCCAGGTAAACATTCTGAGCTATTTGTGTTTGTCATTCCCCTTCTAGTCCTAAACACATCATATTATGTGACTAAAGATCTGTAAACATAAAGTGTTCCTGAGAAGTATAGAGGAGTTATCGGAGATGATTGCGTCGCCAAAACCACTCTCTAAGTAAACATTCCGAGCTACTTGTGTTTTTCATTCCTCTTCTAGTCCTTAACACATCATATTATGTGACTAAAGATCTGTAAACATAAATTGTTCCTGAGAAGTATAGAGGAGTTATCGGAGATGATTGCGTCGCCAATAACCACTCTCCAAGTAAACATTCTGAGCTATTTGTGTTTGTCATTCCACGTCTAGTCCTTAACACATCATATTATGTGACTAAAGATCTGTAAACATAAAGTGTTCCTGAGAAGTATGGAGGAGTTATCGGAGATGATTGCGTCGCCAATAACCACTCTCCAAGTAAACATTCTGAGCTATTTGTGTTTGTCATTCCACGTCTAGTCCTTAACACATCATATTATGTGACTAAAGATCTGTAAACATAAAGTGTTCCTGAGAAGTATGGAGGAGTTATCGGAGATGATTGCGTCGCCAATAACCACTCTCCAAGTAAACATTCTGAGCTATTTGTGTTTGTCATTCCACGTCTAGTCCTTAACACATCATATTATGTGACTAAAGATCTGTAAACATAAAGTGTTCCTGAGAAGTATGGAGGAGTTATCGGAGATGATTGCGTCGCCAATAACCACTCTCCAAGTAAACATTCTGAGCTATTTGTGTTTGTCATTCCACGTCTAGTCCTTAACACATCATATTATGTGACTAAAGATCTGTAAACATAAAGTGTTCCTGAGAAGTATGGAGGAGTTATCGGAGATGATTGCGTCGCCAATAACCACTCTCCAAGTAAACATTCTGAGCTATTTGTGTTTGTCATTCCACGTCTAGTCCTTAACACATCATATTATGTGACTAAAGATCTGTAAACATAAAGTGTTCCTGAGAAGTATGGAGGAGTTATCGGAGATGATTGCGTCGCCAATAACCACTCTCCAAGTAAACATTCTGAGCTATTTGTGTTTGTCATTCCACGTCTAGTCCTTAACACATCATATTATGTGACTAAAGATCTGTAAACATAAAGATTTCCTGAGAAGTATGGAGGAGTTATCGGAGATGATTGCGTCGCCAATAACCACTCTCCAAGTAAACATTCTGAGCTATTTGTGTTTGTCATTCCACGTCTAGTCCTTAACACATCATATTATGTGACTAAAGATCTGTAAACATAAAGTGTTCCTGAGAAGTATGGAGGAGTTATCGGAGATGATTGCGTCGCCAATAACCACTCTCCAAGTAAACATTCTGAGTTATTTGTGTTTGTAATTCCACGTCTAGTCCTTAACACATCATATTATGTGACTAAAGATCTGTAAACATAAAGTGTTCCTGAGAAGTATAGAGGAGTTATCGGAGATGATTGCGTCGCCAAAACCACTCTCTAAGTAAACATTCCGAGCTACTTGTGTTTTTCATTCCTCTTCTAGTCCTTAACACATCATATTATGTGACTAAAGATCTGTAAACATAAATTGTTCCTGAGAAGTATAGAGGAGTTATCGGAGATGATTGCGTCGCCAATAACCACTCTCCAAGTAAACATTCTGAGCTATTTGTGTTTGTCATTTCACGTCTAGTCCTTAACACATCATATTATGTGACTAAAGATCTGTAAACATAAAGTGTTCCTGAGAAGTATGGAGGAGTTATCGGAGATGATTGCGTCGCCAATAACCACTCTCCAAGTAAACATTCTGAGCTATTTGTGTTTGTCATTCCACGTCTAGTCCTTAACACATCATATTATGTGACTAAAGATCTGTAAACATAAAGTGTTCCTGAGAAGTATGGAGGAGTTATCGGAGATGATTGCGTCGCCAATAACCACTCTCCAAGTAAACATTCTGAGCTATTTGTGTTTGTCATTCCACGTCTAGTCCTTAACACATCATATTATGTGACTAAAGATCTGTAAACATAAAGTGTTCCTGAGAAGTATGGAGGAGTTATCGGAGATGATTGCGTCGCCAATAACCACTCTCCAAGTAAACATTCTGAGCTATTTGTGTTTGTCATTCCACGTCTAGTCCTTAACACATCATATTATGTGACTAAAGATCTGTAAACATAAAGATTTCCTGAGAAGTATGGAGGAGTTATCGGAGATGATTGCGTCGCCAATAACCACTCTCCAAGTAAACATTCTGAGCTATTTGTGTTTGTCATTCCACGTCTAGTCCTTAACACATCATATTATGTGACTAAAGATCTGTAAACATAAAGTGTTCCTGAGAAGTATGGATGAGTTATCGGAGATGATTGCGTCGCCAATAACTACTCTCCAAGTAAACATTTTGAGTTATTTGTGTTTGTAATTCCACGTCTAGTCCTTAACACATCATATTATGTGACTAAAGATCTGTAAACATAAAGATTTCCTGAGAAGTATGGAGGAGTTATCGGAGATGATTGAGTCTCCAATAACCACTCTCCAAGTAAACATCCCGAGCTACTTGTGTTTGTCATTCCCCTTCTATTCCTTACCACCTCATATTAGGTGACTAAAGAGCTGTAAACATAGTGTTCCTGAGAAGGGGAGAGGAGTTATCGGAGATGATTGAGTCTCCCATAACCACTCTCCAAGTAAACATTCCGAGCTACTTGTGTTTGTCATTCCCCTTCTAGTCCTTAACACCTCATATTAGGTGACTAAAGAGCTGTAAACATAAATTATTCCTGAGAAGGAGAGAGGAGTGATCAGAGATGATTGAGTCTCCAATAACCACTCTCCAAGTAAACATCCCGAGCTACTTGTGTTTGTCATTCCCCTTCTATTCCTTACCACCTCATATTAGGTGACTAAAGAGCTGTAAACATAGTGTTCCTGAGAAGGGGAGAGGAGTTATCGGAGATGATTGAGTCTCCCATAACCACTCTCCAAGTAAACATCCCGAGCTACTTGTGTTTGTCATTCCCCTTCTAGTCCTTAACACATCATATTATGTGACTAAAGATCTGTAAACATAAAGTGTTCCTGAGAAGTATAGAGGAGTTATCGGAGATGATTGCGTCGCCAAAACCACTCTCTAAGTAAACATTCCGAGCTACTTGTGTTTTTCATTCCTCTTCTAGTCCTTAACACATCATATTATGTGACTAAAGATCTGTAAACATAAATTGTTCCTGAGAAGTATGGAGGAGTTTTCGGAGATGATTGCGTCGCCAATAACCACTCTCCAGGTAAACATTCTGAGCTATTTGTGTTTGTCATTCCCCTTCTAGTCCTAAACACATCATATTATGTGACTAAAGATCTGTAAACATAAAGTGTTCCTGAGAAGTATAGAGGAGTTATCGGAGATGATTGCGTCGCCAAAACCACTCTCTAAGTAAACATTCCGAGCTACTTGTGTTTTTCATTCCTCTTCTAGTCCTTAACACATCATATTATGTGACTAAAGATCTGTAAACATAAATTGTTCCTGAGAAGTATAGAGGAGTTATCGGAGATGATTGCGTCGCCAATAACCACTCTCCAAGTAAACATTCTGAGCTATTTGTGTTTGTCATTCCACGTCTAGTCCTTAACACATCATATTATGTGACTAAAGATCTGTAAACATAAAGTGTTCCTGAGAAGTATGGAGGAGTTATCGGAGATGATTGCGTCGCCAATAACCACTCTCCAAGTAAACATTCTGAGCTATTTGTGTTTGTCATTCCACGTCTAGTCCTTAACACATCATATTATGTGACTAAAGATCTGTAAACATAAAGTGTTCCTGAGAAGTATGGAGGAGTTATCGGAGATGATTGCGTCGCCAATAACCACTCTCCAAGTAAACATTCTGAGCTATTTGTGTTTGTCATTCCACGTCTAGTCCTTAACACATCATATTATGTGACTAAAGATCTGTAAACATAAAGTGTTCCTGAGAAGTATGGAGGAGTTATCGGAGATGATTGCGTCGCCAATAACCACTCTCCAAGTAAACATTCTGAGCTATTTGTGTTTGTCATTCCACGTCTAGTCCTTAACACATCATATTATGTGACTAAAGATCTGTAAACATAAAGTGTTCCTGAGAAGTATGGAGGAGTTATCGGAGATGATTGCGTCGCCAATAACCACTCTCCAAGTAAACATTCTGAGCTATTTGTGTTTGTCATTCCACGTCTAGTCCTTAACACATCATATTATGTGACTAAAGATCTGTAAACATAAAGTGTTCCTGAGAAGTATGGAGGAGTTATCGGAGATGATTGCGTCGCCAATAACCACTCTCCAAGTAAACATTCTGAGCTATTTGTGTTTGTCATTCCACGTCTAGTCCTTAACACATCATATTATGTGACTAAAGATCTGTAAACATAAAGTGTTCCTGAGAAGTATGGAGGAGTTATCGGAGATGATTGCGTCGCCAATAACCACTCTCCAAGTAAACATTCTGAGCTATTTGTGTTTGTCATTCCACGTCTAGTCCTTAACACATCATATTATGTGACTAAAGATCTGTAAACATAAAGTGTTCCTGAGAAGTATGGAGGAGTTATCGGAGATGATTACGTCGCCAATAACCACTCTCCAAGTAAACATTCTGAGCTATTTGTGTTTGTCATTCCACGTCTAGTCCTTAACACATCATATTATGTGACTAAAGATTTGTAAACATAAAGATTTCCTGAGAAGTATGGAGGAGTTATCGGAGATGATTGCGTCGCCAATAACCACTCTCCAAGTAAACATTCTGAGCTATTTGTGTTTGTCATTCCACGTCTAGTCCTTAACACATCATATTATGTGACTAAAGATCTGTAAACATAAAGTGTTCCTGAGAAGTATGGAGGAGTTATCGGAGATGATTACGTCGCCAATAACCACTCTCCAAGTAAACATTCTGAGTTATTTGTGTTTGTAATTCCACGTCTAGTCCTTAACACATCATATTATGTGACTAAAGATCTGTAAACATAAAGTGTTCCTGAGAAGTATAGAGGAGTTATCGGAGATGATTGCGTCGCCAATAACCACTCTCCAAGTAAACATTCTGAGCTATTTGTGTTTGTCATTCCACGTCTAGTCCTTAACACATCATATTATGTGACTAAAGATCTGTAAACATAAAGTGTTCCTGAGAAGTATGGAGGAGTTATCGGAGATGATTGCGTCGCCAATAACCACTCTCCAAGTAAACATTCTGAGCTATTTGTGTTTGTCATTCCACGTCTAGTCCTTAACACATCATATTATGTGACTAAAGATCTGTAAACATAAAGTGTTCCTGAGAAGTATGGAGGAGTTATCGGAGATGATTGCGTCGCCAATAACCACTCTCCAAGTAAACATTCTGAGCTATTTGTGTTTGTCATTCCACGTCTAGTCCTTAACACATCATATTATGTGACTAAAGATCTGTAAACATAAAGTGTTCCTGAGAAGTATGGAGGAGTTATCGGAGATGATTGCGTCGCCAATAACCACTCTCCAAGTAAACATTCTGAGCTATTTGTGTTTGTCATTCCACGTCTAGTCCTTAACACATCATATTATGTGACTAAAGATCTGTAAACATAAAGTGTTCCTGAGAAGTATGGAGGAGTTATCGGAGATGATTGCGTCGCCAATAACCACTCTCCAAGTAAACATCCCGAGCTACTTGTGTTTGTCATTCCCCTTCTAGTCCTTAACACATCATATTATGTGACTAAAGATCTGTAAACATAAAGTGTTCCTGAGAAGTATAGAGGAGTTATCGGAGATGATTGCGTCGCCAAAACCACTAAGTAAACATTCCGAGCTACTTGTGTTTTTCATTCCTCTTCTAGTCCTTAACACATCATATTATGTGACTAAAGATCTGTAAACATAAATTGTTCCTGAGAAGTATGGAGGAGTTATCGGAGATGATTGCGTCGCCAATAACCACTCTCCAAGTAAACATTCTGAGCTATTTGTGTTTGTCATTCCACTTCTAGTCCTTAACACATCATATTATGTGACTAAAGATCTGTAAACATAAAGTGTTCCTGAGAAGTATGGAGGAGTTATCGGAGATGATTGCGTCGCCAATAACCACTCTCCAAGTAAACATTCTGAGCTATTTGTGTTTGTCATTCCACTTCTAGTCCTTAACACATCATATTATGTGACTAAAGATCTGTAAACATAAAGTGTTCCTGAGAAGTATGGAGGAGTTATCGGAGATGATTGCGTCGCCAATAACCACTCTCCAAGTAAACATTCTGAGCTATTTGTGTTTGTCATTCCACGTCTAGTCCTTAACACATCATATTATGTGACTAAAGATCTGTAAACATAAAGTGTTCCTGAGAAGTATGGAGGAGTTATCGGAGATGATTGCGTCGCCAATAACCACTCTCCAAGTAAACATTCTGAGCTATTTGTGTTTGTCATTCCACGTCTAGTCCTTAACACATCATATTATGTGACTAAAGATCTGTAAACATAAAGTGTTCCTGAGAAGTATGGAGGAGTTATCGGAGATGATTGCGTCGCCAATAACCACTCTCCAAGTAAACATTCTGAGCTATTTGTGTTTGTCATTCCACGTCTAGTCCTTAACACATCATATTATGTGACTAAAGATCTGTAAACATAAAGTGTTCCTGAGAAGTATGGAGGAGTTATCGGAGATGATTGCGTCGCCAATAACCACTCTCCAAGTAAACATTCTGAGCTATTTGTGTTTGTCATTCCACGTCTAGTCCTTAACACATCATATTATGTGACTAAAGATCTGTAAACATAAAGTGTTCCTGAGAAGTATGGAGGAGTTATCGGAGATGATTGCGTCGCCAATAACCACTCTCCAAGTAAACATTCTGAGCTATTTGTGTTTGTCATTCCACGTCTAGTCCTTAACACATCATATTATGTGACTAAAGATCTGTAAACATAAAGTGTTCCTGAGAAGTATGGAGGAGTTATCGGAGATGATTGCGTCGCCAATAACCACTCTCCAAGTAAACATTCTGAGCTATTTGTGTTTGTCATTCCACGTCTAGTCCTTAACACATCATATTATGTGACTAAAGATCTGTAAACATAAAGTGTTCCTGAGAAGTATGGAGGAGTTATCGGAGATGATTGCGTCGCCAATAACCACTCTCCAAGTAAACATTCTGAGCTATTTGTGTTTGTCATTCCACGTCTAGTCCTTAACACATCATATTATGTGACTAAAGATCTGTAAACATAAAGTGTTCCTGAGAAGTATGGAGGAGTTATCGGAGATGATTGCGTCGCCAATAACCACTCTCCAAGTAAACATTCCTGAGCTATTTGTGTTTGTCATTCCACGTCTAGTCCTTAACACATCATATTATGTGACTAAAGATCTGTAAACATAAGTGTTCCTGAGAAGTATGGAGGAGTTATCGGAGATGATTGCGTCGCCAATAACCACTCTCCAAGTAAACATTCTGAGCTACTTGTGTTTGTCATTCCACTTCTAGTCCTTAACACATCATATTATGTGACTAAAGATCTGTAAACATAAAGTGTTCCTGAGAAGTATGGAGGAGTTATCGGAGATGATTGCGTCGCCAATAACCACTCTCCAAGTAAACATTCTGAGCTACTTGTGTTTGTCATTCCACTTCTAGTCCTTAACACATCATATTATGTGACTAAAGATCTGTAAACATAAAGTGTTCCTGAGAAGTATGGAGGAGTTATCGGAGATGATTGCGTCGCCAATAACCACTCTCCAAGTAAACATTCTGAGCTATTTGTGTTTGTCATTCCACTTCTAGTCCTTAACACATCATATTATGTGACTAAAGATCTGTAAACATAAAGTGTTCCTGAGAAGTATAGAGGAGTTATCGGAGATGATTGCGTCGCCAATAACCACTCTCCAAGTAAACATTCTGAGCTACTTGTGTTTGTCATTCCACTTCTAGTCCTTAACACATCATATTATGTGACTAAAGATCTGTAAACATAAATTGTTCCTGAGAAGTATAGAGGAGTTATCGGAGATGATTGCGTCGCCAATAACCACTCTCCAAGTAAACATTCTGAGCTATTTGTGTTTGTCATTCCACGTCTAGTCCTTAACACATCATATTATGTGACTAAAGATCTGTAAACATAAAGTGTTCCTGAGAAGTATGGAGGAGTTATCGGAGATGATTGCGTCGCCAATAACCACTCTCCAAGTAAACATTCTGAGCTATTTGTGTTTGTCATTCCACGTCTAGTCCTTAACACATCATATTATGTGACTAAAGATCTGTAAACATAAAGTGTTCCTGAGAAGTATGGAGGAGTTATCGGAGATGATTGCGTCGCCAATAACCACTCTCCAAGTAAACATTCTGAGCTATTTGTGTTTGTCATTCCACGTCTAGTCCTTAACACATCATATTATGTGACTAAAGATCTGTAAACATAAAGTGTTCCTGAGAAGTATGGAGGAGTTATCGGAGATGATTGCGTCGCCAATAACCACTCTCCAAGTAAACATTCTGAGCTATTTGTGTTTGTCATTCCACGTCTAGTCCTTAACACATCATATTATGTGACTAAAGATCTGTAAACATAAAGTGTTCCTGAGAAGTATGGAGGAGTTATCGGAGATGATTGCGTCGCCAATAACCACTCTCCAAGTAAACATTCTGAGCTATTTGTGTTTGTCATTCCACGTCTAGTCCTTAACACATCATATTATGTGACTAAAGATCTGTAAACATAAAGTGTTCCTGAGAAGTATGGAGGAGTTATCGGAGATGATTGCGTCGCCAATAACCACTCTCCAAGTAAACATTCTGAGCTATTTGTGTTTGTCATTCCACGTCTAGTCCTTAACACATCATATTATGTGACTAAAGATCTGTAAACATAAAGTGTTCCTGAGAAGTATGGAGGAGTTATCGGAGATGATTGCGTCGCCAATAACCACTCTCCAAGTAAACATTCTGAGCTATTTGTGTTTGTCATTCCACGTCTAGTCCTTAACACATCATATTATGTGACTAAAGATCTGTAAACATAAAGTGTTCCTGAGAAGTATAGAGGAGTTATCGGAGATGATTGCGTCGCCAAAACCACTCTCTAAGTAAACATTCCGAGCTACTTGTGTTTTTCATTCCTCTTCTAGTCCTTAACACATCATATTATGTGACTAAAGATCTGTAAACATAAATTGTTCCTGAGAAGTATAGAGGAGTTATCGGAGATGATTGCGTCGCCAATAACCACTCTCCAAGTAAACATTCTGAGCTATTTGTGTTTGTCATTTCACGTCTAGTCCTTAACACATCATATTATGTGACTAAAGATCTGTAAACATAAAGTGTTCCTGAGAAGTATGGAGGAGTTATCGGAGATGATTGCGTCGCCAATAACCACTCTCCAAGTAAACATTCTGAGCTATTTGTGTTTGTCATTCCACGTCTAGTCCTTAACACATCATATTATGTGACTAAAGATCTGTAAACATAAAGTGTTCCTGAGAAGTATGGAGGAGTTATCGGAGATGATTGCGTCGCCAATAACCACTCTCCAAGTAAACATTCTGAGTTATTTGTGTTTGTAATTCCACGTCTAGTCCTTAACACATCATATTATGTGACTAAAGATCTGTAAACATAAAGTGTTCCTGAGAAGTATAGAGGAGTTATCGGAGATGATTGCGTCGCCAAAAACCACTCTCTAAGTAAACATTCCGAGCTACTTGTGTTTTTCATTCCTCTTCTAGTCCTTAACACATCATATTATGTGACTAAAGATCTGTAAACATAAATTGTTCCTGAGAAGTATAGAGGAGTTATCGGAGATGATTGCGTCGCCAATAACCACTCTCCAAGTAAACATTCTGAGCTATTTGTGTTTGTCATTTCACGTCTAGTCCTTAACACATCATATTATGTGACTAAAGATCTGTAAACATAAAGTGTTCCTGAGAAGTATGGAGGAGTTATCGGAGATGATTGCGTCGCCAATAACCACTCTCCAAGTAAACATTCTGAGCTATTTGTGTTTGTCATTCCACGTCTAGTCCTTAACACATCATATTATGTGACTAAAGATCTGTAAACATAAAGTGTTCCTGAGAAGTATGGAGGAGTTATCGGAGATGATTGCGTCGCCAATAACCACTCTCCAAGTAAACATTCTGAGCTATTTGTGTTTGTCATTCCACGTCTAGTCCTTAACACATCATATTATGTGACTAAAGATCTGTAAACATAAAGTGTTCCTGAGAAGTATAGAGGAGTTATCGGAGATGATTGCGTCGCCAATAACCACTCTCCAAGTAAACATTCTGAGCTATTTGTGTTTGTCATTCCACGTCTAGTCCTTAACACATCATATTATGTGACTAAAGATCTGTAAACATAAAGTGTTCCTGAGAAGTATGGAGGAGTTATCGGAGATGATTGCGTCGCCAATAACCACTCTCCAAGTAAACATTCTGAGCTATTTGTGTTTGTCATTCCACGTCTAGTCCTTAACACTTCATATTAGGTGACTAAAGAGCTATAACATAAAGTGTTCCTGAGAAGTATGGAGGAGTTATCGGAGATTATTGCGTCTACAATAACCACTCTCCAAGTAAACATTCTGAGCTATTTGTGTTTGTAATTCCACGTCTAGTCCTTTAAACTTCATATTAGGTCACTAAAGAGCTGTAAACATAAAGTGTTCCTGAGAAGGAGAGAGGAGTGATCGGAGATTATTGCGTCTCCAATAATCACTGTCCAAGTAAACATCCCGAGCTACTTGTGTTTGTCATTCCCCTTCTAGTCCTTAGTACCTTATATTAGGTGACTAAAGAGCTGTAAACATAAAGTGTTCCTGAGAAGGGGAGAGGAGTTATCGGAGATGATTGAGTCTCCAATAACCACTCTCCAAGTAAACATCCTGAGCTACTCGAGTTTGTCATTCCCCTTTTAGTCCTTACCACCTCATATTAGGTGACTAAAGATCTGTAAACATATAGTGTTCCTGAGAAGGGGAGAGGAGTTATCGGAGATGATTGAGTTTCCAATAACCACTCTCCAAGTAAACATCCCGAGCTACTCGTGTTTGTCATTCCCCTTCTAGTCCTTAACACTTTATATTAGAAGGAACAATATTATTGTAGAGTCTTTCTAGAGAAGAACAAACATTACTTTGACGTTGTACTGTAACCTATACTATAATGCTATAAAATAGAAAATTGTGATGTTATTTATTATTTTTGAAACTGTTGACATTAAAATACGTTTACAGGGTTATTAGATGAATATATAAATCTAAATGAAACACATTAATTAATGGGAACATACTTTTCTTGATACAACAAATCAATCATACAAATATTAATTTAGAGAAAAATAGAAAAAACTAATTTAATAATTTATGAGGTATTGTTTGTCATATTTTTCAGATAAACATATTTGTTTGTTAAAGTAGCTACCAAAATAAAAGGAGAAAATTTTTTTTTAAATCTGACCAATATTTAATATCTAAGTAAAATACGATGTAAAAGTACAAAACCACTTGTATGTTTTTGTTTAAATATTGATCTTCATGTTTCGTAACAATCCAACTTATCCGATTGAAAGATAACGAGTTGATTTAATTAAAAAAGAACGCTAAGGGCAAACATTCAT
The DNA here is from genome assembly GCA_035578905.1 of Stictocephala bisonia. Classification (NCBI taxonomy): domain Eukaryota; kingdom Metazoa; phylum Arthropoda; class Insecta; order Hemiptera; family Membracidae; genus Stictocephala; species Stictocephala bisonia. Next base: position 755,448 of record JAQJVL010000143.1, read on the forward strand.
ACTAATGTATATGATACATAGTTTGAATTTCATTATAATTCAATGACGGACTTCAGCAATCCTTATGCTGTACGCATATCCTGAATGAAGCATAACGAACGACAATTTTGGTAGCTGATTTGCACTAGTGTGATCTCCCACATGTCAGCTGGCAACCAAGATAAACTTATGATCATTGTTGTTTCTATGTATATTTTATATACATTAGTTTTATTTAAATATGATGGTTGTGGTTACTTCATAACCATATATTGATTTTTTTTTTTTTACAGAGGTACCAGCCTGACACTTATTTTGGTAGTTATTGCTATAGGAAATATTTTGAATTGGAGGGACAACTAAAGTTATTGGCATTTGATGAGCATTTGACAAAGTGGAAAGTAGTATAAAACAGGTGTAGGAAATCTAGAGATGTTACACAAGCTTTTGGTTAAACTGGTTAGCTCCTATCTCACCATAGAGGACATATTGGTTCTAAACTTAAAATATTAAGACTAATTAATTAACCATGTGGCTTACGTAATTATTTATAGAGAATACAGGTTTTTAAACTGTGTCCTGAATAGCTTTACGTTAAAGCTCTTCATTAGATAATCAATAGCTTTAACGTAGGGTTAATTTATTATAGGTGGCATTTCGGGCAATTAAATGAAACTAATATATAACATTAACAAATACGAAAAAATATAACCTCATAATATATTTTTTTAATAAATCCATGTTTGAAATCAATATTAACACCACCTGCAGATCTAGATTTGTTTTTACTACTCTTGCAATAGTTTTTATTATTTAATTTTATTATTTTCAAGTTTAACTGTTAAATACTGTACATTTCGTATATTGCGCTCCTTTTGATTTTTACCATTGAGTTTTAAGTATTACGAGGTGCATAGAGAGATATATACCGTAGCAAAGTTGTTATTAACAAGGCCCATATTCATTATTATCTTACTCTCGATTATGTTAGGTCACTAAATAAATTATACATTTTACCATTACGACTGGGCTCTGAATTCAGTTCAGGTACTGTATTCTCAATAATAATTATGTTACTCTTTTCTAGCTCACATTTTAAAATGCACGTTTAAGACGAGTGCAGTCAGTCAATAATAATGGAATAACAGTGGATAATTAAGTGCAGTCAGAAAATATTACATTAGTCGGGTTATTATTCAATTTAATTAGTAAGCTACATTCTAAACGTAAAATTAAAATATAAAGTCTGATAAAGTATCATTTGTAAAGTGAACTTTTTTATCCTGCATTGTCTATAAAAATGTAAAAATCACCCATAAAAAAGATTAATTTAATTTCAACACTCATAAAATTTATTCATATTACTGGGATTTTTACTACTTCAATGTCCTTATAGGATTCAAATCATCTTTAAGTCATCCTTGTTACATATTTCATAAGGATCAAATCATGCTTATGTATTCATTGTTACATAATACATTGTATCAAAATATGTTTAAAACTTCCTTGTTACATAGTAAATAAGGTTAATATTTTGCTTATACCTTCCATGTTACATAATAAATAAGGATGATATTTTGCTTATACCTTTCTTGTTACGTAATAAATAAGGTTGATATTTTGCTTATGCCTTCCTTGTTACATAATAAATAAGGTTGATATTTTGCTTATGCCTTCCTTGTTACATAATTAATAAGGTTGATATTTTGCTTATACCTTCCTTGTTACATAATAAATAATGTTGATATTTTGCTTATACCTTCCTTGTTACGTAATATATAAGGTTGATATTTTGCTTATGCCTTCCTTGTTACATAATAAATAAGGTTGATATTTTGCTTATGCCTTCCTTGTTACATAATAAATAAGGTTGATATTTTGCTTATGCCTTCCTTGTTACATAATAAATAAGGTTGATATTTTTCTTATGCCTTCCTTGTTATGTAATAAATAAGGTTGATATTTTGCCTATGCCTTCCTTGTTATGTAATAAATAAGGTTGATATTTTGCTTATGCCTTCCTTGTTACATAATAAATAAGGATGATATTTTTCTTATGCCTTCCTTGTTACGTAATAAATAAGGTTGATATTTTGCTTATGCCTTCCTTGTTACATAATAAATAAGGTTGATATTTTGCTTACGCCTTCCTTGTTACATAATAACTAAGGTTGATATATTGCTTATGCTTTCCTTGTTACATAATAAATATTGTTGATATTTTGCTTATACCTTCCTTGTTACGTAATTTATTTTATGCAGACTGATTGTTATCTTCAATTCTTACCCTAGCTAAGGATAGTAATTATAATTTTTAAATCATAATTTAAAAAAAATTGCTTTTCTGATTCATTATTACCAAGATTTAGTGCAAAAGTATAGACCTGAAGTAATAATTCAACTTTATAAGAGTTTGAAACACTCTTTTAAACACTCTAATAATAGATGGTTCAGAATATTAGATGGTGGATCGATTTATAATAAAAAAAAAAAAAACAAAAGAAAACTAAAGAGGTCCTAATGTAACTTCTAGTGGTACGGAAAACTAACTATTTAAGATATTTAGAGTTATATTTATGTTGCAGAGAGGTATAATTGGTTAAATTTCATCTGGAGACCTCAGTATTAAGATAATCCAGCGTTTACAATATAATATCCATTACTTTTAGATGGCATCTTAGAGATATTTCTTTAAAAACTATTGATAATGATTAATAAAAAGTATACGAATTTCAAAACACTACACTTTCTCATCCACTATATAAAAGTTAACATTTGTGATTCTAAATTAGTATTTTTAAACCTTAATTAGTTTTAAATCATTTTAAAACATGATTTGCTTGGTTCCAGGTTGATTGTGATAGTTAATGGAATTATTTTTTTTTTACAATATTATTATAGTGAGAAAAGAGAATGTTACAAATTTAATCTTCAATTTTAGTTTCACGAACATGTAAAAGAATACTGAATGAATTAAATTAAATCCATCCAGTCATGGAATAGGTAGATATTTCCCATTTAGAAGGTAGGCCTTTCATTTTACAGTCAACATCGTGCCAGCTAAACCCTGTAGGCCTACACAGAGAGATGGACTTCCGGTATATAGTTTACCAAGAGCTACAAGACTGTTTTGGTAGAGAAGTTTGGAAAGTGAAACTCAATAATTACCTTAATCGATTACTGCATTCAAAAGTGAGAAGACCTTGCACATTACAAGTATGTAAATATACGTTGTGAACATAAAAATGTATTTAATTGGTTAATTCACCGTTTTATTTTTTTATATAATGAATCTTTTTAATCGAATAAAGTGATATATATATTTTAATAAAGTTACTGATCTGACCCAGTGTAATAAGAATGATCAGCGTATCATATATTATGTATTATTTACTATAGATAGGGGATAATAATACATAATTGTTATCATATGTACCCATGTTTTAAGGCTTTTGAAGTGACACATAAGATGTAATTTTTAATATATTCTTTCTGATATAGCAGAAGTATTTTTAGAATCATGTTTGACGTTCAGTATTATTTTATCTTAAACAGAATAATGGTTAATTCAACAAATTTAAAGAGAAAAGCGTAGAAAATTATGTGTTAGTTTCTATCTCATAGGCCAAGAATAAAATCCTAGTTATAGAATTCTCTTTCTTTTAATTAAAATAGTATTATCTGTTATATGACTTAAAAAATCTCCTCAATCAAGTGCAATATGAACGATTCTAAACTTTAATATAATCAATACGGTATTTATAAAGTGCTATTTTATTATTAAGTATATAATTACATCATATAATACCTTTATTTCGTTCTTACATTTTTGGATGGATTGATTTACCATACATTTCTAAATAACCAACAATTTATGGTTTTTGAAAAAGGTCACACTTCATATTTCTAAATAACCTCCAACATTGAGTAATTCCGATAAAAATAACTTCCCATTATTTACAACGATAAAATGTACCTTGTTTTAACTAAATCTAAGATCTCTTTGCTATCAAGTTGTCTTGTTATCTCTGCTATGTGTTATGTTTATTTTTGCGTAGCTTAGCGTAAGGTAGAATTATGTTATTCAAATACATTCATACTCTAGAAAATCAAATAATCTATTACATAGCCAGTGACTGAAAGTAAACAGTACATAAAACTAAAAATTATAAATATAAATTACTAAGTTTCTTAAAATAACCCTAAAAGTAACATGTACATTTCAGTAAAAATAAGATTGATGGATTGTTGAAATAAAACGATTACTAAGTGTCTTTAAAGCTTCAATTTTTTTGCAAGTTTTACAAAGTATTTTTAACAACACATTATTCCTACTTAATGTAAAAATGTAATTTAACGATGTTTTGTTTATTTATTTATTTATTTTTTTATTTATTGATAAGACGCCGATCGTCAATATATGGGCGAATATGGATTTCATATGCGTGTGATGAGTGTAGATGAGCCAATGTAGTCATTGTTACAAACTAAGGCCGACCATTCCTTAGAAAGTGTCATTAATTAATAGCCTAATGACAATTGAACAGCCGGTGGTTATCAGCTGATCCTTCTCAAAATGTATTGACTCTGCTTGGGATCGAACTGAGAACCTTTAGAACATGAAGCTGGGATTGAACCAACTATGCTACCGACCAATTTTTGTTTTATACCAATTTATTTTTGTTGCATACTGTGAAATAAACTATATTCAAAAGTAAAGTTTATGGGGTGTGTTTTAATAATTATAAATCATAATATTATACACAGTTTAGTACATAATAGTGTGTACTATTATGACTACAAGGTCATACAAATAATATGACCTACAATTTGCATCGATAATTATAATTATTTAAAGTTACAATAAAATAAAACCTAGCAAAAAGCATACTAGCAAGGGCATACTAAAATGTATTGAGGCTTTTTATAAATAAACTCACGGTAGTAGTTTCCACTTAAGACTGATGGCTTCCTGAGTAACACTTTAATGTACCGTATCTGTCAAACGGAATAGTATATCGGGCTCTTAAGGCAAATGATCGATGTGTCTTACGTCATGTGGAACAGTTTAAATTCATTCCTTTAAAATATATAAATTACAAAAATCTAACGATCCAATTTAAACTAGTAACATTTAGTACAGGTAATTTATAAATATTATTCAAGCTATACTTTACCTGTGGTAGTTATACTAAAAAAAAGTTATTTTCACTACGTACTTCACTATTTCATACATTTTAATTTTCTGCTATTCTCATCAATTATATATTTCAGGGGTAATTGTTGTCTGTGTTTTCTTATTTTTATTTTCATTTTTTTTTTTTTACTTCTGATATATTTTGTAACATGTTTTATTAATAACAATGTTATTGCTATCTGTAAATAATGTTCACGTATTGGCTAATCGGAATGTAGTAGATTCCCATATTCTCATTCAAAGACTAATGATTCCAAAGAACATTATAATAATGATAGTAAATTAAGAGTAAAGGGAATGTAATGTCAACATATTGATTAAATGTTGTCCAAATTTATCATCTTACAACATCCACTTTTCCTTGTATATAATTTTATTCCTACTACTTCAGTACAATGGTTAAGCATTTCGGCAATTCTATGGTGTTATCAATTAAATATTAAAACTGTTTAATCAGGTGAAAATTTGCTTTAACAATCAAAAGATCTTTATGATTTTAAATCTCCTGCATGCTGTAATTTTATTAATTATAATAAAAATGAAAAAATAATATTTGATAATATTATTGTTTAAACAGTATCATAAATACAGAAATGGTTGGTTGTAGGATGGGGTTGATAGAATATAATAAGAATAGAATATGTTTATTTCCATAATGCACAAAGAAAATAAAAACATTTAAACATAGCATACAACCTCTTGCTTGTTTTACTATCACTAATTTGGAACAATTGTTACTATTCAACAATGCTATGTATTCATGTATTAAAATTAATGAAAACAGTAACATCTTTCAAAATAAAAATTCAGAATATATCGAAAAATTAAAGCAAGACTTACAATGCATACAACTGTACCACAAATTTTCGACCACATATTTTCGTTAAAAAGGTCGATGCTTAAATATAAACACAAACCTATTTACACTTAAATAATTTAAACAGACTCCTGACAAATGTTTTAGGTTTTATTTAAGATTGCATTACCTCCTTAGCTAAGATAAAAAAAAAAACAAAAAAAAACACACACACACACACACAAACAAAACCTATTTAGTGACTGGTTTAAAGATTACTGAAAGAACTAATAACTTGCAGTACTAAATAAAAAAATTATTTAAGAAGTTAATTTAAATTGAATTAGGAAGAGTGGTGTCAACATTTTGCTACAAAGTGAGGGTTTTACTAAACACTGTACAGCTACTGATGAAGTAAGATTGGTTGTGGTCAAAGGCTGTACGATGACAAAGACATAGATTGGTCACTACTAAAAACTCATCATTCAACTGTCAAACTCAGGTTGGCTAACCTCATCTCTATAGAATTAGAAACCTTTAAGCGTTGAACTTTTACATTACAAAAGTACAAAGAGCAGTTAATAGTATTATATTTCGATATTTTCTCATTAATATAACAATCAATAGTCATATTCATCTGTTTTTCATATTAATCATTGTGCGTAATTATTATAAAAAATGTATAAATGCTATTTACAAATTGACTGTTAAGATAAGCCTAAGTATTTGTAGAATCTGATACAAATTATATAGTATATTCTGTTATATAGTTAAAAGAGCTGTTTTTTGTGATTTATAGTTTTCACATTATAAGATTGTACTTAGATCATTGTAATATTTACGTGTGTAACTGACTAATTAAGCAGTATATAATGACCTAACTGGCTTTGATCAGATCTGTTTTGATTATCATTATTATTGATAAAGTAGCGAAAAGTGTATGAGGATATTTTTTTTTCATTCGTATTAACACAATTTTTCAAAAAACATAATTCAAAATTATAATTAATTTATCTCAAGTGGAAATTTTATTAATTATAAATTTAAATTGTAACACACGAGGAATGGTACGCACGAATATATCACATCAGGCCTTGTAAAAATATAAAAGTCATTAAAAACATAAAACCATCAACTTACTGAATTTGCCACTGTAAAGACTAGGCTGACAAGAAACAGTTACTATCAACGCATCGTACGTCAAACACATAAGTTACCAAACCTACGAAAACGAGTCATCAGCCCAACGTAGATACCTCCCTATTAGATTTATTTCCACGTGTAAAAGTGGTAAATACTTTTTATCTAGTATTAATTGACATAATATATATAAAGGTAAAATAAAACAAATAAAATTGTAAATATACTATGCTTTTATTTAACTAGATATTATAGATTTATTTGTTTAAAATTAGCTCAAACTGGTGTTTAAAACTTAGTTAATGAACTGCCGGAAAGCTTTTGCAGGTTTACTGAAAACATATGAGCTATAATACAATAATAATTAGGCCTAGTATTTAATATAATTAACGTTGTAACATATCAGGATCAGGGAGACGGAATAATTTATTTAAAATACATAGTTCAAGGTTTCCCTTAGATCTTCGACATTACTCTACAATATATATTTATTTACTTATCAACGGAAGTGCCAAGTTTCCAAGAAAACTCAATAAACAATCGCTGTGATGACAATTATCAGTGCTCAGAAACACGTTGTTTCGATTGATTGACTGTCGGCATTACGGCTGAGGCAGCTTGTGAAACAATAATATATGCAATCAGCTGTTTATGGGCTGTTATCATATGGACTGTGACTTGAGATATAACTCGTTGTTACGATTGATTCACTGTACGCCTCTACGGTCCATTGAGCTTGTGAAACGATAACAGATTGATGCAATCAACTGTTTATGGGCTGATGTCATATGTACTATGCCATGGGATATAATTCGTTGATACGATTGGTTAACTGTACGCCTCTACGGACCAATCAGCTTGTAAAACGATAACAGATTGATGCAATCAGTTGTTTATGGGCTGTTGTCATATGGACTGTGCCTTGATATATAACTCGTTGTTACGATTGATTTAATGTACGCCTCTAAGATTAACTATTAATCGTAGACCGAAGAGCATTGAGAGAGGAGTTTTCACCCGTTTAAATCTTGAAGGGTCCTAGCAACTATAATTAATTACAATTAAACTGAAAGAAGACATGTAATACCCATACACGTACATTGGTATTGAACCTCTCCCACCTATATATATAAAAAAACATAGCTTTATATATATCTCGAACAAGTATCCTCTAGTTGATTCCTTACTTTGGTATTGACCCACATGCCCGCCCATACACGTTCAGTGTCATTGACCCACATGCCCGCCCATACACGTTCAGTGTCATTGACCCACATGCCCACCCATACACGTTCAGTGTCATTGACCCACCCGCCCTCCTATACACGTACAGTGGTATTGACCCACATGCCCGCCCATACACGTTCAGTGTCATTGACCCACATGCCTGCCCATACACGTACAGTGGTATTGACCCGCTCACCCACCCATACATGTACATTGGTATTGACCCACATGCCCGCCCATACACGTTCAGTGTCATTGACCCACATGCCCGCCCATACACGTTCAGTGTCATTGACCCACCCGCCCACCCATACACGTACAGTGGTATTGACCCGCTCGACCACCCATACACGTACAGTGGTATTGACCCACATGCCCGCCCATACAAGTTCAGTGTCATTGACCCACATGCCCGCCCATACACGTACAGTGGTATTGACCCACATGCCCGCCCATACACGTTCAGTGGTATTGACCCACATGCCCGCCCATACACGTTCAGTGTCATTGATCCACCTGCCCACCCATACACGTACAGTGGTATTGACTCGCTCGCCCACCTATACACGTACAGTGGTAATGACCCGCCCGCCCACCCATACACGGTCAGTGGTATTGACCCGCACGCCCACCCATACACGTACAGTGGTATTGACCCACATGCCCGCCCATACACGTTCAGTGTCATTGACCCACATGCCCGCCCATACACGTACAGTGGTATTGACCCGCTCGCCCACCTATACACGTACATTGGTATTGACCCACATGCCCGCCCATACACGTTCAGTGTCATTGACCCACATGCCCGCCCATACACGTACAGTGGTATTGACCCACATGCCCGCCCATAGACGTTCAGTGGTATTGACCCACATGCCCGACCATACACGTTCAGTGTCATTGACCCACATGCCCGCCCGTACACGTACAGTGGTATTGACCCACATGCCCGCCCATACACGTTCAGTGTCATTGACCCACATGCCCGCCCATACACGTTCAGTGTCATTGATCCACCCGCCCACCCATACACGTACAGTGGTATTGACCCACATGCCTGCCCATACACGTACAGTGGTATTGACCCGCTCACCCACCCATACATGTACATTGGTATTGACCCACATGCCCACCCATACACGTTCAGTGTCATTGACCCACATGCCCGCCCATACACGTTCAGTGTCATTGACCCACCCGCCCACCCATACACGTACAGTGGTATTGACCCACTCGACCACCCATACACGTACAGTGGTATTGACCCACATGCCCGCCCATACAAGTTCAGTGTCATTGACCCACATGCCCGCCCATACACGTAGTTGTCCCAGCTGTCATTTCTACTAGAATACAAAGTGTAATTCGTTGTTATGCCTTATTCACAGTTTACTATTGGCATGGTATTAGATAATGTATATGCGTGAACGAAAATCTGTTCTGCTAAATTTGTGAATGTCGTTTATTTAGTCCACCTCACATATGAATCCGAAGGGTTCCTCTGTCAGTGAAAATCATAGATATTTAATATCATTGGTATATAACTTAATTGCACATCTATGTTATGTAGTAAATTAATAACTATTAACAAAGGGTTAAAAGTTAGAGCCTTGTGGTACTCCTGAACTGGCACCATATTTATCTATCCTAACATATCAATTAAAAACCATTTTATATATCAAGATGTGAATAAGTAGTTTTCTAAGATGATGTAAGAAATTGAACGATAACGTATTTTACAATTAGTTTTATTTACTGAAAATGTAGTATTTTGATAGTTTTAATGTTAAAAATTAAAAACACTTAAATTTACGTATTTATTATTGTTTTTTTTTATTTATTTATTCATAAGACGCCGATCGTCAAGATATGGGCGAATATGGATTTCGAATGAGTGTGATGAGTGTAGATGGGTGAATGTAGTCATTGTTACAAACTAAGGCCGACTATTCCTTAGAAAGTGTCATTAATTAATAGCCCAATGACAAATGAACAGCCGGCATTTAGATAGTTGCGGTTGAGACCAACCATTTTGCCACAACTCAGTTTTCTCATGGTGCAGTATATATGTTTGCTTACCAAACTATACACCAAATTAATTATACTTACATTAATCACTTTATAATCTAAAATAAATAGCCAAAGAGACAGCAATGAAGTAAAGAAACAGTAGCCTACTACATTTATTAAAACAGTAACATACATCAACTCTCAGTTGACAGCATTATCAAAGTAGTTAAATGTTGTCCACCCTGGCCTAGGCGTTTTACTTCGGTACAAATCGGCCACTCTCGGTCTAAGTCTTGCTCTTGAGCCAGCAAATCCAAGCAGCGTATGCAACTCTATTGACCCCTCTCTCATCGTGCCACAGCTAATATAACTGGCTTTTAGTGGCGAAGATGGCTTCGAGACTAGTGAGCAATGCACCCACCCACCACCCATTTACGTTCAGTAGTATTTTTCATTTACAGTTGGGCATCAGCCACGGATACGAGTGTCAAACAACCAATGGCTTGTAATGCGAGCTGCATACCATATTAAAACAGTCCATCAACCCCTATATGCCAATATTCTCAATCAGTATATATATATATATATATATATATATATATATATATATATATCAATAAAACGGACTGCCCCCTCCCCCAGGCAATGGAGTTAACAAGACTAGACAAGCCGCTTCGATTCTTAAACATACCTTCCAACCACTATAGATAATAATCAAATGTGATTGTAAAAACATCTTAAAAGGGACATATTATTTGGACTTCCACCAATTCTAAATTTATACCATATTCACGTATAAATCAATCGCCCTCTCAGTCTTAATGATACTGTACACATAAGTAGTGAATGTGCTTGATAATAAATAAGGCAATAATGTCCTAACCACCAACCCTACAAACTATTCTTGAATAACTCTCTCATCCACTCTTCACAAGACACGATTGGCCCTCCCACCCACTATTTAAAATTTGAATGAATATGACTAATTTTCGAGGGCATGAGTGTAATGATAGTCGTAGATCCGTAGATGAACAATATACATGTTTGGTTCAATTATAGTTCTTAATTTTAAATGCCTATTGGCCATGAACCATAATGTAGTAAACCATAACGAAGGTTTTATTCGATTAGTATCTTTATATCTTTATCTTCCTCCAAAACTCCTCATTATAGTTGATCAAACCCAATGTATAATATGCACATTGACGTGATGTACATCAGTGGTTGTGCGGGGGTTACACTAGGTTACAAGCCAGTGATAAAGGTTAACCCTAATACCCCATGGTATGATTAAAGCTAAGTCTTCCCTAATGTTTTTACAAGCTGGCATCATATATCCTGTCTCAACCAAGTATGACATTTGACTAAGCTACTGCAATGTCTATTTGCTCCTCATACTCTTCACATTACCTTTTCTGTCAAATTGGTTTTCACTTTCAAATTAAATTTAGCAGCTTGCTATTATTATTTCACAAAGTCTCAGAAATATCGGATCCATACATTCAAAGTAAGTGATTGATTTGTACATTTGAATTTAAATTAAATGTTCGTACGTAGTAAATCGATGACCACACGCGTGAATCACTTAATTAAAACTGAAATCCTAGAGTAAATATTAATGCTGATATAATTTTATCAGAATTAATATGATTCTATTGTCCAAAGTATTCACAAACAGATTTTTTGATACACTTTTTCTATAAGTGTTCAATCAATCAATCAAACTTTATTGCCATATAATACAATTAGTACATGGGCAGGCGTCAATTATTCTAGTGAACAATACTGTACATAGAATACATATATATATATATATATATATATATATATATATATATTCCTAGAATTATAATTACAACATTAACTATTAATTACTTTGCAGAAACTCATTTATATTATAATATGCTTCACTCAAAAGTAAGCCTTTAAGTCTGGTTTTAAAAGGTTTTGCATCCATTTTAATTTTTAGTGGGGCTGGCAGAGAATTAAATAATTTAATACCATTCATTAATAAATGTTTTTTAAAAAAGGAGGTCCGGTGTTTAGGTATTGGTAGATTTGTTTTACTTCGGAGGTTGAAGCTATTGGAGCATTGAGATGGTTCTATTCTGAAAAGGACAGGGTTATTTATGACAAAACTTAGTGTTTGATATATATAAATGGATGGAAGTGTTAAAATATTGTGGTTTTTAAACCATTCTCTGCATGAATCGGTTCTTCTTAGTTTGAAGATGATCCTTACGGATCCACATTTTACCAACGAAGTCAACGATTCGGCCAGTAGGACCAGTACTGACGATGAATGTTAGCGTTGATTAAGTTTATTACGAGAATTGGACTACATTTAGACAAATAAAAAACGAAATAGTTGTTTGCTTCATCGTAATGGTGGATGATTCCTGTAACTTAAATGAGTTTGATTTGAATGATTTTAAGAACTAGTATTATAATAATGAATCACTCACGGACGGACACCTTGTCTTCTTTGTTATATTCCACGCTGTTGAAGATGTGGATAGCAGGGACCCCTGGGACTGCAACGGCTCCGAGTCTAAAAGGTTCATCCTGTCCAAGACCGACATGGTATTTCGCACAATGGCTTTAATACATAAATGTTCACTGGACAATACGAAGTAGAAAAGGCTTAATGGCACGGTAATGAGTACAGCTAAGATTTTATGCGTATAATAACAGCTGTACTCACACTGGAGTTTAACAAGAGAATGGCGGCCGGTGTTAACACTTCACAGAGTACAGACGAGTGATACGACGGTTAAGTTGGACACTAAACTACGCACTGGCTTATGGGAGGGGAGGTCATGTCGACTATTGGTTGAAGTCAACTTTTTAATCGATAATCAATACGATAAAATATATTCCCATAAGTTATACACTGTTATTTTATATTCTAACTAAACCCTCTAATCTGTAAACACAGTACCTTCTACCACTATTATTGTATATTCTAACTAAACCCTCTAATCTCTAACTTTATATACCAAAACACTTTCAAATGTGTATTTTATTTATATACAATTAGATATAATGAATATGTTGCGTTCTATTATATGCGTTTATGTACAATAAATACGTCATTGCGCCCCATTGATATCAAATGATCAATTGATAATGGTAGTAAGCAGTTGTTATAATATACAGTAATAGTGGTAGAAGGCACTGTGTTTACAGATTAGAGGGTTTAGTTAGAATATACAATAATAGTGGTAGAAGGTACTGTGTTTACAGATTAGAGGGTTTAGCTAGAATATACAATAATAGTGGTAGAAGGCACTGTGTTTACAGATTAGAGGGTTTAGTTAGAATATAAAATAATAGTGGTAGACGGCACTGCGTTTACAGATTATAGTGTTTAATTAGAATATACAATAATGGTGGTAAAAGGCACTGTGGTTACAGATTAGAGGGTTTAGTTAGAACATAAAATAATAATGGTAGAAGGCACTGTGTTTACAGATTAGAGGGTTTAGTTAGATTATAAAATAATAGTGGTAGAAGGTACTGCGTTTACAGATTAGAGTGTTTAATTAGAATATACAATAATGGTGGTAGAACGCACTGTGTTTACAGATTAGAGGATTTAGTTAGAATATAAAATAATAATGGTAGAAGGCACTGTGTTTACAGATTATAGTGTTTAGCTAGATTACAACTGGTAAGTTGGTACTTACATACAGTATCCAGTGTATTTCATTAATTGTATTTTGAATCATTTCTCAAATCCTGTACTAATTTTGAAAATATATTAGAGGAAGTATTTACGAAAATATTTATTTGCATATTTTCATATTAGACTTGATTTGAGTAATGGAAATAGTATCAAATAGCCAAATGGACAATGGTTTATAAGGTGTTAAACGGTGGTTCATAATATTAATGTAAATTCTGATTTTTCTTTCAAAGGAGCTGCAAACAACATAATTAACAAACAATCGTCTTCGTACAACATTGTCAGTTTGGGGTTCAAGAACTATTTCTAGCAATAAAATGTGTCGAACGACCAACCAAGGGTTTGAGGAAACTGTGAGGCTAGCAAGCGAATGGTGTCGGATTCGTAAACACCTACGTCAGATCCTAACTTGGAATCCACAAGGAAACTGAGACCAGTAAGGATTATTTGCGAGGAAACAAAATGTTAGTTTAGGTGTCCGAAAATAGTGGTTACTGAAAATATGTTGTCCACCTTACATTACACCTATGGAATCTAGGATTTAAGTATTTTAACTAACAATTAGAGGTGGTACCTACATTAATGGTCAAATGTATTTTTAACACCTACACATCTAGGAGAAGTGAGTCCTGTAAATTAAAAAAGTTATTTGTCTTTGTTATTTTCAAATACAAAAATACTTGTTTTCATTTTGTATATTTTATAGAATTTTTAAATAACATTCATCAGTATTTATTGAAAAGGAAAAAAATTGTGTTCCAATGTTAAACTATACTCAGTTTCTATTTACATGAACTATATCTATCACTTTTATCTCTACTTCTTATTATCTTTGAAAAAAAATAAAAAAAACATAATAAAAGTACTTACAAAATCCCGAACACTTAATAAAGTAACTTATCGATTTGTGACACTTAATATTTCACTAAAATCAAAATTGGGGATCATGAATCAGTTACTTTTCGTTATATTTAATTTTTGTTTTAATAAAAAATATAAAAATAATCATGAAATTTTAACGTTTTATATTTCAATAATTTGAACCAATAAAACAATAGTTTGATTTTCAAATATTAATTTGTTATGGTTAAACCTAAAATATTCTGACATGACCTCGCAAGGGCCACACTGTGCACTACACGCTACGATGCGGAATTTCCAATAACATTACTTATAGCCAACCATTCTATAAATCTAATCGAGCTATTTATTATTTGTGGAATCATAACTTTTAGATTGTTCGGTGTCTTCTGAACCACGTTATTCCACACATGTCTCAATAACACAAGTTCTCTACTTATAAATCTATCTCCAGTTTCTTACCGGCTTTATTACGGGCAGTCAATCCATAATTGAGAAGGGCCATATAGATAGTCCCTACATAAATTACCGGATCCAATTAAAATAACATAAAATAAATTCTAGTAATAATACACAAAATTTATATTCCAAGAAATCCTTTATACAGCTCAATGTCATAAACTAAGTTCCTTCATTGTCATTGGCCCCTGGAAGCAATAACCGTCGTTGGGTGGGTATACTAATGAAATCAGCCCGGTGGCTGTGACCGCAGAAACTGAAGGCCTGAGGTTAAGCTTAGAGAAGACTCTGGAATGCAATTACATCTGGTTACCGAACGATTCAAATGATTTCCTACTGACATTCCGAAGAGTTAAAATTGCTTTTCACAGTAACCGTGTCTTCTTTTTCTATATTCCAAAGTTGTATGCCTAATAAAGCCCACTAGCATAATCAAATTAATGTTTGGATTTGATTACAATAAACGTTAGAGTGACGCAAGTTTATAGCATTTTAACAAAATAATTAGACATTCCAAGGTCATTATAACAAGTGCAAGTTATTTTGTTCACAATTTGAAATATTTGACAATACAATACAAAAATATCGTGATATTACAAGAAACTCTATATCAAATTAAGTCGTATTATTACTCATACATGAACCAGGCTTGAAGATCTTAGCTTGAGATGTAAATAAAATTCGATAAACTATCAAAGTACCCGTCCCTCGTACTCATCCGGCTTATATGTATAATATAACATTGCGCTGTGGTTAGGTTTGGTACGGCATTTACTTCAGAACCATGGTACTTAGGGAAGAAGATGGTAGGTCTCACGCGCATCTCCCATGACATCACATGGGCAATACGGCAAAAATAAACACAAATTTGCTGACATAGTTCCCATAATTACAGTACAATTCCAGCTCATAAGAAGTAAATAGCATGCTTGATATTTATTTGAATGCTTCTATTTCATTGGTAGAATTTGTTACCAGTATTTAATGGAATAAGTAAATCAGCTGATTTCACCCATGTGACGTCACAGTTTACTGTGCAGCCTTGTCGTGATACCTAAATTTTTTTCTAGTTAGTTTTTTAGTAGTGAGTGTTGATAAGTAGGTAAGTGTGTGTTTATACCAAAAAGTGATTTTAGAAACTAATTGTAAACTGTTGTGAAATTGGTATTGCCATTGATACTTCTTAGAGCCCCTGGGGCGGTGCACTGATGGAATTTCAAAATAAATATGGTCTATGTGTTAACCAAAAGTCTTAAGAATGTCCATGCAACAATTTAGCTGAATGGGTCCAGTTTTTGCGTAACCCACAGACACCATTAGAATGTTATATAACAGTAAGAATATGTAAAAAAAAAAAAAACACATTTAGACAGACAGATAGAAAAATAATCGTTTAGGACATATTTTTATAGGAAAAGTTTGTTTATTTTCATCCAAGGTATCATATACTGACATGAAACAAATATATAACTGAGAATAAAACATACTACCACAATAAGGTAAGTGTCAAAATCATATATGAAGAATGCAAGTAACAATCATTACCGTATGATACCGTTCTACAAACATATTCTTGGCCAACAGGTTAGGTTTATTATTGACATAGTACTGATTCTTCCATCCTCTTCTTGACTTTAAGCGCTATTAATTTCTACCACAGTTTTATCAAGTAGTACGAAAAGAAGAGGCACGTTATTAAAAAATAAAGAAACGAAGTAAACAGGATACCTTGAAGAAGAATTAACTTTCTGGCAGGCAAAGTGAGGTGGTGAAATTATATTTTGTAAAATATTTTTTCAGACAACGAATATTATGCTTGTGTATATGGTTTTTTGAATATTGAAACATAGTTAAATCTGCCTGCCAGGTTCATTGGTTCCTTATGAGAGATACTGCGGGTATACAGATTTCGGAAAATCAAGTTATTGTCTATTGAAAGTCAAATGTGGTTTTATATTTGTAAAAAGACATATTGAACGAAACATAGAGTACTATTTAAATGGAAAAAGGGAGTACTTATATTTCTAATGGATATATCATAACGGTGGCACTCGAGGTGCGACATGGACTACCTGTGTTAATCCCAGCGACCCAAAGGGCCATAAAACTGGCACTCGAGGTGCGACATGCCACCTCAGGTAGCCCGGCGAAGGGTTGCGGGGTTGTAGACGCGCTCTCTCTCTGTGTCCATAAATATATATATATTTTTTGGAATATATATGTTTGGTACTAAGCAACATTTTCTGTGAGGCTTTGAAACAACAAAATTGTTCGACTGTTGATTGATTTATTACGTGTATATTTTCAACCTAACCTAACCTAACCCACCCGCCCACCTATGCACGTACGGTGGTACTAACCCACCCGCCCACCTATACACGTACGGTGGTACTAACCCACTCGCCCACCTATACACGTACGGTTGTACTAACCCACCCGCCCACCTATACACGTACGGTGGTACTAACCCACCCGCCCACCTATGCACGTACGGTGGTACTAACCCACCCACCCACCTATACACGTACGGTGGTACTAACTCGCCATGTCGCACCTCGAGTGTTAGTTTTGGGTTCTCTTTCGCTGCATGTCGCACCTCGAGTGTCCAATTATGACCCTCAGGTAGTCCATGTCGCACCTCGGGTGCCCCCATCATAACGGTGATTAAAATATCCTTAAACTAAATGTCAATATATCGCTATACAAACACATCAATATTGCTAGTAAAAATATTTACCATCAAGATATAAGAGTAACTATAAAAGCTCTACGTAAATTAATATTTTCAGATATTCTGGTTATTTATATAAATATTTAAAATGGTGAAAGTGAAAGGAAACAAGAACAGTTTATCGTAAGACCAACAAATTAGTGTTTGGTAACATAGTGAATAATGTCCTTTCCCAAACAGTCTCGATTGCGTTTTCCGGAATTTTTCGCATTCTTCCCATGTCTCATTTTACGTTACGAAAAATGTATTTAGTCAAAATATCTTCTTTCATTATAAATAATTCAAAATACCTTTACGATCCATAATTGGGATAGCATTTACGAGTTTAGAAAACACATTTTTGGGCTGCTAAACTCTACAAAGTTGTTGCTAAACTTTACATCATTAAACTTCGATTGGAATTTAATGAGGAAATATTTATCCTTTCTCTCACCCATACCTACAAGGATAAGTAATTACATTTAGGAAGAGAATGTCATGTTTTTATAACAAATAAAAACTTTATTACTTGTTTGAGAGGTAAATTTGGTGTATTGAAACCAGAAATATTAACACAAATAGATGAATTAATTCAGAGATATTATAAATTAATCGAGAACTTTAATACTTATTATTATTATTTATTTTTAGCTTATAATACATTTTATTGTTACATTGCTAGTATTGTGTTGATATATACCACTATTTACGTTGTGTGAAGGTAACTGCTTGCCTAAACAAATACAATCTAACCTAGATACACACGAGTTTAACTGAATGTATGTTTGATAGTTTGCAAATTGATTGTAGATCATCCTATTGCTAACTTGCGACACGCGTATGTATTATCTATAACCCTAGGTGGAGGAGGGTACACTCTAATTTAAAATCCTTCCATAATATTTCAGATAAAAATCAGTATGTGTTATAGTGAAACGCTGAATCCAGATACCGACTGACATTTTTAATCGCTGTTGTGTGAACCGTTTGAAATACTCACGTTAGGAGTAAGCATTGCATTTGTACATTGGCCTACGAGTAATACACAGAAAATGTTGTGAGTAGATATATAGGGTGTAAAAAAAATTTTGGGCTGCCTATGCATTTTCAGATTGTATGTGTGATTGTAAGCTACAAATTAAGAATAATATTTTTTTCAATTTCCGCTTTTTTTAGCACCTAGATTCCATTTCGCTTTTTTCACGATACAATTTAAATATATATTTGTTGTTACCTTTACGATTCTTATAAAAATCGGTAAATAGGTTGATTTTAAAAGGTAATATATATATTGAAAAATATTTTAAAATAATCTTTATTATTTTAAAATGGCGGCCATATTATTTTTATTTTAACATATATCTAAAAAAATATGTAAGTTACAAACAAGTTTATAAGGAACTTTCCCTTTCCAATGATACCTCATTTATAAAAATCACAAATGTTTGAATGATCATTTAAAAATATTTTTTTTATTAAATATTACCTTCTAACATGAACTTATTTACCGAGTTTTATAATAATCATAAAGTTAACAACAAATATATAAATTGTTTTATGGGAAAACAAAACGTCGTCTAGCTACTATTGAAAAATAAACAAAGCAGAAATTAAAAAAAAAAAAAAATATTATTCTTCATTTTTAGCTTAGAATCACACATAGAACCTGAAAATGCGTTAGACAGCTCAACCTTTTTATAACACCCTGTATATATTTAATTGCCGAAATAAACATGTTGTAAAGAAATTAATTGAGCGAAACCATCATAACCATAAACCGTCGTGAACAAAATAAGTACTTCTGTCGTGTTAAGATATTTCTAGTTTGTAAAACGTAAGATAGCGTTCACGTGTCACGATCAGGTCAAGACAGGTCATCCTCCCATCCATATTTATTGTTAGGGCACGTCAAGTTGAGTGGCTACAATCTTTCACTAATGAATAAAATATCCATCAATTAAGATACAGAAAAATAATTACAAAATTAATAACATAAACAATATATATGATGCATAGTTTTTTAGTGAAAATATGTTATTATTGAATTAAGTTGTCGATCAATAAAATCAAACAAAAATAAGATACCTCCATATGAAAATCATAGTGTACGCCAGATTAAGTGGAAGAAGGGACTTTTTAGTCTTAACTTGGCCTAATTTAAATAAAGACTTTTTCATTTCATTTTTTTCATGGTGTAAATAAATAATTAAACTAATACAAAATTTTGAAGAAAAATTAAAACACTCTTTACGAACAGTGTACAAAAACTTTGACGTGTTCTAGGGCATGGGAAAATCTATTGATGATATTGTGTAAATCGAGAATACGCAATCCGTGGAATGAGTTGATGACAAAGGTCACTCTGCGGAGTGGATATTTTATTTTACACTGCCTAAACGAATGTTTACTTCATGTATTGTGTAAATTACCACTCCATTTAATTGGTTCGTCCATTATTGGAATAAAATAATGATTTCTCACAGTGAGTAAAGTGTCAACACTCCACAGAGAGAATCAACATTTCGGATAAAGAATGTATTCAGTAATTGTGAGTACCACTTATATATATGTTATATAATTTCATTCACTAGTTACACTTAAAGATATAATACCTTAAAATTTACACGGGGTGAACGCGTTTTCATTTGGCCGAATCTGAGTTTTGAGGTGAACTGCCTTAGTTTTCTTGGTTTGTATACGACTGTAACATACTGTCTCGGTATTTGGGGAAGCTAAAGCCAGGTCCATTGTTCAAAGTTTCTGGCATTGCTACACTTTGCTGATCTCTAATTTACTTATTACTCTCCCACCCTCCCGTACTACAGTATTATTGACGTATCCAACTACTCTTACTTGTACAGTGGTACTGACATTGTACTGACTCCCCTACCTCTCCATACACGTTAAGTGGCATTGACCCTCCCACCCACTCATACACGTACAGTAATATAACGAGTGTGTCAATACTGTACATGTCGATTTCACTATAAGTAAAATAGTATCATGAAAAGAAACTTTTGGAAAACCTGTTAATAAATTGTATTCTAAATTAAACACATCGAAGGATCTATTTCGTATAGTATCTATAAAACGCAGTTATTCAGTATGTATTGTAAGTCATTGAAAAGATAACGAAATACATCCTGACATAAGACTCTAAGTAAAAATAAGGTACTGCAATCTTATAGAATGAAGTCACGTGTATTAAATATTTGAAACAACATTGAAGGAGATATTATAAAAAGAAAAATATATTTATTTTTTTCAACAAGAACACCGATCCCAGAAAATCTTATCTGGAGCTTTAACCTTCTTAAATATGATGGTAATAGTTTTTCAAAGGATTCAAAAAAGCTACAGTGATCATTATTAGGGCAATATGAGAATTGCCTGACGATTCACTCTTTCCCAATAGTCCACATAAATCGTATTTTATATATTTTATTTTAGCGAATAACGAATTCTCTTTTTACAGCACAACTAATTCGTAGAATACAATATCCCGTTTAAAACAGCCATAATATTACGCCTAGTATTGTAAGGTTATATGAAACAGTTACAGGTTCTCTTAAAATTATTTCAGAAAATATTAATAATTTAAAGTAAATAAAGTCACTCACATGCCTTGTCTATGAACTACTTATTAAAATAGCATATGTACGGTCGCAGTTTCCATTTAAGACTGATGGCTTTCCGAGCAACACTGTAATAGACCGTGTCTGTCAAAAGGAATAGTTCATGGCGCTTGTAAGGCGTTTATCTATGAGTGCCTACCGTCATAGATGACCTGTTACCTAGTCTGTGTTAAATATACGAGACTAACAGCTAAAATACCTGTGAAGGCACTGTGAATATATTTATCACTAAAGTAGTGCTAAAAGTTTTTTTGTTTACCAAAAAAAAGTAAACTAATTTAGCTTTTACAGATGATACCAAAATGATTACTTAAAAATAATGCTGTATGCCTCATTCATAGTCCATAAAACTTAATAACCTTATATTGGATTGTGATCGTGTACAATAAATATGTATTACATGATCACGTATGAAACAGTCAATAACATTATAATACGAGGATATACTTGTATATACAATAAACACACAATGAAACCTGTAATATAGTGATTTATAGTCAAAACAATTTTTTTGTTTTTGTAAAGGTTTTAATATATTTTTTGTAATAAGACCACTAACACAAAAACTTTTTCTTCACAGCTTCAACTTTTGTAATATCTTGTGAAGAAACTTTCTTCAGTAACATTGGTGTTGTTCTTCTCTAATGGATAATAGCAACTAGAAAGTTGTGTCGTCTAAAAGTATAAAAACTTCAGTTATTATCTTTTTCAGGAAAGAGCCTGAAGAGTAGAATATGACATTAATGTGTCCAACTTTATAAACCTGACAAACTACTATCCATATTGACGTCACAAAGTAAGATTATTTCTCAATAATTACATATTTGTATGTAATAATATTATTTGTATGTAAAATAAGTGTTTCTTTGAAAAAAAAGGTTAATATATTTAAAATCGTAACATATGAATTCTTCTTTATTGGTAGTTTTATTTCCTGCACATAATGGACCTGCTAATTTTATTACATTCAGTTATTTTTTCCTTTCTCTTAATTATTACTGCTCGAATTAATCACAAATCATTTAAGTAGCTTCTCAGGGTGCCCTCAATAATTTGGTTTGATTATAAATTACCCTTTATAAGGATAATTTAGCCTCAGATAGTAACAAAAACTACAGTCATTCATATCCTATAAACCATCATTAACTATCATATCTTGATTAACAGAAAATTAACGCTAAATAATAAATAAGTAAATCTTAAAAAAGTGTAAAAATGTCTACAATAATTGTTCTATAGTTTTCTAAAAAGAGCAAATAATTATCTAATTCAGTTAGTCTGGAGTATAAGAGGCAAGAAAAGCAGGAGAGGGTAGTGTATATCACGATTAAGTCGGCTTATAAGTCTGGAGACCACAACGTGTAGCGGTGAAATGAATGGTGTCCAGTAAGCCGTCGGTGGTATCACTAATCCCAAGCCGTCAGAGATTCATCTCAAGTTTAGAGTATCTATAATAAATATTATATGATAACTAAATAACATGTAATAGTTATAGAATCGTAATGTACAATAAACATATAAGCAATGTAATATTGTTAATTTTATAGTAGCTACATCTCACTCCAAATACGTGTATCGTATATTGTGATGTTTTAAGAGTTTTTCTACAGTAAAATTATTATGTATTCTTCATTTGACAGAATTAGTTTGCCAGTTATGTAAAACAGGATTTAATAAAGAAGTGTAAAATAAAGGAAATAAAAGGAAAAAGAAACTTTTAGTATTGTGGTTTACAAGAAAATATTGTATAATATAAATTCTTGTATAACATATTGTGAAAAATGCAAATAAAATATAATTTTCCACAGTATGACTCACTTAAAAGATGTACAGAAAATACTTTAATGGTTAAAATGGAACAATTATTTATAATACCATGTTAACAAGAAAACCGTATTAAAAAAAACAAAAACTGAATTGTCCTGGTGAATTTTTACGCAATGCCAGTCTTTAATAAACATAAAAAGTTATATTAGGCAATTTTAATACAACCTGATTTTAAAGTAACATTTTTGTAAAGTATGTCTCATTTGTAAAAAAATTAAAAAATAATTTCAAAATCCTGGAAGTCTTCCAAATTGTATTGTAATATGTTACAAGTTATTCATCCTAATTAGGCTATATAGTTTTATTTAAAAAATAGCAAAAATAAATAATATAAAAAATATTTAATTGATTATTACTCATATTTCTTATTTTTACGAAGATGACGGATCATTTTTATAACTTAAATAATTAACCTCTAAAAACTGAAATGTTAAAATACACATAATCTTCAGTATTTTGAATTCATTCTAAACAATAAACGTTGTTCTAATATATTACAAAGCGCCGACAGGATCAGTGAACTACATTGTGTGATTAGCTCTCTAGATACAGAACTTGAGTAAATAATGCGATAATGGACATTGGGCTTTCTGTTGGCATTCGGGATTGGGAATATTTACTCATGTGACTGTGATTGACTAATGTACATTATAATTTGTATTATAAGGCCCACTTACAATCTTAGATACGTAATTAAAACTTATTTCACACAGATTAAAATATAATATCTCGTAAACTGTAAATTGTTAGATATTTAGGCTCTTTTCCGTTAATTCACTACCACTTGATAATTATTCTATTCCTCTAAAAACTGTTCCCCACTTATTTTTACGTCCACTGTGAATTTTTATCCGCTAGGAATCCTTCATCGCTGGCCTTATCTTATCGCTGTCAAAGAACTTACACACGGAGAGCGCATTCGGCGGTAAGTCAATTGGTGCATTTACCAGTTTATGATCAACTTTAGTAGCCACCTAACCTGACCTAACCGTAATTGCTATAAAAAAAGTAGTGATAGTGAAGTAACGGAAAAATTAGTGATAGTGAATTAACGGAAAAGGTCCTAAACATATATATAAATTATCCTTATTTCATAAACTGTATGTATTACCGTACATAGTTTCTTAAACATTTATTTTATAAACGTTAAAATATAATAAATTAAAATCTCTAAAAAAATATATATATTTAAATGTATTACTTGTAATAAGTTAAATATGTCATACTCCTATATAGTTAATTACATACTAACTTGCCAATAATCTGTGTTAAAAAAATGCTGATGTTTTTATTTGAGCAAGTTTATAAATGTTTGTGAAAGCCAGATTAAATTAAATTATAAACAATAATATTGTTTTAACAACTGCAGTTTTTATATCCCTAAAACAAGTGCGTGTGCATAATATCACTCAAGAATACTTTCTGTAGTCATAAAAATAATACGGAATTTTAACATTTAATAATAATCATACTTATGAGATGTATTACTGTACAAGAATTTATACGAGCATATATGCGCAAAAACCTCAACAATGCTCGTGGTGGTCGATTCCTACGAAATACCATGAGATACCATGTCCCAATACCTCTGATTGACACAGTAGCACGTTAGTAAAGTACGCGCTAATATAAACTAACCCCTATGATATGAAACCTGTTGTAGTTGTGATGTTATTGTTAACTATTTGCTAATGAATATACTTTATCGTTCAGACACCGAACAGATTTGTAATACACCTCCACTTCATAATTATTTAACTTAGAATATTAGGAGTTTATTTTGTTTCAAAAGAACGATGATTTTAAAATAATATAAAGTATATGCAAAATAACAAAAATATTTGAAAAATGAACCATATCGATATGGTTACCTGGTTAATTGTCTGTTTTTTAAATACATGTTGACATAACTTGATTATCCAGAAAGTCTCTATAGTAAATGTGATAAGTACAAAGAGTAACTAACTAGTAAATATAGAGAGGGTGAGACCACAAGAGTTAACAAATAAAATTGATAGTTAAGACTGTAAAATTGCCTCATCAATCTGCTCACACCTACAGAAACCTTGTGGTTCCATGTTAGAGGGTCCACACTAAGCAAGGTGGTGTCACAAAGATGTGGATAGTCACTAGGATGAAAGTCACTTCTGTAGTCGATTTAACGGATGTCCTTTGTCCAAGTCCTTTATGTGTAGAAGAGGAAAGACGAACCTTTGGCTTTTTACCACTCAATGAAGGTGTACTACACACAAAATTATAAAAATTTTAAATTGTTAAGATTTAATAGTTTAAAATCTTTGACATTTAATTTAGTAAGGAAATTAAATGTTAATATTTGTTAGGTGCAGCTCAGTAACTTTGGTGCAAAGACCAATTTATAGTTTCTCTTACTTTGCATTTGACATTTTTTCAATATCTTCCAATTGTTATAATCTGTTTAAGTCCATTTGTGTTAGTCTACAGGTAAAATACAATGGCACAATTAATATAGTCTTGGTTCTAAATTCATTTTTCAGGGAACAAATATAAGGTTGCATATCCTTTACCATCAATTAGCTGTATATGGATGCTATAATTATTGTTCTAAATGTAGTATTTTTGTGTGTCGTTCAATTCACGGTGTATCTGTATTTTTGTAGCAGTTTGTGTATATTTCAAGCATAATCTGACCTCCATAAGCAACACTTCATAGTATTGTTTTAACACGTCAGTAGAGAAGGTAGTTGTTATAAATGTATAATGAGTATTACCAAACCTGTATAGTGAAGTCCAATCTTTCCATCTGGTACTGTGTTGGTTGTATATGTTCTATGGATTTAAACACTGTAATATTTAATTAGTGTATTTTAAAATATGACAAATGTAGATGTTAAAAAGAGAAGCAGATTGATGTCATTTCAGTGACACGAAGTCTATAATCATCCAAATACAGGCGATCATGCAAGTATTGTTTTATACTTCCCGTCTCTAGGATGATCCTATGTCAATAAACTGGTGTTAATAAGCACAGGTTTATGATAGTAACACGTAACATTAATTATTTAAAGTGACTTATCATACATCGTTCCGATTGGTTTATATTCCTATTTATTATTGAGTGTACTGGTTATTGGGTGACTGAGGTTAAGTCATGTTTGGTCCATATTTAACTAGAATGGACGTAATAATGTCGACATGTACAAGCTTTAAATTTGGGTTATGTTCTAGCTGTTGTCTCCACCAGCTGTCATTTTGCCAATATTGGTGATGGCTCATAACATAAACTACCTCCCTTAACCACATAAGTGAGAAAAATTTTATATCGGATTTTTGTAAAAACATGAATTGTTAGTTTAAACTTGGAATTGAACATCAACAATAATATCAAAATAAAAGCATATTAAAAGATGAAAGAATTATATTAACAGCCCCAACTACATTAATATAATAAAACTTGCTATCAATATAGAGTCTATGCTAAATATGACATAAGATTGATATTGGTAAATATCTTGTTTATTTTCAATAATGTACGTAATAAACTTAATCTAATGTAAGGCCATTCGAAATTCAAATTTAAACTTATTGAAAAACCTTGTAGGAAATTAAATTTATTGGTATTTTATTTAAACTTGATAAATTAGTACATAATAGAGGTTTTCAATATTTTATGTAAGTTTATACTAAATATCTTTTAGTTATTCAGTACAACTCACCAAGAACTTCAACTCCCCGTAAACAAACTTAATTTTTGATTTCTTGCATATCAAATCACGATTTTGTTCTTTGACGTATCGAAAACAGACATGTTACTATAAATGTTATGAATACAAAATACGCTGATCAATAGCTTAAATTAGTGTCAATCATTAAACAATTATCCTTTATCTGTGTTTTTAAAAATAATATGATTGCTAAAACATTGACACAATCAAAATTAAATTGCCTCTATGGGGCTAAGGCTTAAATGAATTGGTTGGTTTGGAAAAATAAACAGATGAATAAAGGCTGTAATAAATGTATAATTGGCCTTATTAAATATAGACTCACAAGTAACAGGAAAGTCATAGAAAAACATTATAACTTTTTTTGTAAAACGGAAACCTAAAGATTAACATTTTATAAGACAATCCAGACAATTAAAGATTTTAGGTTAAAGTCAAAATTAAGGAATATATAACAGTTTTAATTAGAACTATAACAAAAAAACTAAATGTGTTTCGAAGAACTAAACTAATCAAGTTTCAACACAAACTTATATGTAAAACAAAAACACGTTGATCCAGTGATTTTGATTATGAGAGTTAAGTCTAATGAAATGCAACTGGGACAGCCTGGTCTAGGGAAAGATAAATATCTAATACTTAAGTAATAAAAGACGTGTGAACATGAGGAAAGTTAACTCACTACAGATAATATCTAACGTTTGATTACCTAGTTAGTTATATAGATGTGTGTACTTTAATAATTAATTGGAATCTCAAGTTATTTACCAGTTGATGAACTGTAAATGCAAATGAAAAGTCTCCTTTAAGTTTTGCTTCACTTCCCTGAACTAGTTAGTCTTTAATGAAAATAGTTAACTGAAAGAGAATTTTAATTAATTATGTTTAAGTCATGACTTATAAGTACTCGGAAGTAATTATCGATCCAAATTTGGTTTACAATTTTATTTTTACACTAATCACTAAATAAAAAATATAGTTTGGTCAGTATGTATGCAAAAGTAATATAAATACGGTCATGTATTTAAGGTTATATGTTTGTTTTTTGTTTTTTTTTTTTTTTAATTTCTCAAGTTTACTTTTAAGTAGTGTTTAGATGTTGAAAAATCTAATTTCTATTGTTTGGAGGCGTTTTAACTTAGTACTATTATAAATCATCGTTAAACGACCGGTATCTCTAAAGAAGCATACAAATAAATAGGTTTAAAATATAATTTACGACAATAATGAGTGTAAAGATTTTCAATAATAGACTATTCTACAGTTTAAATTTGAAGTTATTGTTTATTTATTTATGACATATATTGGTATGCAATCATCAGTTGAAATAAAAACCATTATTTCTTGCTGAACAATATTAAGTCCACAAATTTGCAACCATGCTCAATATATAGTTTAAATTATTACACCTACTATTATATACACTTTTAACCCTCTTATCACCCTTACTAAGTTGTTAAGGGATATTTACAGCATACTTCCTCCTGTAATTTATTATATCTATGATAATATAATACCAATAATAATTAATCTGATTTTATATTTTCCAGATACTGATTCTACCTTAAAATACTAACTAGACTAAACATTTTTTCGCAAATCCATTACATTTTTTACATTACAGATTCAGTTAGGACAAGACTGAATATATAAGTCGTTCGTTCGTTCCAGCAAGACATATTTAAAATTATAAATCTCCTACAGTGGTAACGGTACCTTTGCAGTTTTCTCATCAAGATTGTAATAAATATGGTTGAAATGTTCAATATATTTGGTCCAAATGATGTTTGTAAAAATTCAAATGTGAGAACATGTCACAGGCAACTATTCGTAAGCCTCGGTAGTTGGTTGCCTTTTACCGATTGTTATACTAAGGCCAAATAACAAATTATTTGTTTAAGACGTTTTGTTTAAACGTATCATATTAAGACTATTTGCATAACTATTTCTACTTTGAAAAACACATAATAATTTAAATTTAACTATATCACACTGACATAATTTTAGTTTATAATCAAAGTTTTAGTTAACCTTCAAGTCTATCATTGCCAAGTTTTATACGATACAGGTTCATCGTAAGTTAGTTGTAACGAGTAGCCAAGTAAACACCAACTCCCCTTACCTCCGTGAGGAACCAAACTCACTTATGAAGTTAAACACGCCCAGTTAATCAAAATTCAGTTTGGCCCATCCAACAACTTACAACACGGTAACTTCTTAAAACTATAAAACAGTAAACAAGAAAGGGAACAAATAAAACAAATTTGTCTCTTAGTGCTTATGTATTTTAGTGTAATGTAATGAATAGTTGGATAATATCTGGCCTGGCTCCTCCTTACTTATTGACCTTCTCAAATTAAATTCTAATGTAAATCCAGGAATCACAAATATATATAAAAATTCAGATACACAATTTTTATAAACGAATAAAACGTTCAAATATTAAATTAATAAATAAGCAAAACCTGAAAACTGCCAATAATCTTATAATATACGAAATAATAACATTGCTTTAAAACTAGGATGTTTACACAAACAACCCTTCGCTGTGATACAAACACTAATTCTCACCTGCTACATAGAATAACGTAATTCGTTATAACGTGGAAAAGATCAGGATATTAGTCAGTAATACTTAGGACTCAGTTAAAAATATACAGTTTATCTTAAGTGTCGTGAACATTGTTATATTTACCTACCCATAGTATGATTATGGACGAGCCTCTCTCAGTCTTACACATTATTCCTCATCTTAAGCAATAGTGTACGTGTGTGTAAGTAAGAAGAAGGGCCATCAACATTGTACCAGTGTAAACATGGAAGGGAAGGCCATCAATGTTACACGAGTGTGGAGATGGATGGGGGGTCATCTATGTCACACGAGTATGGAGATGGAAGGGAGGTTCATCAATATCACACGAGTGTTGAGATGGATGGGGGTCATCAATGTAACACAAGTGTGGAGATGGATGGGGGGTCATCAATGTCACACGAGTGTGGAGATGGAAGGGAGATTCATCATTCTCCACTCTCGTGAGAGATTATGGACATTGATTCACCAATAAACACGAGTGTTGAGATGGGGTTGAGAGCCATGAATGTCACACGAGTGTGGATATGGGGTTGAAAAGCCATCAATGTCAAATGAGTGTGGTAATGGGGTTGAAAGCCATCAAGTTCACACGAGTGTGGATATGGGGTTGAGAACCATCAATATCATACGAGTGTGGATATGGGGTTGAATGTTATAAATGTCAAATGAGCGTGGAAATGAAAGAGAGAGTTACCAATTTTACTAGAGTATTAAGATGGGAGTGAGAGCCTTGAATGTCGTACGAATTCATAGAATGAGAGGAGGATTATATTTTTTAGTTTAAGAATTAAGTGTAAATGTTTAAATCAGTATTTTTATCTTTCTAACAAAGGAATGTAAATCTAATTTCAAAAAGCAGAATATTTAACAAATTATTTTGTCAAACTCTCATTAAAATTGATTGGGACTTAATACTGACATTTATTGAACGCGTGAATATACTCAAACGTTGGCGAGTTTCCTTCTGAATGTGAGGCCGAAATCTAGTGAATTACCAACGATTTAGTCAAATACTGTTCAGAGAGGTCACATTCCTATGCATTGGGTCTGGTTGGACGTAAGTGGCTTCTGTGCATGGCAATCCTTACTTGGATCTTGGAACATTGAGAGGACAAAACAACAACAGAGCTCAACGGGCAGATAAAACGTAAATGTGACCCAATTTTCATAACTATTGGTTAATTAATTATTATAAATATTATTTATATAATGAATATATCCAACGTATAATATATGAAATATTGAAAAATAAAACATTAAGGATACAATCTAACTTTAGGTACATAAAATGTTGAAGTCTTGGTTGGTTTCCAATAATGCTTATAACTCTTCATTTATTATTGCCCGTAAAGAGACACATCTGACCATTTTCGTTTTTACTATTCACAACAGTGCCCAATAACTTATGCAATCTGTTCAACAATCTGAACATGAAATTTACAATCATATATAATGTGATTGTTCCTTAAACATCTTTCAAATATTATTTGCTTAGTAGTCATATTATTGAAATATTACATCTAGTATTAATCATGGTCACAATAAATATTTGCTTTTAGATATTTTCAGTAATTATTTCACTTTTCACATTTCTCCTAGTATACCATTATATTAAATATCCAACGTAGTTTTGTAACAAATGTGTAAAATTCACCAATAATAGTTTAAGGCATGCAAGAAAGTAATATTAAAGAAATTTCATGGTTTTAAGTTGATTGACTAGACCATTTTAAAAGATGTATAAGCAGTAAAATTAATAATTGTCTCATACTGAGATATGTTATGAATTGAAAACCAATAATATTATGATTCCATTATTTTAAATTCCAAAGTCAAACGGGATTTTCTAAAACTTATTTGACCTTAATCCTTCAAATATTTTTTACTATTATGTAAAACAATACTGACATGGAGTATTTTATTTTGGAGAAAATGTGTTTATACTGTTTTCGCAATAAGATATGCCTGTAGGTGTAATCTAGCTTCATTTGATTTATATTTTATAAGCGTGATAGTCAAAACATTTTAGTAAAGTATTTAACGTTTCAGATAACCCTTTTTGTATCTAAAATAATGCTTTAATTGGACTTAGCCACTTATATTTGAAACAACTATTCTTAAGTACATTGTACAGTATCTATTTCCAGTCGGCACTGGTGGCGCAGTGCTGTAACCCAGCTACTTAGGGACAAAGAATTGAAGGCGATAGGTTCTATGATCTGTCCTCTAAATACCGACACGGCCTTCACTCATTGGTTGCAATCGACGTGGATAGTTCTAGAGTGTCCATGTTGAATGGTAGTCAATGTTCAGATGTTCTGTGGGAGAGAAAAAATAGTGTCAGGCTTGTCAATTGGCTGAAAATCAGACCACACTTTTTGGTTCAGATTCCACGTGAAGTTGTAGGTTCCTAAGTTGCTCTGGCTATTGGGCTATTAATAAATAGCTCTTTCTGAGGAACAGTCAACCTTAGTTAGTAACAATGACTAAACTTGTTCATCTACACATATCAAATTCATTTGCGTCTCATTTTCGCCAATATATTCTAGACGATCGGTGTGTTACTAATGAATCATGAAAAGTTTACGCGAAGTTTTTTTTAATTGAAATAAAAAATAACTATGCTCACACGTTGCCTTAATTTATTCTGGAGTGATGATTAACT
Source organism: Stictocephala bisonia (assembly GCA_035578905.1). Lineage (NCBI taxonomy): Eukaryota > Metazoa > Arthropoda > Insecta > Hemiptera > Membracidae > Stictocephala > Stictocephala bisonia. Next base: position 787,942 of record JAQJVL010000143.1, read on the forward strand.
TCTAGAATACCTGTGTGTTTGGTAATGTTATAATTACTCAACAGACATTCAAATTACTCTGAGCTCGTGCAAACACAATTTGTGTGGGAGAGGGATTCATTTCCGTTTCCTGTCGAGTGATATTCATTGTACACACAAGAGTACTTTGTTAATGTATATTATCTACAAGCAAAGAGCTGAGCGATGTTTGAAGTTCTTTAAAAGTGTTTCTTTTTGTACGTTTGGAAAAATAAAGGTTGCTTCTTTACGGAACGTCGATTAGGAATTTATTAGAAGGTCTTATTTAAAATATATAAATATATATCAACTACTAATACGTATATGAAATATATAATATAAACTTCGAGTCTGTTAGATCTATTCTAGCATTGTAAAATATGCCTCTCCTCTATTTATGAATATGTTTTTTTAACAATCCTTTTATCAGAATTGAAATGACGTTTTGAAGTTTATTCATGTCAAATATTATTTTAAAGTAAGCATATTCAAGCAATTTCCATTTAATATTAAAATTGGCTACCATATTGCAAAATTAAAAATATCAAAATGAAAATTACTTCCAAGATAGGTCTTACATAATCATGCAAGTTCTAAGCTTGAAGTTAATACCTTTAGCGTCTGATAATATTCGTTACGTAACACCTACATACTGACAGGTGGGGGTAAAGGTATAACTTTGACCCACATAAACATACTTTACAGTTTGAGAGAGGCAACACGTGTACCCAGTATTCATTTGTCAACATAAATTATTAGAAGTTTTTAAAACATTTGGTAAGCCTAAATAATCTAGTATCAAAGCAACACTGCTAGAAAAATGGGGATATTTTAGGGTCTTGATCACCCTTTTTACCACTATATGAACGTTGTTCAACTGGTTCAACTGGCTTGACTTCCGATAACGGAGGGTCATACCTTCAATTATTGGAATTTATGTTAAATTATTAAACCACTTGAATTCAAAGGTTTTTCAAAACTGCTAATATATGATATTTTTAAAAATTTTAGGTCTATCAGTAATATTTATAATAATAAGCATGAACAACCCAAGGCCTAAAAATTGCCTTAAATAGATGGCAAGTACAAAAACAAACTGCATTCTGTTTTAGGTATCACTAACAAAAATGGATTTATTTTTGTTTATCCCTAATAAACTTTAAAAGAAAACTTAAAAATTAAAGAAAAAATCAATAATGAGGTAAAATCAACACTGAGATAAAGACAATGATGAGGTAAAAGTTCAGCCTATTTTGAATCACTGATTAAGCTATTCCCCATTGTAATGTGCAACGACCGTAAACACTACTTTACAATGAGAAACTAGCAACGTGAACGAAATATTAAAAAATAAGAAAATCTAAACTACACTATTTCTTTCCCCTTCAAAATAACCGTAAAGTCGCAAACGTCAGTGTCACGGGTTGTCTTTGTAATATGTATGATTAATTGTTTAGAGAGTTAAAAAACAATGAACATATACACGCACAAACTAACATATACAATAAATGAATTTTTCCTTCTATCAAAACAAACGCGTATAAATAGTGGAAAATATAACAATGTAGAAATACTAATCATTGGAGCAAGAGCAGTAATAAAAACTAAATAATAATACATTGATTGTATGGTAAACCATAGCTTATATACTCATGATAATAGTTGACAGTCCACATGTTTAGAGTTTGGAAACAATATACTGAGGGAGATAGGACTTTTTACTGATTTAATTTTTTCTTTACTCTTACTCCGGTTATATTTTGATCTCAGAAACTTAATAACAGAAGGAAACTGTCTCTAGGGACCGAATTTTAGAGGCCATTCTTATTTGACTCAGCATTACATAAAAGAAATATGCAGGACATACTTCTATTCTACATGCTGAGGGCAGCGAGAAATATTCATGTTTTTATTTACTATGTTACTTAAAAAAGACATGCCTAGTGTTAAATGTTCCACATTTTATTTTTGTTGTTAGCGTTATCGTTTAAAAGATCCCAATGCAGTCTGGCATAGTTAAAAAACAAAAATTTATACCGTACAGTCGATTACAGTTTCTTTTAAGGTCAAATAAAAAATTTCTCTTTGGGAATTATTCACCAACTATTATAAATACAATAGCTTTAATCTGTGACATATATGCTAAATTTCCCATGTAAATGTAGGTTTTAAGTAAAAGACATTTTGAAACCAACAAAGAGCTAGTAGTCTTGGGATGTCAGACCTAAGCAGTATTTATAGCGTCTTCCGGTGGATATATATCTTTCTTATTTTGACACAAAGCACATTGCACTCTGAGCTTTTTTCATGAAATCGAGGATAAGCCTTTTACATAGCCACAGAATTAATTTGTATTTAAATTTTGTTTATAGTCTAAATATAACTCAAATGTGAAGTTATAATGTGGATATTATGAACAACTTGTTAAATTATAATAATTGAATATAAGTAGAAAAAACGAATAACTGAACTTGGAATTTGTGTTTCTAGGTAACGTATTTAAAAACTCATTTGATGTCCTATGCCTACTTTTAAAGAACTATAAAGAATAACAAAAAAACTATAAAACTATGACAGTTATACGCAGCTGTGAATGTTTTGCAGTCTTAGAATGAAACAAATAGTAACACTAAAATTGAGCAGATTCAGCAAACTCACTCTAAATTTTCAAGTGGATTGATGAGGACTCCAACGTTATCGCAAGATAACGGAGTCAAGCAACATCGAGCGTGCCTGTCCCTTGGACAAGTGACCATCTGAGCGATGCCGAGCTTGCACGCAGCCCGCCTGCCCCTGTCACTGATGGTAGTTTGGAAGTCACCCTTGCGCGGTTGGTTCCCAGGTTAAGTGTTAGAAAGGGCTTCTTAGCCATAACTTCACCTGGTAAAATAAGACGAGCCTTAACTTTAAATTCTATATTTATTTGAAATAATGTTTTATATGAATATAACGAGTCTCTGTTAGTATTAATCAGGTTGTCTATGCAACAGATGTCAGCTTGGCATGTTACAAGTTTAGCAGTGGTTAACAAATATTAATTTTTTATTAATTTTAATATTAACTTGAAACCAAACTGAAGCCGAAATAGTGTACTCGATTAATATAGTACATAATTAAAAGTAATACAGGTTTGTTTTGTAAAATATAACCGTAGATTATTTTATGGCAATTAGTAACAGGGTTCTATAGGAGAAGTCCAATTAAACTTAATGATATGTTTTTAAGTAGGTTTTCAATTTACCTAGTTTGTATTAGTTTGTTGAATGCCTCAGTAATAAACTAGAACTTACATCATAAAAGGAAACGCAGGAGACTTTGAAAAATATGAATTATTAAGTAAAAAATCCAGGTATTTTGGCGTATATTTAATTTGAAAGTGGTTCTCTGTGCCTTTCTCTGCATCAACTAAAATTCCTACCCTATATAATTATGTAATACTAGTGTGTTATTCAATTTTTGATAAGTTTTAAAATACAACGTTTAAAAATTTACTTTTTCCCTAAAATATATAAAAAAATGGACTCCTAAACTATTGTTTAATTAATATTAGTTGGTTCACTAGAAATAAAAAAATCTTAAATTTTATATTATATTTGATGTTTGTGTGTTGAATGTAAATGAGTAAGCACAATATTTCTCCGTCTTTTTTATACTTTGCAAACTTAAGCTTAACACAACAAATATATAAAAGAAATCTACATTTTTAATACACATCTTGATTCCTAAAATTATTCTTTGAAAATAAAAATCATCAAAATCAAATCATATTATATACAAAACATATTTTTAAATACAAAACACTGCGTCATAAAACCAATATTTTTAAATACAAAACATTGCTTCACCAAACCATGTTATATACTAACAATATTTTGAAATACAAAACACTACGTCATCAAACCATGTTATATACGAAACGGATTTTGAAATACAAAACACTGCGTCATATTCTTGTTGAAAGATCTTATTTCTAGTATGTTAAACTAAATTTATTTTATTTTACCAAAAAAAGACTGTTTTAAAAATAAAAATTTTTTTCATTACATGAGAAAATATTTTTAAAATTTAATGTAGATTGTTGTTAATAAGTTCCAATAACACATTATCTACTTAGCATATCGCTATGTTTCAATATACAGGTAATAATCATTATAACTATGCTTAAACACTCATATAAAGAAACGGCTAATATCATGGCAAAATTCTAAGAATAAAAAAGTATTAAAACTAAATTTCCTATCAGAAAAACTGATTAAATACAAGCATAGAGTTTTTTGAGAAAAAATTCAGTTACGTAAAATTTTTTAACATGGTTGATTTATGAAAATTGCTACATAGACACTTTTTTAATGGAGAAAAAGTAGGTGACGTTTCCCATTTCAAATTTTTCGTATCTCTTCAGGCTTCAAAGATATAAATATTGGAATAATATCTGACTGACCCACCCACCCACCCATACACGTACAATAGTATTGACACACCCACCCACCCATACTCATACAGTGGTATTGACCCACCCACCCACCCATACACGTACAGTGGTATTGACCCACCCACCCACCAATACACATACAGTGGTATTGACCCACTCACCCACCCGTACACGTGCAGTGGTATTGTGCACATTTATTCACAAAACCTTCAACATATTATTACGAAATTTTGTCCTAATTTACCTAAAAATAGGATGATATGGTGTGTGACCCCTTTTTGAAAAGCCCTATACATTCCGAGTAATTTGGTATACATATTTTTGAAATCGGTGCACAGAATTTTTCTAAGTTGTTCGATTAAGAAGCAACAAATGTTGGATGTTTTCAAATGAACACCCTGTATATAACTAACACATGTAAATGATGCTCAACATGAATGAAGTTCCACTATAAGACATAATAAAATGATAAATATTATAGGAAGGGAAAGGCAACCCGGTTACTGAGGATTAAGGGGAAAAAATATAAGACAGATACAATTAATAATAGAAATAACTTCTAACCACCAATATACGTATGGTATACTGACCCACCCCACCCATACGCATATATGTACTGCGTATGGGTGGGTGGCACCCATATTCAATGCCACTGTACGTGTATGGGTGGGTAGGTGGGTCAATACCACTGTACTTGTATAGGAGGGCGGGTGGGTCAATACCACTGTAATTGTATAGGAGGGCGGGTGGATCAATACCTCTGTACGTGTATGGGAGGGCAGGTGGGTCAATACCACTGTACTTGTATAGGAGGGCGGTTGGGTCAATACCACTGTACTTGTATAGAGGGGCGGGTGGGTCAATACCACTGTACTTGTATAGGAGAGCGAGTGGGTCAATAGCACTGTACTTGTATAGGAGGGTGGGTGGGTCAATACCACTGTACATGTATGGGAGGGTGGGTGGGTCAATACCACTTTACTTGTATAGGAGAGCGGGTGGGTCAATACCACTGTACGTGTATGGGAGAGCATAAATTTTTAATTAAATAATCTTGAAAATTTTAAAACTGTCTATGGGTACTGAGTGGCTCAGTACTACTGTACGTGTATGGGCGGGCGGGTGGGTCAGTACTACTTTACGTGTATGGGTGGGCGGGTGGGTCAGTGCTACTGTATGTGTATGGGTGGGCGGGTGGGTTAGTACTACTGTACGTGTTTGGGGGGGGGGTTGATGGGTAGGATGCTGGAAGTGCCGAAATTCTGTCCTTATGTCCTAATACCCCAAGGACTTACAGCCATTATATTCAAACATGCAATGGATTGTGTGGGTGGGTCAGTATTACTGTACTCATTGGTGGTTTACTACCACTTTATTCATACGTGGGTCAAAACCACTGTACTGATGGTTGGTTATCAGCCCTACGGTATTAATGGGTGGGTCAGTATTACTGTACTCATTGGTGGTTCAGAAAAGAAAATCATAGTCTTTCTTATTTGTGAATCTTAAGAGCAGCCTCTCTTAAGTCCTCCAAATTATAATTTTTATGATGACTCAGTGGTCTATAAGTATTGTATTTACAGTATTAAGACTACTTTTCCTAGTATTTTTCTTACATAATTGTAGCACTAAATGTTTCCAGCTAAAATTTGCTTACAATAGTAATCACTTTTAACAAAACGTACAGTAAACTCTGAATTCCTAATGTGAATCATTCTCATATAAATAGTAGTAATGTGAAGTAATTTGATATATTAAAGTAATTATAGAGCCTTTACACACTTACGTAAGAAATCATCGATTTTAAGGGCACGTTGTGTAAAATAGGATAATACAACAAATCTACGTTAATATGTATGATTAAAAAAACATATAAACTCATTTTAATATTGAAGCGTTAAACTTGCCATAACCAGCTATTTAAGATTAATCTGAATTTCTTTAGTTAATAATAAAGTATTATATATATTAGGAATATTCCTGTCAATATACAGGAAATACTTAGGTTTTATGGTATGATAAACATTATTAATAACTGAGTAATGTTTTAAGACATTAAAACTTACTCAGGGTACAATACAACACAATTCACTGAGTAATATTTCAGTGAACTGTTAAAAATGTGTAGCCATACAAGAAAGAAAAAAGTTACAGCACAATCCACCGCAAGTGTACCATGGTAATGACCCACCCACCCATTCAGACACGTACAGTGGTGATGATCCAGCTACTCACTCATACACCTTACACTCATACACCCCACCCACCCACCCATACACATACAGTGGTATTGACCCACCCACCCACCTATACACACACAGTGGTATTGACCCGCCCACCCACCCATAAACATACAGTGGTATTGTACAATACGTGGGTCGTTACCGTATTGTAGTAACGACCCACCAAACTACTCATAGACGTAACTGGTAATGACCCTCCCACCCACCCATAAAAGTACTGCGGAAATTACCCACACACTTGTTGATTTTAATGGCCCCAGTTTCGAATGTCTAACTCAAATAGTTATCGCTTTATTAATTGTATAAGTCTTATGGACAAACTCAAGTGAATTGTTTTTTGAAAAAAAAAAAAAATAATCCCAACAATTGGTTTATATTATTTTAATTGTTATTGTAGAAAGACAAACTAAGTTTATTTTATTATAAACAAGTGCCAATGAATTTATATATAAGTTTTTAAAATAATTTTAACAAAACACATATAGAAAACGTAACTGTAGATATAGGAGGACCACATGACTGGCACAACACAAGTGATTGTGTAGTCCTGTCCTTCATGTGGCAGACGGAGGGAAGATTGGTGGTTTAGGAACCGAGTACGCGTATTGTAGGAACACTTAACTGGCACAACACAAGTGATTGTGTAGTCCTGTCCTTCATGTGGCAGACGGAGGGAAAATTGGTGGCTTAGGAACCGAGTACGCGTATTATGACAGAGGAACACATGACTGGCACAAAACAAGTGATTGTGTAGTTCTATCCTTCATGTGGCAGACGGAGGGAAGATTGGTGGTTTAGGAACCGAGTACGCGTATTGTGACAACACAAGTCTTGTCAGTTACTGGCTGGGCTTAACGTACCCTAGATTGTTCATTCATGCCGTGTGGGCTTCCAGTAGAAATGGAGGTTTTAATTCAATCAAAGTTTTACAGTTCTATTTACCGTTGATTTTCAGTAAACTTTGCAAAATTAACTGTCTAAGTGTGTACTGTAGTATTAGACGATCATTTTGTCGTTTAATTTCTACACGCATTGTTTTTACTGTATATGTAATTTAATAGTAAATTGTTAGTTTGATTTGCACTTCAAAAAGTGATTAAATTGTAAAGTTTATTCCTATATTTTTGGAGGAATTTTTACAAAATTGATAATTTTATCAGTTAATTGTGATCTTAATTCGCTTAAGAAGTTAGATATGGGAACTTCTGTGAACTTTAAGGAAACATATGTATAAGAATTTTACTTCGAAGTATCTTGTTTGTGCTTTGTGACAGTAAGATATTTATATATCATGTTAGGAGGCACCCTGTCATGCCAGCATGATTTGGTGGAATCAATTAATGGTCCGCAGTTTTTTTTTTTCTTTTTTTTTTCCAAGCACTTTGAAACTTAGTTTGGGACCTATGTAGTTAGTTGTTTATTATAGTTAGGTGGGTTTATTTGGTATTTTGAAATATTATTTAATCCGTAACGTTTGAGTTTTCCAAAAGTAATTTGTGTAATTTTGTCGCAACCACCTTTTTCATTTTGATTGTGTGCAGTTTAACGAATAATCCCCATGACGCTATACATCAGTATAATTTGCAATGGTTGTTTTTTGTGTGTTTTTTAAATTGTTTATTAAAATCTTTCAATTTTGGTTTAATTCTCCTATTAACTTAGTGTTTTTATGTTTTAGATAACTAGCTCATACATTTTATATCTTATTCCTCGGCAGTGAGGAAGTATAAAATAGTCTTTTGGGTTCCTGTCAGAGGAACTTTCTTTATTTTCAATGTTCAAGGTCTCTAAGCTAATTGATTTATTTTAAGTTCACTAAATATAAAGTTCCTTGAAATAAACACAATATTTTCATCAAGTTAGGAAAATAACAAAATCTCCACAACACTTTGATAAAACGTTTTGCTTTTTAATATTTTAATTTTACTCGTGAAACGGTTTACGATTCTTCACGAAGAAGTACATGTCCATGGTTTGGCTATCGTACATTGTAAAACATAATTACTATGATCACTTATTGTGTGAAGGCTGATAATTTATTATTTTATGAATAAACGTACTTTTTATGTCTAATTAGTGCTAGACTGCTGGCCTCAATGGACTTGGCCACACTACCATCCATGTAATTACTGATTTTATTTCTTGTTAAAGAATTCAGTGCATTGTCTAGATTATCTACGCATTATATATAAAATAATAGCAACGGAATCATTTAACAACATGCCTCTTCGGATAGTTTGTAATATCATTATTTCTCTTTTTCATTATTTTGTCCGATGTATTAGAATATCTATATTATAATACCAATACAGCATGCTAACAAATTAAATGTGTTTAATATTTACTTATAGGTACCTGCTAATTTAAAATTAATAGTAAGTTTATAAGTTATTCAAAATTAATGACATTAGTATACACAGTATAATGCAATTTAAAAAAAAAAAATATATAAAATGAAAAATAATAAATTACAACGTACTTGTTTCCATGTTTCACCCGTTTCTATTTTTACTCAAGAAGATTGAAAATGTTCTTTATCCTTACGTTTTCTCAGTATCATCACATGGGAATAAGCTCATCCTTTATTTATACTGTTTGTGGTGGCCAGCTGGTGCCTGTTTGGCTTACCAAAATTGTTTTCGCTCCTGAATTATTGTGGTCTGAAAGTATATTTTTAAACGTATTATTTATTTTTATATGAACCCTATTCACAATAATTTAGCGTAATTTTGAATTTTCTTAAGGATATACAAAATAAAATTATTATTAGACTAATTAATACCTGAGGCTGTTAAATGTTAATGATTTCCTCCTGTCGTCTGAAAGGCACGTAGATGTAAACGATATTTTTTACGTTTTGTTATTTTCATTATTTTTCATGTAAGAAAAACATCACGAAGGATTGTCACATAAATTGGAATAAAAAGTTTATCAAAAGTTATATACCTAAATTTATGAACGATAATGTACAGAATTAATAAAACGACAGTGTTGTTTTTATTCCCACGACAATAAATTTACATGTAACACTGAACTGACAAAGTAAAAAAAAAATTATTGCTCTATATGAAAAAAAATTATTCATTCAAATCAAAATATTATTGTCTTGATAGGAAACTTAATTTTTTATGGAAGTGACCTTTAATTGGAACTAGTTTTTATAAATAGAATATGCAAAGAATCTATTACCACTCTCTGTATGTTGTTAATGTATTTAAAAACGTGAATAAATGTTTTATTTTTGGATTTGATTATTGAAACTATTATGAAAATTATAATAATATTATGTCATTATAATTATTATAAGATGTATGGATGGTTTAAGAGTAAATGCTACATATTATTAACAAATTTGTGAATAAGCCCCTAGAGGCATTTTTTATTTTTACTATTATGGATAGTTTTTAAATTCAACTTACACGACTCATAACTCTTAGATTATTATATATATGTTTAATTATGTTTTTTTATCGTAAAAATGCACCTAAATATAGCCAGTACAATAAGTAAATATGTTAATTTATTACAAACGTTATAGTTATTTATTGAACGTTTAAATGTTTATTGGTAAAATGAACACTCATATGATGTTTTTGTTATGTTAAAGAAAAATGGTCCTTAGTGTAAAAAAAATAAATGTATACCATTTACTAGATTAAATTGTTATAAATGATAAGACATATGAGTCAATATATTCCACTGATACAATGTCATGGATTATGAGGGTATAATCCCTGCTGATACATGGTAGCACGTGGGGTCTTATATCGGTTACCCAGACCAATAAGACCGATAGTGAGATACTGGATGAATATCGTTATATCAATAAAATATGAATATGCCCAATAGTGTGAAAGAGAAACACATTTTGTACTAAATACTTTTGTTATAAAGTGAACATTAAAGATTCTGTATGATGCGTTAAGTATATTCTAGAATTAATGGAGTATATGAAACCTTATATGCACACTGGCAGTACTGCCAGTTGTATAGGAATCGCATTTCATTCTAACTGACCTGCACTATCTATCACTTAGGCTTAAATTCCTAGAGCCCTGGAACACATGGCCACTAGCTTTTCCAACCAGGAGTTAACATGGGGCTGTTGTTTGACATACTACACACACGTAAATTTAAGGCTATAAGGTTTAAACCCATAAAGAGCCCTACAACGGATTCTTAACAGTGGTCCTCTTAAGTAATGTTACGAACTACTAGAGGGTAAAGTAGTGACCCCCTTTAAATAGAAGTTGCATGGATGTTGCCAGGGTGCAAAATCACTACTGACTCACCCATAGAGTTACTGTTTAAGGCCAAGCCATATTGATGAATAACAAAGGTTGTAGCTGTAGTGATTTTGTAATTGTGTTTTGGTGCTTTGAACGGGCCTGAGAATTCCTTGCAGCTTTTGTTATTGGGTAAGATTGTAATTGAACATGCCTTGCAAGATGTTGGGTGATGTGAAGTATTATTTCACAGTAGTACACAATCTACCAAGGTTCAATTTTATTGCTTCGTCACGGTGAAGAGTGAGGTTCCTCTAGCGCGGGAGCTCATCACCAACCTGGATAGCAGCTCTCCGAAGATCAAGATATCATAAGAAAAATTATAAAATGAGGAAGTCGTAGTTGATATGACCAATATGTTTTGATGCAATGCACCCGAATAAAGTTGCCTAATGGATCTGGTGCAAGTATTAGGGTAATTGACTATGTCTAGAGAGGAGATCGTCGAGGTAATATCTTATTTAACCATGGTCAGACATCGTTTTGACCAAAGCTCGAAGTCTGTTATACAATTTATCATCTTCATCCTAGTTACCACACTTGAAGAAAAGGCTTGCCTAATTGTAGATATTTAATTTCTTTCCTCACCTCTTGATAGCCCAGTATGTTAAGTAGAATGGCCCGAGCTGTCATTAACACTACATGTTCAGAAACGTTAGGAGTGGATTACATATTTAGACTAATAAAGGCTGGTTCGACCAAATGTTCCGTTAAAAAAGAAGTCTTACAAAAGAAGCTGCAAACTGTGGAATAATTACAACAAGTGTAGAACAAGGGAACGTCACAAAACCCAAATGGCTTACAAAATATATGAACAAAAAATACAAATGACATTGAAATTAGTTTCGGTAAACCACGTTAACCATCTTCAGACCAGAGGAACTCAAAAAGGAACCATGGTGTATATAGTTAATCATCATAATACGTGTAAATTTTTTCTTATAATCTAAGGAATTTGTGCTGTGTGACGTTCATGTTTTTGCTGATTATTACACGTATTATGATATGAAACATTTTCAGAAACTATTTATGATAAAGAGTTAAAACACTTGCTGTCAGTATAACTCGATGACGGTGAAATGATAAGTGAATAAAAATACAATAATAAATACAAAACTTAACTGATGTAATATTTGTCATTTAGTGGACCATTTCAAGAATTAATTGTACCTATTAAATGAGTGAATATAAGTAAAATATTCTGAAAGAATAATTATTTTAAATGAAAATACTATAAATATCGACTTAGCCTCACTGAAATACCAAAATATACTCATTTGTACCATTAGTTGTATCGTTTTATGAGTTTTTCTGAAGAAAAACAAAATACACCAAATATTGTTTAGTTCCACCAAAAAAGGTATACTATTACAAAAATCCTCGTTAGCTGCACAATTTAATGTTATAATATATAACGTTTATTTTATTCATAAATGTTGTATTGAAATTAACGGTGGCGTTAGAAGTGTTTAGTTGAAAAGGGTGAGCTGTATTGAAAATGGATAATGCAAAAAAAGTAATTTTCTTAATTAACTAGTATATTTATTGTGTGATATAGGGCTGTCCACTTTATTAAATAGAAGTTAAAATAATTTAAACAATTTACAGTTTATTGGTGTGAGCGATAGTTTTTATAACTTCGATCATTACAAAATCAATCTAAATTATAAAAATTCAACTGTACATCCGCCTACCTACAGTGTACAGTGTACAGTGGTACTGACCCACCCGCCCATCTCATAAATGTCCTGTGGAACTGACCCATCCACCCTCCCATACATGTATAGTGGAACTGACCCACCCACATTCCCATAAATGTACAGTGGAACTGACCCACCCGCCTTCCCATAAATGTACAGTGGAACTGACCCACCCGCCTTCCTATAAATGTACAGTGGAACTGAGCCACCCGCCTTCCCATAAATGTCCTGTGGAACTGACACACCCACCCTCCCATACATGTACAGTGGAACTGAACCACCCACCTTCCCATAAATGTACAGTGGAACTGACCCACCCGACCACCCATACATGTACAGTAGATCTGAGCCACCCACCATCTCATGAATATACAGTGGTACTGACCCACCCGCCTACCTATACGAGTGTACAGTGGTACTGACCCACTCACCGGCCCATAAATGTATAGTGGAACTGACCCACCCACTGTCCCATAAATGTATACTGGTACTAACCCACCCGCCAACCTATACGAGTTTACAGTGGAACTGACCCACCCACCCTCCAATAAATGTACAGTGGTACTGACCCACCCACCCTTCCATAAATGTACAGTGGTACTGACCCACCCCCCTACTTATACGCGTGTACAATGGAACTGACCCCCCACCCTCTCCCATAAATGTACAGTGGAACTGACCCACCCACCTTTCCATTAATGTACAGTAGAACTGACCCACCCACCCTCCCATAAATGTATAGTGGAATTGACCCACCCACCTACCTATACGAGTGTACAGTGGAACTGACACATCCGCCATCTCACAAATGTACAGTAGAAGTGATATAAATGTATGACCCTGATATAAATTAAAACTTTTACTTATACATCGTGATGCAATATCCTACATTTGAAAATGAATAATTCGTATACTGTCCCAATAATTACGCGTCAAAACATTTAAAACCAAAACAGTCTCTTTTTACAATCTGTCATATACTTAGCATAATGTTTTAACTGTATACAAGCTATTTTAACATGAAACAATTCTGACACGTGGAAACCGAAATGTTTGTGTAAGAACATCGTTTATCCAACAGAAAAAGAGAATATCTTTGTTACAGTATAGTATTGTGACAGAAATAAACTTTCACGAACAACTGATGTATTCCCGTTTCCAACCGATTGTCACTTAAGTTGCCGAAGAAGCCTTCGTGTATTGTCAAACATTTAATTGAAGCGCGTGTAGCGACGGTGTGAGATGGAGCTTCTTGTTTAAGTAGAACGGTGCTGAGTGACAAATATATTTATTATTTAAAATATTCAGCTAAAATAGTACACAACGTTGAATTTAAAAAGGCATTTATAAACACGACAAAAATTACCTTAGAAGTACACATAATTAATGACAATATATGTGCAATATATGAAAATGAAAGTAGTATGGTAGTTAAATATTTATTTATTATTTTTAGGAAATGGGATTTGACTAGAGATATTTATTTAGTAACAGTTTTTTAACTAGCACAATACGTGTTGGTACATATACAGTACAAGTAAACGTCAAACAACACAAATTTATTACAACATAACCACAAAATGCACAAATATACTACAATACAAGTACAAAATACAAGTTCGTTTTTAATTCTTTTGTGAATCTCTATGGTCTGAGGAAGGTGAGCGTGGTTCACCGAAATCGATCAATATAATATTTGAGCATTTTGCACTTGTATTGTAGTATATTTATACATTTTGTGCTTATATTGTAATACATTTGTGTTGTGTGACGTTTACTTGCACTGTATTTATTTAGTTTAAAAAATGTCTACCATACCAATTTCGGATGTAATAACTGCAGTTTAAATTTATTAAACTATAGCTGATATTTATGAATTTATCACTCTAATCTTAATCTTTTTGACTTCTTACTGTGATAAATTATTTATTCATAAGACGCCAATCGTCAAGATATGGGCGAATATGGATTTCGAATGAGTGTGATGAGTGTAGTAGATAAGCGAATGTCATCATTGTTACAACCTAAGGCCGACTATTCCTTAGAAAGTGCCACTAATTAATAGTCCAATGATAAATGAACAGACGTTGTTTATTAGTTGATTCTTTAAAAATGTATTATGACTCTGATTGGAATCGAACTGAGAACCTTTAGCACAACATAGATAAACAAGATCTATAAAAGTAAGAACTTTCCACACGTTTTTATTTCTCAACTATACTTAAATACACAGATCTATAAATATCTGTGGCTAAATAAATTACTGAATTTCATAAGAAAAATCATTTTAGCACATTTGATGAAAGCATGAAAATATTACAGGTGCCTTAAAATGTAAAATACATACAACGAATAGTGGTGCAATATTAAATATTGGGAATATAGTTTCGTAATAGTTTATCTCGGCATATTACTAAAGTTTCAAGACAGAATTA
Organism: Stictocephala bisonia; assembly: GCA_035578905.1. Lineage (NCBI taxonomy): Eukaryota > Metazoa > Arthropoda > Insecta > Hemiptera > Membracidae > Stictocephala > Stictocephala bisonia. Next base: position 803,035 of record JAQJVL010000143.1, read on the forward strand.
ACAAATAGCTTTAATCACTTTTATGATGCAACTGCTGTGGTTTTTTATTAATAATTATTGATATGATTCTATAAATCAGAACTAAAACTACATGAACAACAGTTTGTTTCCTTTTTTAATACATCTATGTGGATGATCACGTCTTTATATGTATAAAAACACAGCATTACATAGTTTTATATCATTAAATCCTCTGCTACACTTAAAGTAGAGGTATGTATAGGTATGATATGATTATATTCTAATATAGGTAATAACTAGAATCTGAGAGATTAATAGCTAATAATTATCAAACAAACAGTATTGTTTAGAATATTATAAATCACATATAATATTTATATCAATGATATATATATATGTGTATATATATATATATATATATATATATATATATATATATATAATTTATTTCATATACTCGTATATCGCAATACGACTTGAAGTGTATGGGTGGTTGGTGTGTCAGTACCACTGTGCAAGTGAGAGTGGGTAGGTGAGTCAATTCCACTGTACGTTCGTAGGTAGGACAATATCAACATATATATGTTTTCGGGTGGGTGGTTCAGTCTATACTACTGTACGTGAATATGTGGGTGAGTATTTAGAAATACTTGCAATAATATTTATTTTTGGAATATGATTGTGTTACGTATATAAAATAACAAGTACGGCAATGTAATGTGTTCAGCGGTGATTGTGTTACATATATAAAATAACAAGTACGGCAATGTAATGTGTTCAGCGATGATTGTGTTACATATATAAAATAACAAGTACGGCAATGTAATGTGTTCAGCGGTGATTGTGTTACATATATAAAACGACTAGTACGGCAATGTAATGTGTTCAGCGATGATTGTATTACATATATAAAACAACAAGTACGGCAATGTAATGTGTTCAGCGATGATTGTGTTACATATATAAAATAACAAGTATGGCAATGTAATGTGTTCAGTGATGATTGTGTTACATATATAAAATAACAAGTACGGCAATGTAATGTGTTCAGCGGTGATTGTGTTACATATATAAAATAACAAGTATGGCAATGTAATGTGTTCAGCAATGATTGTGTTACATATGTAAAATAACAAGTACGGCAATGTAATGTGTTCAGCGGTGATTGTGTTACATATATAAAATAACAAGTATGGCAATGTAATGTGTTCAGCGATGATTGTGTTACATATATAAAACGACTAGTACGGCAATGTAATGTGTTCAGCGATGATTGTGTTACATATATAAAATAACAAGTATGGCAATGTAATGTGTTCAGCGATGATTGTGTTACATATATAAAATAACAAGTACGGCAATGTAATGTGTTCAGCGGTGATTGTGTTACATATATAAAACGACTAGTACGGCAATGTAATGTGTTCAGCGATGATTGTGTTACATATATAAAATAACAAGTACGGCAATGTAATGTGTTCAGCGGTGATTGTGTTACATATATAAAACGACTAGTACGGCAATGTAATGTGTTTAGCGATGATTGTGTTACATATATAAAACAACAAGTACGGCAATGTAATGTATTCACCGATGATTGTGTTACACATATAAAACAACAAGTACGGCAATGTAATCTGTTCAGCGATGATTGTGTTACACATATAAAACAACAAGTACGGCAATGTAATGTGTTTAGCGATGGTTATATTACATATATAAAACAACAAGTACGGCAATGTAGTGTATTCAGCGATGATTGTATTACACATATAAAACAACAAGTACGGCAATGTAATGTGTTTAGCGATGATTATATTACATATATAAAACAACAAGTACGGCAATGTAATGTATTCAGCGATGATTGTATTACACATATAAAACAACAAGTACGGCAATGTAATGTATTCAGCGATGATTGTATTACACATATAAAACAACAAGTATGGCAATGTAATGTATTCAGCGATGATTGTATTACACATATAAAACAACAAGTACGGCAATGTAATGTGTTAAGCGATGATTGTGATGATGACTTATTTTAATAGTTACTTATTTAAGTAGCCTTTAAAGTATGTTTATGGAATAAAATTTGGCAGTAAAACTCAACAAAATAAAAAAATACTGATGTATTCAGTGGAAAATTCTTTTTTTGGTAAATTTGGTTTTATTTTTAGAAAATATATCAACAACAAAAATGTTTGACTTAGAAATAGAGGTGAGTGACAAAAGAAAATAATCTTTGTTAAAAACAAAAAACAGAGATGGAGTTAGGTCTGAGAAAAGGGAATAATCCAAGACCACAAACATCGTTGGTTTCATCTCTGAGATCTCATTTCACTCTTTGCAAACACTCAGATTCAACAGTCATTTGTCATTAACCTCGGATATTACTTGGCAGATTTCACCCAGCAGAAAGCAACATAAAAAGACATTACTGACGGGGATTTGCTGCTTCAAACACAGCGTTATAATGTTTTATATTTGAATGAGCACAAATGACATAGGCAGGTTTATATGGGAAAAGTGATTAACTAAACAATATCTACAGAATTATATTGTAGTAGTCTTGGATCATATATAATGCACATCCTAATCATTTTCTAATAATTAATAATAGTAAAATTCTACATACAATTTAATATGCAATTTTTGGTTTATCCCTTTAGCTGTTGGTTAATTGAAACTATACGAAATAATATTTCCATTTATTTACCTAATACACTAACTGTATTAGTTACCTTTGACGGCACTGGTGGTGAAGTGCTGCAACCCAGCTATTTTGGACAAAGTGTTTGGGAGATAGTAGGCGATAGGTTAAATTCTCGGTCCTCTTAATACCGACATGGCGTCCGCTCAATGGTTTCAATGTACGTGGACACCACTAAAGAAGTCTGGGGTGTCCATGTTGGATGATAGTCAAGTTTTGGATGTTGTGTAGGGGAGAACACTGAGTGTCAGACTTGTCAGTTAGCTGAAAATCAGACCAACACTACGTGGTTCGAATTCCACGTAAAGCAGTAGTCCCTTAGTTGCCCTGGCTGTTGGTCTATTAATAAATTGCCCTTTCTGAGGAACAATTGAACTCAGTTAGTAACCAGACTACCCTCATTCACACTCATCCTCCACTCATATCATCATTCATATTCGCATTAAAATACGCACAACGTAGTGTCGGCGTCTCATAAATAAGAATGCAAGAATTTAACAAAAACAGGAAACGATTAGAAAAAGGTATTGATAAAGTTTAAATAAAACTTACATATTTAACAATAACATTTAATAATGAGAAATATCTTAAAACATAAAATAAACTTTTCTTTAACTCATTTTTTCATTGATTATGATAAAGATATCTATAAAACACTGTGCTATCAATTATTATTGTAAAGTTCATAATCGTAACGTTAGCCTAGAACTTATTTCTTAAAAAAGGCTACATTTAAATATGCTCCAGCATTTAAGTAATTAAATTTAAACATTTAATACGTTATAGAATTACTTGAAAATTACTGCCATACTAAAGAAATATTGTTTGTAGAGAGAGTCCATGGACGTCCTTTCTAGACTGTGGAAATAATCAGACTCTACAAACGAGGAATGTCACAAAACACATATTTATTACAATATAATTATAAACAAGTACAATTAAGGTGATTCGACTTAACTTCCTTTACTACACTCAGACCAGGTTCACGAATGAATGCTATAAAGAAATTGTACTGTTCTGCCCAACATTAGTCATCTCATTTATAGTCGTCTTATTTTACCAGGTGCAATTAGGGCTAGGAAGCCCTCTCTAAAACTTAACCTGGGGACCAACGGCTTAACGTGACTTCAGAACCACGGGAGCGGCAGGACAAAAACTGTTTTGGCTTCATATTGGGAATCGAATCCGGACCGAAAACGTAGCTAGCCAACGCCTTAGCCCCTCAGCTACAGTCGATTTAAATATTCTATGTATCAGATCAAAAAACTGTATTGTTCATCTGTTATAAAAAAAATTAAATAATAGTTTTCCCAAGTAACCATTAATATATTTGTAAAATCGTTGCACCATTTGTAGTTTACATACTTATTTAATACAATACAACAATATAATATGGAATTAGAAAAACCAATTATAAAACTTCTGGATGATTCAACATGTATATTTAACAAGTAATCATATATATATATATATATATATATATATATATATATATATATATAATGTTAAATTGTAAGTATCCTCTGCTTTATGTATGTATTTAAGTTATGTTTTTTTTTTCAAAATACAAGTTGTTGGTAAATAACAATTAATGTAGTACGTAAAACCATAAAACCACGAGAATAAGAAACAGAAAATATATCATACCTAAATTAAATACGTTTGGACCTATTAACAAAGGTTTTAAATCATTTATTCATACGAAAGCGTCGAAAAATTTAACTTGGAGATACAGGTCAGTAATTAATTAATTTGTTGTTCATTTAACATTTGTAATTGAAATATATTATTGATGCATACCAAATATGGACTGTTTACTAAAGCATAAATAGCAACACAATATTTCTTATTATTTTACTCCAGAAAACCTAAATTTCAAATGAGTTCCTGGTGAAACAATCGGATTAGTGCTTGTAATGTATAGTGCTGGATAAACCCAATCCAATGGTAAAAAAGTAACTTAAACCTGATTAATTTAAATTTCATAAACAAGTAGGTTTATTTATTGGTTTTAAAACTTAACAAACACACAGGCAATGTATATTAAAATGTTACATAACGAGCAAATACCCTATATCCTGCTAGGAACCAGTCTGGTGTGATGTGAAGTATAGCTATGTTTCGTCTATGTAGTAATGGCATTACGGTTTGACTGAATTGCTCTGTGCTCGTACAAACACAATTTGTGTCGGAGAAGGATCCATCTTCTCTGTCAGTGTTGTAATGTTCGTTAGAGTGACATGTTGGTAATTGTATATGTGTCTTAACTACAAACACAACTGATAGTACTTGGAGTTTGATCGTATCAATGTAGCCTCAGAGAAGGAATAAACAAAGGTTGGATCCAATAGTGCACTAAATGTGTGTCAAACAGTTAGTTCTCTAGTTGGCCGTGTGATTGGCAGGGCCAGCACCTTTACAGTTCCTCCCTTATTCCTCCAATTCCCCAAAAATAAACGTAGCAACTATTGCTATAGATTTATAAGGCTGTAAATTGGTTATTATCTTTTTTTTCTATAAAACTTCACTCGCCAGTTCATATCTGCTATTTATAACGGCCACTGAGCTATTCGCTGTGGCCATAAGAAAGCACCCTTGTTTTTTTCTCTGTGTTGTATGTTGTATTGATAGCTAACAACATGCTGCTGGCGTGGTGGCTCAGTGGCTATGGCTTCGGACTGCGGAGGGCATGGTCCAAGGTTCGAATCCCCACTGAGCCTACGGTCGGTACTTCACTCGTTGAATAAAGTTCATGCACAGGCTTGCAAGTCCTTGTGACTTGCCGAGTGAAGTTTTATTAAAAAATAAGGAAAAATCCCTTAATATAACGATCTTAATCAATTCAATTATTTTATTGAAGTACATTATTTTATTTGTTTATTCTTAAGATCATACACGGGTGTGATTATATAATAAGGGAATGAGTGTGATTTGGTTATACAGTCATAGTTATAAACTAAGGCCGACTATTCCCTAGAAAGTGTCGTTAATCAATAGCCCAATGACAAATGAACTATCAGCTGATCCTTCTACAAGTTTGGTGTGAATCTGATTGAGAACGATCTGAGAATCTTTAGCTTTTGACGCTGGATTTAAACTATCTACGTACTGACCAATTGGTCACTAGGTCAATATGTTTAACTTATATGTTTTCCAAGTCCTGCTTAAGCCTAATATTGACAGATATAATATCTTTGAGTGGGATACATACAGTTAGGGATTCCATGATACTTTTTAGTGATACTATTTATTCACATTGGAGTTTCATTGTTAATTTTTAATTTTGAGCATTTATACAGTAAGAGCTCAACGTAGCTGTTTTCTTCCATGCAAACAGGTATTCCCTTATTGAAATGTTAATATTAAACTACACATAGTTTTTGCTTCAATGTTAAATGGCTTTCCAATCATAGGGTTTTCATAGATACACTTTTTGTCATATTTTTCTGCATATTTCTATAAAATTTTGCCGTATTTGTAGAACTTAGATAAAAATTTAACTATCTTACCCCAGAATCTTAATAATAAAAAAGTGTAAAAATAGTTAAGTCAGAGAAATACCAAATATTAGATCGTAGAATAAAAAATAGAAGACATTACATATCAATCATATTATAAAGAAATATAAAACTGATCATTTTGGCAATACACTAAAATGTTTCAACACATTTATTATTTTTGAATTTGAAATACTAAAATAATAATATTGGATAGTTGGTGTCATGAATTGAAAGGGCATTTTATATTACATCAAACTATATAGAAGACCCATACCTGAGCATACAATTTAAGATTAATGAAATATTGACCTAAGAGGAAAAATTCAATAACGTTTAATACAATAATTAGTAAATTAAATTTTTTTTACCTTAGTATTGCCTGAAGATCTTGAATATTTTTCTTTTTTCTTTTTTCTTTACTCCAAGATTTTCAAGATCTTCAGGCAATACTAAGGTAAAAAATTTAATTTTTAAAACCAGATCTTGAAACTGGGTTCATAAAAGATTTAATAATTAGTAATTATTGTTGAAAATGAATGAAATATATACTAGTACTTTAGAATACAGCAACTTTGGTTGATATACCTGAGACCACAGTTTAAGATTAACTTGGGGAATATACATTACTAATTGTACAAATATATGCTATTATTTTAGAATACAGCAACTTTGGTTGATAGACCTGAGATCACAGTTTAAGATTAACTTGGGGATATACATTACTAATTGTAAAAATATATGCCAGTATTTTAGAATACAGCAACTTTGGTTGATAGACCTGAGAACACAGTTTAAGATTAACTTGGGGAATATACATTACTAATTGTACAAATATATGCTAGTATTTTAGAATACAGCAACTTTGGTTGATAGACCTGAGAACACAGTTTAAGATTAACTTGGGGAATATACATTACTAATTTTACAAATATATGCTAGTATTTTAGAATACAGCAACTTTGGTTGATAGACCTGAAATCACAGTTTAAGATTAACTTGGGGAATATACATTACTAATTGTACAAATATATGCTAGTATTTTAGAATACAGCAACTTTGGTTGATAGACCTGAAATCACAGTTTAAGATTAACTTGGGGAATATACATTACTAATTGTACAAATATTATATTAAGTTAAATAATCAGAGCTGTTACAAAGAGATTTTATTTGGTTGATTTCAAACAAAGAAACTCATTTAATTGCCACAGAGACATGTTTTAGTAAATGGAGTTAAAACCAAATGTCGTATGAGTTTTACTGGGGAAAGATGCCCAATTAAGACACAGTTACCCTCGCCACCCTAAACGACGAATCCGTTTTTGTTTTGTAGGCTTTTTGGACTCACGGCTTAACATTACTTCCGAACCACGGGAGTGGCACAAGAATTGAACCCGAACCAATTGCGTAGCAAATGCCACCTTAGCCCTTGGTAAATTTAGTGTCAAAAATATTAACGATTTATATAATTTTTTAGGGCTACTATCTGATGTAATTGGTGTTGGACATGAAATAATGTAAATGTATTACATTCAAACACACAAATCTATTTGGTTTTTAAAAACACACATTTAAAGTAAGGTATTTCTATAAACTCATTACATTTGGACAAGTAACTAGGCCTTATTTATATTCAACCCAATACCTCAGTAAGGTTCGTACATGCTAGATGTTTCTTTTAACCATGTTTTAATAAGAAAACTCTTACCTAGCTAAACTTTGTTTGGAATATTTAGCTAAGTTCAATGACCTGATGAAAGTACAGCAAATCCACTACCAAATTTTGAATTACTAAATAATAAAGTAATTTTATTATTTTAGTAGAGTAGTTTTTACAGTTTATTTTAGTATTTAATGTGTTAAATGTCATTAAAATTGTCTGATTAAGTAGCTGAAAAGTATATTTTTTATAATGTTTCAAACTATTATAAAACTTTTGACGAATTGTAACTGTGTTTATCAGTATTCACTTCGTACTTACTGTTATCTTCGTTGTTATTGAATCGCAAATCTCCGCAGATTCAAGTAGAGAAACGAAGCTTCATGGCAACACAACTTGTGTTTATGTAGTATGTAGTAATTCTGTTTGACTGTCGAGTGGTTACATCAGGGAACAATACATTGTGTTCTACCTGGGAATGCCTTCTCCCTCACAATAATCGGTTTAACAAGTTAAAATTATATACGGAAGGCTGATCAATTCTATACAGTTTTAGCGACTGGTCATCATATATTTACTTTCAGAATAACCATTCTAGGCGTAAATGCCAACATCATTAATGTTCATCGATATTTAATAGTTAGTTTTTAATCATAGTATGTCTTGTTGGCTTTCTAAGTATTAAGTGAGTACTAATTTGAAATGTTACACAGCTGTTTACTTTCGTTTAGTAAATGTGAACGTCATTGTTAAAGGCAGCAAGTGTTCCATATTATAATCCACCTCTGGGATACCTGTGGTTAATCAATCTTATTATTAAGACCGATATTTATGTCATTGTCACTATTCTGTTGGATACAAATAAAATGCTAAGTTAAAGTTAGAATTTAAAATTAATTAATTATATTTAACACTTCGTATATAGACCAAGTTGTCTTTAAAACTTCGTACATGACCAAGTTGTCTTTAAAACTTCGTACATAGACCAAGTTGTCTTTAAAACTTCGTACATGACCAAGTGGTCTTTAAAACTTCGTTCATAGACCAAGTTGTCTTTCGGAAATGTTGAACTAAATCGTCTTTTACATTAACAAATTATAGTCAAGAGCATTTTGTTATGGTTTAGTGCCACTGTTATATTTTTCGAACCTGATGAACGCAATATGAGAACACTTAAACACTCTCAAGTCATAGTTTAATAGTTTGTTAACTATCAACAATACATCAATTATTAATAATAGTAGATTTAGTTGTATGCATTCTAAATCAAAATAAAAAAAGGGATTATCACGTTATGGTAAAACAGTCTAACATTTGAAAAGTAAAAACAAAAGTGGGTGTTATACAAAAGGTCAGTGTGTTTTGGTGTTACACAAGTTGGATGATACACAAGTGAGTATTACATAAGTGGGCCATTGTGTGTTGGTATTATACAAGTTGGTGTTACACAAGTTGGATGATACACAAGTGAGTATTACATAAGTGGGCCATTGTGTGTTGGTATTATACAAGTTGGTGTTACACAAGTTGGATGATACACAAGTGAGTATTACATAAGTGGGCCATTGTGTGTTGGTATTATACAAGTTGGTGTTACACAAGTTGGATGATACACGAGTGAGTATTACATAAGTGGGCCATTGTGTGTTGGTATTATACAAGTTGGTGTTACACAAGTGGATGATACACGAGTGAGTATTACATAAGTGGGCCATTGTGTGTTGGTATTATACAAGTTGGTGTTACACAAGTTGGATGATACACGAGTGAGTATTACATAAGTGGGCCATTGTGTGTTGGTATTATACAAGTTGGTGTTACACAAGTGGATGATACACGAGTGAGTATTACATAAGTGGGCCATTGTGTGTTGGTATTATACAAGTTGGTGTTACAAAAGTGAATGATACACGAGTGAGTATTACATAAGTGGGCCATTGTGTGTTGGTATTATACAAGTTGGTGTTACACAAGTGGATGATACACGAGTGAGTATTACATAAGTGGGCCATTGTGTGTTGGTATTATACAAGTTGGTGTTACACAAGTGGATGATACACGAGTGAGTATTACATAAGTGGGCCATTGTGTGTTGGTATTATACAAGTTGGTGTTACACAAGTGGATGATACACGAGTGGGTGTTACACAAGGGAATGATACACAAGTGGTTGTTATACAAGGGGGTGATACACAAGTGGGTGTTACATAAGGGGGTGATACACAAGTGGGTCAGTGTGTGTGTGTGTGTGTGTGTGTGTGTGTGTGTGTGTGTGTGTGTGTGTGTGTGTGTGTGTGTGTGTGTGTGTGTGTGTGTGTGTGTGTGTGTGTGTGTGTGTGTGTGTGTGTGTGTGTGTGTGTGTGTGTGTGTGTGTGTGTGTGTGTGTGTGTGTGTGTGTGTGTGTGTGTGTGTGTGTGTGTGTGTGTGTGTGTGTGTGTGTGTGTGTGTGTGTGTGTGTGTGTGTGTGTGTGTGTGTGTGTGTGTGTGTGTGTGTGTGTGTGTGTGTGTGTGTGTGTGTGTGTGTGTGTGTGTGTGTGTGTGTGTGTGTGTGTGTGTGTGTGTGTGTGTGTGTGTGTGTGTGTGTGTGTGTGTGTGTGTGTGTGTGTGTGTGTGTGTGTGTGTGTGTGTGTGTGTGTGTGTGTGTGTGTGTGTGTGTGTGTGTGTGTGTGTGTGTGTGTGTGTGTGTGTGTGTGTGTGTGTGTGTGTGTGTGTGTGTGTGTGTGTGTGTGTGTGTGTGTGTGTGTGTGTGTGTGTGTGTGTGTGTGTGTGTGTGTGTGTGTGTGTGTGTGTGTGTGTGTGTGTGTGTGTGTGTGTGTGTGTGTGTGTGTGTGTGTGTGTGTGTGTGTGTGTGTGTGTGTGTGTGTGTGTGTGTGTGTGTGTGTGTGTGTGTGTGTGTGTGTGTGTGTGTGTGTGTGTGTGTGTGTGTGTGTGTGTGTGTGTGTGTGTGTGTGTGTGTGTGTGTGTGTGTGGATATTACACAAGTGGGTGTAACAAAAGTGGTTAGTGTGTTTGTAGGTGTTACATTGGTGAGTGCAAACTAAGTGGGTTACTGTGCGTGGGTGGTTACATGACTTATTTATCAGTGTTATCAAGTTATCCATCCTGTTATGGCGTGACTACTCCGACCAGTCATCCTAGACTTACCATTCACTGCTCGGCATAAAATGTTTGTCTAAACATTCACTGTTGGACATAATGCTTGTATATTATTACAAGTGGGATAGCAACGAGAATAATAACTATTTTTTTAAGTAATATTTTATTTCATAATCCATGCCATGAAGAAATTTCGCTAAGCAACATTTTGTATGTATTTATAATTAAATTTTTTTTTCATTTCTAATTAACTACCTATATCAAATGGGCCTGCAGGCCTGTGCATGAACTCTGTTCAATGAGTGAAGTACCAACCGTTAGGATTCGAACAGAGTTGGGGATGTGAACCTTCAATAGCTCTCCGCATGCTGAACCTTTAACCACTGATCCCCAGTGACGGTTTACTTTAACTGTTAGATATAAGGGGTTATACGTTTTTTTATTGTCTTTTATTACATTCTACTTAATAAATCAATACAGTAATTCTTGTTTTGATACCTATAGTTTTAGGTAAATTAATTGCATTTTTTAAATCCTACATATGTTATTTTTCGAAAAAACTATTAATACGCACTTTTTATTGTAAAAACCAACATAATAAATAGAGTGAAAAATAATACCATTAAATTTCTCAAAATTCACCCCTACTTAATCATTAGGTACTATTTGTGCTTGTATAAAAAAAAAAAAAAATGGAAAGTTTATAAGCTGTAATATTATTTAGTAGTAAAAGTAATGAAATGTATTTATACAAAACAGATAAATTATTTTAATTTTGTGTGTTATTAACACTGTAGTTTCATTTTTTAATAGCAGGGTAAGCTAAGATTGTAGTTGTAATTATGTTTTTTGTTACTTTATTTAATTATAGTATAATCTGATTTTTAACTCTCATTAAGATAAAACACTAACGATTTTTAATATTACTACTGAATTAAAACAATTTTTAATTCAAAGAACTATATCCTAGAGTCTAGATCCATACTCTTAAAGCGTCTGAAAATTAATTATATTGACGAAGGTAATTTTATAACTTTGGTCGAAAATTATATCCTTAATGATGAAAAGAATGTTCATTACGCCTCATAACAGTTGAGTAATAATTGTCCTTCAGTAGTTTAATTAATTGTAAATAGTAAAACCGATTAGTGAGATGAAAGACATTCCACATTCCACATATAACACAGTGTGTTGTTCCCTGATGTAACGACTACCGCCAAACAGGTATAAACACAAGTTGCATTCACGTGAAATTCATTTACCTACTTTGTGATACCAATTTTTGTAATGCACAACACAATTTCATGGACAATTATAATAAACGTAGTAGAATGTTAGAGTATAATGTAATGACAAACGCTCAACAGAATTGAATAATAAATAAATAAGCCAACTAGGCAACTAATAAAAAATCTGAAACTCAATATCTTATAAATAAAAAACTTACTTGATAATTGGGATTTCAGTGATTTAAAGCTATAACATTGAAAAATTTTGTACAGTTAACATAGTTCCATATAAAAATTAAACAGGTCAAATTATCACCACAAAGTAAAACTGATGAAAGATACATTTCAACACTGGTAAAGAAATATTTCAAGCATACAACTTGTATTGCTATACTGATGCCAATCGTTAATAATTGACTAATTGTCTCTAGGTTTGTTATTTTATAAGTTTGATGTTCAACGACAACAATTTATGCTCTGGAAGGGAATTAATTTTGAAGTTATAATTTTTTGTTCTCTAACGTTACTAAACTTTAACTTTTAATTTAAACCAATTACGTATTCCAATTACGGTCGTGAGTCTGGAGGTAATAATTAACAGCTTACTTTATCGTCCGGAATCATTCTATAAGTTTTACAAATATTCGTACTTTTCATTTCAAGAAAATCATCATCATCCCCTGAAACATTGTTTTCTTGGCTTTTAGAGGTCGTAAAATAATTACTTGATCTTATTGTAATCCTTATGACATCTATAATAATGATAAATTACTTTCATGCATGCAATTCAAATGCAGTGATTTTATATTGATTTATATCAATTTAAATTTACCAATCTAAAGTTGTTACAGTATGATAGTTTGTGGATATTTCATGTCCAATCAAGATGAAACTGTTAACATGGATTTTGTTTTTACATTTTGTTAAGTTTATTTTGAATAATTTTGGTAAAATATATATTGTATTTGTTAATTTACACTGACTTGTAATAATTAACTAATTTATAATTAAAACCTTAGTAGAAATCATTGATACAACATAAACGATAATTATAATAAATATTTTATTAAAAAGCGAAAAACGGGATAATCTAAGTTGTTTTGTAAATACACAAAGAAGGTTTCCTAAGACGCTGCCTGGACTTGAAGCTTATTTATAGCTACATCAATTGTTGGCGACCGGCCAGTAAGAGAAATAGGCCAGGTGGGAACCCATTCAACAACGTTCCATTCATATGGCTGATTGTAAAATCACGCCATTCATTGTTGTCTTGTGTTGTATTGTTATTGAGATCAAGATATTCCTGGAAGAAAATTATTGTACTTCAGAAATGATTTTGTTTAATTAAATTAGTGTATACGCTGTACTGATTATGTTCCTATTTAGATTTTTTAAAAGATTTTTTCACAGGTAGATGCCTAATTATTATTGACTAAGGTTAGATGAAGGATATGCTGTGTGTTTTCAATCATCTTGTTGAAACTTAACTTGCTTGCTTCTAAGAACTGTGTAGATTAATCATACACACATTTATACTACCAAGAGTCAACCTTTTTTAAAGGGAATGTAAGTTAGGATGTTCTTTGTATATCCTAAAGTGTGAGTATAAATGTATGTAAGTTAAAGAATGTTCTTTGGACATCCTCATCTGTGAGTATAAACTGTATGTAAGTTAAAGGATGTTCTTTGTATATCCTAAAGTGTGAGTATAAATGTATGTAAGTTAAAGAAGGTTCTTTGTACATCCTCAACTGTGAGTATAAACTGTATGTAAGTTAAAGGATGTTCTTTGTATATCTTAAAGTGTGAGTATAAATGTATGTAAGTTAAAGAATGTTCTTTGTACATCCTCAACTGTGAGTATAAACTGTATGTAAGTTAAAGGATGTTCTTTGTACATCCTAAACTGTGAGTATAACTGTATGTAAGTTAAAGAATGTTCTTTGTACACCCCAAACTGTGAGTATAAACTGTATGTAAGTTAAAGGATGTTCTTTGTACATCCTAAACTGTGAATAGAAACTGTATGTAAGTTAAAGGATGTTCTTTGTACATCCTAAATTGTGAGTATAAACTGTATGTAAGTTAAAGAATGTTCTTTGTACACCCCAAACTGTGAGTATAAACTGTATGTAAGTTAAAATATCTTCTTTGTACATCCTAAACTGTGAATATAAAATGTATGTAAGTTAAAGGATGTTCTTTGTACATCCTAAACTGTGAGTATAACTGTATGTAAGTTAAAGGATGTTCTTTGTACATCCTAAACTGTGAATATAAATTGTATGTAAGTTAAATGATGTTTTTTGTACATCCTAAACTGTGAGTATAAACTGCATTAAGTTAAAAGATCCAGAAGTATGTATAACAGTCAAAACCTAATGCAGATTATAATATGTAAATGACAACAAGTTATTCACCCAGAGCAAATTGGTTAAAAACAGGCACAAAAACCCATTCCTTTTCAATAACAAATATATTAATTATAATTAATATGAGTTATAAAGAACAAAATAAATCTGTTTAAAATTATATTTTTCTGAAAAAATAAATTATAATCTCATTTAAAAATTTTACAAATATTTTTATGCACAATCCACATCCAATAATTATTAACCATAACTGGGCGAGGAGAGGTTAAAATAAATTTAATATCACTGGTTAACTTAGATTAGTAATAAAATATGCAGATGCTACAATAATAATTATTGAAACTTATCTAAAATTCATGGAGCTGTGAGAAAACAAACGGAATGAAAGAGGTTCGCAAATTTAATTGCGCGAGATAGATTAGAAGTGGAAACAATAATTTCGCCGGCTGTTATCTAGTTAAGGCGGTCACGAGGGGCTTAGGTTTGCAGCTGTTTGGAGGAAGAAAATGATTAGGGCTTAGGCGTTTCCCAGGCTACACGATTTGGGGTTGATGGGGAAAGAGGGGAGTTTTTATTAGGGATGGAAGAGCCGTAAGAAGTCGAGCACTTAAACGACGTTTGGAGATAAGGGGAGGGGAGATAAAGGAAAATATTATTGGTGAAATGTAGTGCGCCTGTTCCTGGTGTGGGATGGGAGGGGTGGAGGGAAGCGTCGGTCGCGCGACTGCTGTTGATGGCAGTAGTGCTGCCGTCTCAACGCGATACGGACTGTGCTTGCTTTCCTTGGATATAGTGGACTGTTGTTTAGTGTTTATACCAGCCATACGAGAGGAAAAAGGTAAATCATTTTTTATTTTAAATACATCTAACTTTTAAATGTAAACATGTTTAGTTGTGCCAAACTGTATTTTGAAATAAGAAATAAAGAAATATATGCATATAGTAATAAAAAAATATGAATTAGGTGATATTACGTAATATTTAAAAACAATAATATAATTATAATTTGTTAGCTATGAATGGTAAGTTTTTATAAAACTAATAAATGTAAGGAAAGTTTAAAACAACATTTTCAGCGTTTGAATCAAATTAATTAATTTTTAGAAATAATATTTATGATAACAGTTACATTAGACTCCATCTATTGTGAACAGTAAATGATTTTGAACGTTCATTTCAATTTGACAATCACCAATAAAATCATAATTTTCCATAAGACATTTAATTCAATTTATAAATAGACTTTAAGAGACTTTATAGCTTGATGTACGTGATATAGGTAAGACACTATATTTTGTTATTGTTTCCCCCAAAACACATAAATTAATTTCGTACAAGTGATTAATATCCGACACTAAAATTAAACCAAAATAATTTATTGAAATATTTAGTAGACATAAGAAGCTAAATGTATATAACATGATGATTGCTTTAATTGTTATAGGCTGAATCATCCCTAATATAATAAAGACTTTTGGTTTCAAATTATATATACAATGATAATTTTTGTACGGTATTTCAACTGGATATAAGAGTTTATTTTCTAAATTGAAAGTCCAATAACAATTTAAATTACTTACGTCTAAAGATAAGTATTAAAAATTCATGTTGAATACCCAATAACTATAATATATTATTATTATTATTATATTAACACATAACATTTTACATATGTGTGAAAATATTTCATAAACTCTTTGAATAAGGTAAATAAAAGAGAGAATTAGTTGAAAGTTTTTTTATATTCACGTAATACTGTATATTATTATCTGAACACGTCTGTTTATTGGTAGCAGTGAACAAGCTAAAGTGGCTGACAGTAAAACACATCGCCTCCAACAGACTCACTCTGTGTCTAACTCCTGTTATTGGTACGGTTGATCTTGGATGGGTTCAAGAGGTTTAACAGCCGTAACGTTCTGCTGAGGGTTATGTGAAGAGCTCTACACATATATGCTCCACTTATTCAAGCTCATTTGAGGGGTTTTATAAGTGACTGGATTTTTTGCACCAAACATTTTAAACTGCAAATACAAAGTTGTAAATATTTGTTTTCTTATGTAGTTGTTAATATGGTAGCTTTTCTACAACGTATATTTTTAACAATTATTTAACTTCGTTTTATGTGGTATTCAATACACTTTTAAATGTTATTTTGACAAGTAACTGATCTTGTCATCGTCTTACCGTTAACTAAATGAGTACTTTTTAATAAGGAGTCATTAAATCATTAGATATTTATAATAATCCAATATACTGAATGTTCCAGACAATTTGTTTGCGAAAGAAGGTATGTTGGCTGTATATATTGATAACATTTCAATAATATATACTTCTTACTATATAAAACTCAAAGCACTGACTCAAGTAACGAACCTTCTCCCAGGGAGGTAAACGTTTGCAGACAGGTTCTTCGAGTGTTAACAAAAAACGAATAAATAATTAAAAAAAAATCTGATCTCCTCTAAACCTCAAAATTCCATACTACAGGACTTCAAGGTTGGTTGCCAAATTAGTACAGATAAGATCAGCACACTTACATCTATAGTTTGTTAATTTACTTTGCAATAAAACTTATAATGTATATATACTTTTAATAGCTTATTTAAGTAATTTACTTTTGTATTATTTTACACACGCTTCACAGTGGACGCTTCAGTGAAGTGGATTTATAAGAAGACTCACCTAAGAGTGACTTTATTTTATCTATTATTTTTATTATAACTACCAGTTACTGGATGTTGGTAGTTATTTACTTTTTCCAAGAAAATATTGTTTTGTTCTCGTTGTACATAATTGTGGAAATAAACGATTTATTATTATTATTATCATTGATAACTGGGGTAAAACTTTTTTTTTTTTTGTATTGTAAGCTTTTATTTAAAAGGTAACGAGCCCTAAATAAAAATTTAATTCTATTTCAAAACACAGTAATGTTGTAAGGTGCAGAAAGCGACTTTAAATAAATTTACAAGTAATGATCTTAAATTAAAAAAAAATTGCGAAATGTAAATGAAGCTTAAATGATTACTGTAAATAAAATAAATTTTAGTTGATTACCCATATTAAATTTTACATCCAAATTGTTTCAAAATAATCATTGCAATAACGTTAGTTCTTTTGTCATGAGTCAAACATATTGTAAAAGAAAATGTGAAATAATTGTCTGAAGATGATAATAACAAATAATATATAACATACACAGAACAAATAACGTAAATATGCCTTTTCGTCCGGCCTCCTAATACGTGTATGTATAAACAGACTCACATACGCACATTTCGAGTTAAGTGATTTCCAAAATAGATTTTTTTGTGAGCTATTGATAAATTATCTTTTGAACCTCTATTGTACTTTCTATATGGTTTGCAGATGGGACATATAAATATTTATACAACTAATAAATTATACCTTGTTTAATATTTCCTTTGGTGTTTCTTTAACGTAGTTAAGTGGGCAGTCAGCTAGTTAAGTCTATTACAATTTTCTATATATAGCTTAAATATCTTTGGCTAATCACCTAAAATGCAATATAAATCAATTCTTAAAACAAGTTATGCAGTAATTAAGTTCTCTTCTAGTTCATACAACTCTAACATGCAGTAATTAAGTTCTCTTCTAGTTCATACAACTATAACATGCAGTAATTAAGTTCTCTTCTAGTTCATACAACTCTAACATGCAGTAATTAAGTTATCTTCTAGTTCATACAACTCTAACATGCAGTAATTAAGTTCTCTTCTAGTTCATACAACTCTAACATGCAGTAATTAAGTTCTCTTCTAGTTCATAAAACTCTAACATGCAGTAATTAAATTCTCTTCTAGTTCATACAACTCTAACATGCAGTAATTAAGTTCTCTTTTAGTTCATACAACTCTAACATGTAGTAATTAAGTTCTCTTCTAGTTCATACAACTCTAAAATGCAGTAATTAAGTTCTCTTCTAGTTCATACAACTCTAAAATGCAGTAATTAAGTTCTCTTCTAGTTCATATAACTCTAAAATGCAGTAATTAAGTTCTCTTTTAGTTCATACAACTCTAACATGTAGTAATTAAGTTCTCTTCTAGTTCATACAACTCTACAATGCAGTAATTAAGTTCTCTTCTAGTTCATACAATTCTAAAATGTAGTAATTAAGTTCTCTTCTAGTTCATACAACTCTAAAATGCAGTAATTAAGTTCTCTTTTAGTTCATACAACTCTAACATGTAGTAATTAAGTTCTCTTCTAGTTCATACAACTCTAACATGCAGTAATTAAGTTATCTTCTAGTTCATACAACTCTAACATGCAGTAATTAAGTTCTCTTCTAGTTCATACAACTCTAACATGCAGTAATTAAGTTCTCTTTTAGTTCATACAACTCTAACATGTAGTAATTAAGTTCTCTTCTAGTTCATACAACTCTAAAATGCAGTAATTAAGTTCTCTTCTAGTTCATACAACTCTAACATGCAGTAATTAAGTTATCTTCTAGTTCATACAACTCTAACATGCAGTAATTAAGTTCTCTTCTAGTTCATACAACTCTAACATGCAGTACTTAAGTTCTCTTCTAGTTCATACAACTCTAACATGCAGTAATTAAGTTCTCTTCTAGTTCATACAACTCTAACATGCAGTAATTAAGTTCTCTTCTAGTTCATACAACTCTAACATGCAGTAATTAAGTTCTCTTCTAGTTTATACAACTCTAACATGCAGTAATTAAGTTCTCTTCTAGTTTATACAACTCTAACATGCAGTAATTAAGTTATCTTCTAGTTCATACAACTCTAACATGCAGTAATTAAGTTCTCTTCTAGTTCATACAACTCTAACATTGTCACACGAATGATAATGTTGACAGTTATTTATTTACTTCATTTTGTCTTTTCTATCTGTTGTATCGAATAAAGCCGATGATTGCATTTCTTACAGTTAATCCTAATTTCTGCAGTCCTTCTACCTTTTTGTTCTGTTCTCTACTCAATCTTCCTGTTCTCCCTTTCCTTTAACTTTCACTTCTGTGGATCTACTCAATATTTATAAAGTCATCCTTTTTAGGGTATCAAATCCACCTTAGCTCCTCTTCTTCTGCGATAAAAGCTGTATATTCAACAATCAAAGTGCTTATTATTGCATTATGAACTATATCTCGTCTAGTTTCCCAATTTCCAGAAGAATCTAATTTAATTTGCTGTATCTTTATTATTCTGTGTTTTTACTGTGAAAAAGACCATTTTATAATTCAGTACTCTACTTTTAATATGTTATTATATATCCTTATTACTTAACCATGAGACGACACTGCTTAACTTTGTACTTAACTTTCCACTTTCTGTTACTCTCAGCTTTGGTTTTTTGTATGTCTTCTCCTCTACCAATAATGATAGTTCCGCTCAATGGGATATAAACATATTAAATCGCTTGTCCAAAATATATTAATAAAACGTATTTATAAAATATTATGTTTAAAAAATTAACAACATATTGCCTATCATTCTCATATTCCCAAAAAAACACCATTCTGGTACATTCGATGAATACCTTCTAGAATAATGAATTGAAATGAAAATTATTGTATATACAAATGGTGAGGTTAGGACTGCAAAGTCCTCTCTTACACATAACCATTATGTTCTGTGAAAACATTGTTATTTATAAAAATATCATAATATATCTACAAAATAGTTTATAATGTTAATATCCTTCAACAAATTATAAATTAAATGCTGTTATTAAAAAAGCTAAACACTGTTATTGTGTTGATTCGCTTAGCTTTTTAAGGCTGAAATGAATAATTATAGAATATTTTTTTTTTTAACTAAATAAATAAGTAGGAAGATAAGTTAAAATGTATCTACAAATTGTTTATCTCCTTCAACGTTCAATATGGAAACCATATGGACTCTATATGGGCTAATATGTAGTAAGGGCTAAGTCGATTATCTTTTCAACTTATTCAGAACCAATAACAGTTATATTTAAGTCTACCAATAACAGTTATATTCAAGTCTACCAATAACAGTTATATTTAAGTCTGGTTTCCTTAATTTCAGGTTATTTTAGCAGTTAAACTTTCACCTTCCATACAAAAAATGAAATTTGAACAATATGAAAAATATTATGTGAAAATTTAGTCAGAAAAAGAAATAGCAATCAAAGAAACCTCTAGACCATTATGTAGTACATTTTTAAAGGAAAGCTATTAAATGTATTCTAAAATACTAATTGAAACAAAAGGTAAGGCGTATAACAAATGCAATTCCGATTGCTGCCGACATTCATTGGACGTCCGTTATTTGAAAGTCAAAAAAGAAATTTGCGAGTCAAAGTGGCGCAATTATATTTATCTCTGAGAGAGTTCATAATGCCAACTCATCCACAAGGACCAAAAACGAGAGGAATTTAATTACAATACTGTACTCGGCAGTTTGTACTTTATGAGTCATACATTTAACCAACGAAAATAAAAAATTATTCATTAAATCCTGTTTAACAATGCAATTATAAATATTATTTCACATTACTTAAATTACAAGGGAGATGAATTGGTATACAGGATATTGATGATATATGTGAGTTTGAAAAAGCAATGTAAAGGAATTTAAATTATTTAACATTAATAAGTGTAGTGCATGTATAAAAATAAAACGTTGCTTGCTCCGAAGAGTAAGAATAAATATATTATATTGAATATTTTTACGTAAAATTAATTAAGTTTCCATATAAATCGGACATGAAAAATATTTTAAACTTCTTGTTAGGGTACACAAGTTGTTTATTAAATTAAAACCATTCTTGATGGTATTAATTTATTTATATGCAGTTTTATGACAAATTTAATAGAGTTTAAATAGTTCAAAAGTAATTAGACTTTGCTTCACAACTATAATTTTAAAAATAGTAAATCATGTAAAAATTACAATGTTAAACGTAACATTACGGTTCCTAAAATTTTGGACTGTAAATGTATATAAATAAGAATGCATTTAATTTATTTTTAAATAATAATATGATAGAATTGAGTATTATTTCTTGTAATATAAAACATTGTCAAATTTTGAAACTATCAAATGTATTATAATGCTATATACAATCAGTCCTTAATCCTGATGAGTCACGAGACAAATATTTTATCATGTATTACGTAGTAGGTTTTAGTCTTAAATCTGTTTCATAATAAGCGGATTTTTTAGATATCATGTCTTTGAAAGAAAAGGGTAACATTTTTGTATGTATGATAATTTTATTCATCTAATAACATCATAGTTTTTGGATCATCACAAAATCTTAATAATGAAATAGTTAAAAGAAAATTTGAAGTCACCATTCTATACTTGTTTTAATATTATATTATATAGAACCATGCACAGCTAATACATACACAAGGAATATTTTTCAATCTAAAAAGTAAAAAAATTTAATCTATTACTAGGAACAATATTTAAACATATTTTATTTTAAACATTTAAAAATAAGAATATTTTAATGTAATTACTCTTTCATCATATTACACTACACTGTGTATCGATGGAAAGGTATCAGTTCTACTATTAACGTTATTGACTCTGTATTTTTTATTTGTAAAAATGATCATTTACATTAAGGAATTAAATATTGACTATATATCCACGCATGAATTTTAACTGTTTAATATTAATAACAAAATGCTATAAGACTAAAATGATTGAGGCGTTGCAAAATAGCAGTAACAACATTTGAATTATGCCACATAAATTAAAAATATGCTTTTTGTGATAGTAAGAAAAATATTAAGTGATTAAATATACGGTATCACAATTATTTGTTGCCAACCAAGTTAATGTATTTAACGATTGATTCAATTATTTGTATCTTCCGATAGCAAAGTAAGTTACTTCTACTAATTATTTTTTTTGCTAATAATAACTCTACAATCTAATTATTATAATAAAACTACCTTTTATGGAAGGACACTGTTTATTTATATTTGTCTATTCCCATTTTATTTGTACTAAGAAAATACGCTTCTTTCATCACAAAGGAAACAGTAACAACAATTATTTTCAGTTTGAAATATACAAAATGTTTTGTACCAAAATCACAGTAAGCAAAATTGGTTTTAAGGTACCTGTAACCTTACGTACACTGAAAAAAACAAAAGATTCCGTATATCAAAAGGTTTATTTTTATAATAACGAAATATGAAATTTCAAAACATAATATATATTTACTAGATATATTAGAATAGACCAATAAAATATTCTTTCAATATGTTGTGATAAAACTGTTTAATTGAGTTGTAACGTACATTGTAAATATCACATATGTAAAACAAAAGAGTTCGCTGTAACGCATTGTTGTAAGAATGGATCCGAGGTTTGAATCCACTGAATTAAAGGTCAGTACATCACTCGTTGAATACAGTTCACGCACAGACCTACAGGCCCATGTGAACTGATGAGTGGCATTCAAAAATTATGAATGAAAAAAATACTCGCTTATCCTCCTTAAAGATTATTGATGTAAATGGTCAGAAACATTATTGAATGATGAATTTTGTGAAAGTGAATAGGTCAAATGAAGGAGACTATAAACTCTAAATAATTATCTATATTTACGTCTATAAAATGAGCAGACAAACACTGTAACCTAAAAATAGAAAGACATTTAAAAAGTAAGTCCAGATAATGGCAATTTATATAACTCGGAAAAAATACTTCCAATTGCAAAATACTATGTTCTCTCTGATTACAACTTATTATTCAGTTCACGCTATACGCCATCCACGTTAACAAACTTTCCTCAATTTATTATTATTTCATATCTTTAATGTGTTTATTCATTAAAGTATTTCTACTACGTTAATATAGTGTTGTCAATACAATTAGCAAAAAATGTAACGATGCCATTACTCTGCTACTACTTTAATTTGTGTTATCAATATGATGTAGAAAAAGTACCGATGCTATACACTGCTACTACGTTAGTTTGTGTTGTTAATACGACGTAGAAAATGTACCGATGCTATACACTGCTACTACGTTAATTTGTGTTGTTAATACGATGTAGAAAAAATACCGTTGCTATACACTGCTACTACGTTAATTTGTGTTGTTAATACGATGTAGAAAAAGTACCGATGCTATACACTGCTACTACGTTAATTTGTGTTGTTAATACGATGTAGAAAAAATACCGATGCTATACACTGATACTACTTTAATTTGTGTTATTAATACGATATAGAAAAAAGTACCGATGCTATACACTGATACTACTTTAATTTGTGTTGTTAATACGATGTAGAAAAAGTACCGATGCTATACACTGATACTACTTTAATTTGTGTTATTAATACGATATCGAAAAAGTACCGATGCTATACACTGATACTACTTTAATTTGTGTTGTTAATACGATGTAGAAAAAGTACCGATGCTATACACTGATACTACTTTAATTTGTGTTGTTAATACGATGTAGAAAAAGTACCGATGCTATACACTGACACTACTTTAATTTGTGTTGTTAATACGATGTAGAAAAAGTACTGATGCCATACACTGATACTACTTTAATTTGTGTTGTTAATACGATGTAGAAAAAATACTGATGTTATACACTGCTACTACGTTAATTTGTGTTGTTAATACGATGTAGAAAAAGTACCGATGCTATACACTGCTGCTACGGTAATTTGTGTTGTTAATACGATGTAGAAAAAGTACCGATGCTATACACTGCTACTACGTTAATTTGTGTTGTTAATACGATGTAGAAAATGTGCCGATGCTATACACGGCTACTACGTTAATTTGTGTTGTTAATACGATGTAGAAAAAGTACCGATGCTATACACTGCTACTACGTTAATTTGTGTTGTTAATACGATGTAGAAAAAGTACCGATGCTATACACTGCTACTACGTTAATTTGTTTTGTTAATACGATGTAGAAAAAGTACCGATGCTATACACTGCTACTACGTTAATTTGTGTTGTTAATACGATGTAGAAAATGTGCCGATGCTATACACTGCTATTACGTTAATTTGTGTTGTTAATACGATGTAGAAAATGTGCCGATGCTATACACTGCTACTACGTTAATTTGTGTTGTTAATACGATGTAGAAAAAGTACCGATGCTATACACTGCTACTACTTTAATTTGTGTTGTTAATACGATGTAGAAAAAGTACCGATGATATTCACTGTTACTACGTTAATTTGTGTTCTTAATACGATGTAGAAAAAGTACCGATGATATACACTGTTACTACGTAAATTTGTGTTGTTAATACGATGTAGCAAAACTACCGATGCTATTACACTGTTACTACGTTAAAACATTCCTATTATGATGCCTTTGTGTAGTTAAAATCTATGATGAGTAAATGCATTATTTTATTAGTTTGAACAGGGTACATTTTTATTATTTATTTACATTCATAGAAAATATAAAACACGGATTAATTTCACAGTAATCCAAATATAAATAATAATTCTCACTACTATTAAATAAAGTGCCCAAAAGCACCATTTTTGATTAAATATAAATTAAATAATACTGTTGTGATTACGAATTGAATTACATATAATTGTTAATAATAGTATAAAAGTGTAGTCTTTTACTTATTTTCAAACATATTTATTCAAAAATAGGCCTATACTAGAGTACTAGAGTATCACAGTTTGAAATAATTTTTTTCAGATCCAACACAACAAGTCACGTATAACATTCTTAAATATTTTTCCATTACATCCATTTATGGAAAATTTAAGCTAGTTCAAATCATCAACACCACGGTACATGTATGGGTGGTTGTGTGGGTCAACACCGTCGTATGTGATTAAATTGTGGGTCCATTCTCTATGGATCAAAACCAGTGTACTAGCTTGGAGGCACGACCCAGAACACTCACGACATTAAGATTATGACACAAAATATGGACACTATACTCATCAGCATCTATCTATTAGGCCCACCTGACGCCCATGACCCTAAATTTACAAGAAGTTTATTTTTACATTGTTCCTTAAAACTCTATCTTGCTATCTTAGAGGCTCGTCATGAGCAAAACGAAAATAAAAAAATAAAACAAAAATAAAAATTTTCAAAAGACAACAGAATTTTCAAGAAAAAACTAGAGATATTTCAAACAATTAATACAACCCCTCTCCCCTCCCAATCACCTTAAATAGTTCACCTAGGAATTGCTTAGAGGGCGTTCTCCCACCACTAACCCCGCACAAGGATTCAGTTCATCTTTGACGTTCGTGGTGAGTTCTTCTCGTGAGTGTTGGGGTGTAAGGAACCCGGTTCCACGTCCTAGTTAAATAAGTTGAATAGTTTTATATTTTATAAACTGCTTTGTGTTTTGCTAAACCTTTACATACTTTTTATTTATTATGTATTTAATACTGTGTTGTATATTTTTTTGTATCTCTCTAATATGTCATAGTTTCAATGAACACTTGACTCTCTTAACAGTCAAAATTAATTTAGTTTTTCTTCAATCTGTTTGCGTTAAACCAAAAAAAAATATTCCGGCGAACTGGTCGCAGAGCGGTTTAAGGCGTCAGGACTTTGAGCTTGGGTTAGAAATAGCACTGGTTCTAATCCTGCCTAGACTGGAAGATTTATTAGTAATATTCACCTTCTACTGTACTGGTTCACCCCCTTACTCTGTCTGAATAAGTTTCTCGTATAGAAATGGGCAGAGGTAGGATATTAAGGAAATCGGCATCTCCTTAAAAAAAGAAAAAATAAGTAAAAAAATAAAATAAAAAAGAACTAGTAGGTGAATGTAGTATCAGATGTAGACGACATAAGTTTGTTATATCTGTCGAAACGTTGTGTTTGTCTCCTTAATCTCTTGAAGCATTGGAAATCTCCAAATGCTATCCCACAGTGATCTCACTTGACAGATAGTATCTTGAACACAGTGAAAATTATTGTTTACTATCTTAAAATGTTATACTAAATCATGACTCCCTAAATGAAGCATATCAAGGTTATACAGGTTTGAGTTTTTAACTAAATAAATATTGATATCAGTCAAGAATAATACTACTTCGATAAAACAGTAAAACCTGCAGTGCGTCAGACAAATCAGAGATGAGCTTCATACAGCATCGCGAGGATGGATGCCACGAGTATTTTTAACTCGAGAGACTCTCATAACACTCGACCACTGGAGCCTAAATATACCCATACTGTATACTGAACTCGTGATGTGTAGGTGTTAAAAAATGCAACAAACCAAATACTTCCTCTCACACATATTGTTCACAAGCTACACTGCATAGGTTCTAGTAGGAGTTTAGTAAGTTTGTATTATATTTTAATTTGTTATCCTGTAACCGTATTTATCAAACAATAATAAATTCCCGCAAATAAAATAAAATTCCCTTTTAGTATGCAATCTATTATTCTCTTACATTGGCATACACTTAAAATAATTACTGTTTAGTGAGTAGACAGGGTGTACTTAAAATGTAGGATGTTTGGTCCCTTGGGTCTAAACAAGAAAACATGGTCTATCGATATAAGACCTATGTCCATATATCATTTTATGGACACAAAATAAAATGTGAATTAAAGATGGTCTATCGTTATATGTCCATATGTTTATTTATGTGAAAATTTTTTTTAAATTTAAGGGTTAAAACGCACCTAATCACTATAGATATTATTAATATTAAACACTTGTATTATGTAATAAAGATTGTACAATTCGTGACATTGAAATAAAGGTGTTTAAATATTTTAACCAAGAATAAATTAAAGATTATAAATTCTAAATTACATGAATAAAATATTAGTAATTTAATAAAAAGTTCAAGGAACTTTTTTTTCAAAATCTAATTATAACTAATAGAGACAAATATCTTTGTTAAGTATGCCGCACTTCGGTCTGGGCTCATCAGAGCTATTTTCAACAATGTTGATTGTTTCAACAATACCTTACAGAAAGCAAAGTTGTGTTTATTCTTTGTATGTTTGGATTTTGACAAACAATGTCTCGTTGGATTTATAATTTATTTATGAGCGTTTTCATTCCCTGTGCATTTAAGACTTAAAGCTTTGTAGTATTTGTCATTTATAATATTTAAAGGGTCACCGTTTTAAAACTCTGAACATATTATTGTTAATACTTCGTAACAATGGGTAATATACAATAACCTTTATACCAAGTTGAGTATTTAAACCCTCGTGATTCCTAGATTAGAAAAAAATACTAAATACTAAAAAATAGAAAAACAGACTAACAAAAAATCATGTTGGGACATATTTTTATAAGATTGTCTTTTCTCATTTTCACAACAGATTCCATATGCCTAAGTTTGGTGACATAGTTTAAAGACTTTCTATTTATCTCATTAATCGATTTATGTCGTGGATTAAGTGTTAGAAAATATAGTAGAATATTATTGACCGTAACATTTGGAATCAATCAACCAGAAAAATGCACGACAGTGTATATATAATGTCATCTTCTAACAATTGTTCGTGTAACCCAAACTCGCGTCTTTGAGTAAATAAAATAAAATCAAAAAGTGCATAATTCAAGGTACATTTGAGCAGGGGAAGATTGAGACAGTGAGTGTGGGAGGGAATGTGTGTGTCAGCCATATTGTTGTTTTGGATTTCATCAAGTTATTTATATTTGGAGGACTATTAGTCATTATATTAATTACTGGGCGAGTTAGGATGTGTATAAGTTAAGGAAATACTATGTTACCATATTATTACGGGTTTAATTTATTGAAATGTAAATATTCTTTGGTACTTTTTTAAAAGACTTGTCATAGTAAAAACAAATTTTCACTTAAATATATTCAAAAGATGTTACCTAAATTCCAACGGTAACAGCTGAGTTACACGTAAAAATTGAATTCTCCTTAAATGTAAAAAAAAAAACACACACACATTTATCTTATGCATATTTTCCATACGGATGGTTATCGTTTAAAAATTACAAATTGAATATCCAAGCTTAAGGTAAAAACTAGGAAATCAGCAATTCTCATGCAAACAAGATTGAACCAGTTTAACTGAGTACCGTATCTGAGCACCGAAAGCAATGCAAGTATTAACCCAACTTCTTAAACTTCTCAAATTACTTTGTTCTTTTTTTATCGTGATATTGTAATTTGAATTAGGTAGCTGATGGGTTAGTTATTGCATTAAAAGGGATTTAATCTTAATATCTTGTTTAATAAGCGCATTTGTTATTTTAGGGACTTTTTAGTGATAGACAATTAATATAAACAATAGTTGGATATGTAAGGGTTTCTCTTGAATAAGTAAGTTTTATTATCTCAGTATACAAATGTACTTCATCAATTAATTTATATTGTTAATAGAAACAGAAAAAGTAAAATTCCAGTAAATCATAACTTTACTAACGAGAAATCCATGAATTCACTATTTAGTTCATACTCATTATAATAAAATATTGTAAGTCGTAAGCTGTTTAAAAGATGAAAATATTTATCCTACATGGAAAATGAAAGATTAAAAAACTGGAGTAAATATACTGCAACAACACTTACGGGTAAACTGTGGATTTGATGATGTATATTTGTGAAGGCAGGGAATATAATAATTGTTGTGAGTTTTATAGCAAAGGTCGTAAGGGTTTTCTTTATAACAGAAATGGTTGACACATATTTTCTATTGCCCAGGCCCCACGCGTTCATTCGCCGATCGGAAAATGACGAGTTGCTCCTTTGACCAAAGTTATACCGGTAGATGAAGCTTCAGATGCAGGCGCTTCGAGAGTAAAATAATTATTCAACTGAATAAGACATCCAAAAGCCAGGCGTTTAGTTCATTGACAACATCTGTTATAAGGCACCATAGTTAAACCTTTGTTTCGGTATCAAACAGTAAACTCCTTATGCGCAAGTTTGAACGCCTGCTGCTGGCCCGCGAGGGGTTCCTCTGGTTAGGAATTATGTCAATAATCTAGTCTTTTATGTCGTAAGTATCTGTTACTTATCTATTTAGGTTTGTTATTGTATCTAACTAGCTTAAGCAAGTAATACAACCTTACTCATTATAAATAATGTAACGAATTAAATAAAAACCATTTAGTGAAAGTATATAGTTATTATTTTATTATAATTACGCAAATAGAAATAATAGTTATTAAATTTTACGTATTAAGTACTATTCCCTAATGTTGACGTTATTTTATTACTATTTTAGTTTTTGTATAATTTGTTCTTACGCCACAATTTAAGAATTAAATTAAATAAAGTAAAATACAAAATGGCCATAAATATAATAAAATAATGTAATTACTAATTAAAATAAAGAATGCTAAGCACTGAAATCATGATTTAACAGATACATTTAGTAAAATGTCCAAATAATTTATCAACAATTATATTACAACTCACTATGTATATGTTAATATTACTATTCCTTTCGTTATTGCATATTAAGAATCTTATATTATTCTTAAACTTTTACAGTTTACCTAATTTACAAAAACTTACTAAAAATGACCAATTTAGACGATTACCTGCGAGAGGCAGTGCTAAGTGATTTAATAATCCTTTGATTAAAGTATAAACTATAAAGAAATATATCATTTTTAACCTTCTTTTAATAAAGTTTTAAAGAAAAAATCAGCAGATGTTTCATTGTTTAAAATTATTTTTTTAAAAACTTGCAGGAATAATAAATACAACAGTGAATAAATTTACGAAATGTTGAGCTCTAAAAGTAACCCTTGTGGGAATATAACGACTTTTGTAAGCTCTTTTGGCCATTCAGACCCAACCATATCAATAAAAAGGGCTTTGACACGGTGTAAATCTCTCGACACTGACGTGTTTTACCGTTATCCATTTTTAACATTCTGCATTCCACTGGAAACTACATTGGTGTTATACTTTAGACAATGAATACTAATAGTACATTTGGAAACATTGTTTATTTATAGAATAGATGCATTTTCTCGTGTATGTTTTATTCAAGTTTAAATATAAAAACTTGTTATTCCTCACTTATTTAAGGATTATTATTAGGTTTCATTATATTCAAAGCGTATTTTCCCTACATACAAAGTGTAATAATCTGTGGACAAGAACGGTTGTTGAGCACATTGAAGAGCTAAACATTTTTACAAGAAAAAAAATTTATGTACATAATTGGCTTAAAGAATTTGAACAGATTTTTAAAATAATTCTCGAGTTATTATAGTTTTGATAGTAATCTAATAGAAACACATAAAAATCGATACTAGAGATCAGGGCGTGTGTCTACATGATTCAGAAAGCACCTAGGCCTCTGCCAATTGTCATTTCTATAGTCTTGGTGACCACATGTAATTTTAATCGTTTTATTTAAAATTAATAAATTGTTGAAATAAATTAAATTTATGAGCTATTGTACTACTTGTTAAATTATTTGGTAGTGTATTATAGCTAAATATGTTGGGATTAACCACTATTAGTTGGTGAATGTATTACACAGCCACGGCGCTCGAACTGTCAACGCTGTAATATCCCAACCCCTCCCAGTCAGTAGAATTGGCGTGCTTATTTTAGTTGTGTACGATTAAAAATTCATGAGCCATAATATTTAGGTAACTAATTTACGACTAAAATATTATAATAATGACATACCTAACTTCAGCATCGTTACTTTTTATTAGATAATTATGTAACAACATTTTTAGCTTTTACTTGATTGAAATAGTACCATAAACCAGTTAATAATGTTATTGGTCGATATTGTTCCACATTTTGTCAAAATGAACATCCATTTTACGGCCAGACTGTATGGTTAAGAATGTAATTGGTCGATATTGTTCCACGTTTTCTCAAAATGAACATCCATCCTAGGGCCAGATTGTAAGGTTAAGAATTTTATTGGTCGATATTGTTTCACGTTTTGTCAAAATGAACATCCATTTTACGGCCAGATTGTAAGGTTAAAAATGTTATTGGTCATTACCACTGTAGTGTATGGGTGAGCGAGTGGGTTATTACCACTGTACATGTTTGGGTGAAGCACTGAATTGCTGAAGCATTGAGGTTTTTGTATTATATAAGAATAAATTTTAATAACTTATATTTAGCAATAGTGTCACATATAGGTTGATATTGTCATTTAGTCAGCAACCATTAAAGCTGTATATTTGGCATTAACTCATTACTGGGTTATGTTTATGTGGAAATAACAAGATAGCATGAAGTTAGGCCCAAATGTTGATACCCACCCGCCCACCCATACACGTACAGTGGGTAGTCACCCAGACCCACCCATATAGTACAGTGAGTATTGAAACCCACCCATCCACCCATACATGTACAGTGAGTATTATTTTATACAGTATTGACCCACCTGCCCGCCCATACACGTACAGTGGCATTGACCCACCCGCCCACCCATACACGTACAGTGGTTTTAACCCACCCACCCACCTATACACAAACAATGATATTGTGGACTTATTTAATTTGATTATTCCTGAATAATTGATAGAAGACATTTAAATCCCTTTCAGCCATTTAAACGACTGATAATCATCGATGTGATAAGCTAGTGACGAGTTTTCCTCATTCCAATCAAGGCCGCGGCCTTCCCCTCCCGGACCTCAATCCCCTTGCTGATATTTCGTAGAAATACGAAGTATCATGTGTACACACACGCACACCCAAAATCACTTTACCCACCCGCCCATACTTGTACGGTGTTATTTATGTGCGATATTGTTCCACGTTTTGTCAAAATTAACAACCAGATTTTAAAGTTAATAATGGTATTTGTCGATATTGTTCCCCGTTTTGTCAAAATGAACATCCATTCTACAGCCAGATTGTAAGGTTAAGAATGTTATTGGTCGATATTGCTCCACGTTTTGTCAAAATGAACAACCATTCTACGGCCAGATTGTAAAGTTAATAATGTTATTGGTCGTTATTGTTCCCCGTTTTGTCAAAATGAACATCCATTCTACGGCCAGATTGTAAGGTTAAGAATGTTATTGGTCGATATTGTTCCACGTTTTGTCAAAATTAACAGCCATTCTACGGCCAGATTGTAAAGTTAATAATGTTATTGGTCGATATTATTCCACGTTTTGTCAAAATGAACATCCATTCTACGGCCAGATTGTAAGGTTAAGAATGTTATTGGTCGATATTGTTCCACGTTTTGTCAAAATTAACAGCCATTCTACGGCCAGATTGTAAGGTTAAAAATGTTATTGGTCGATATTGTTCCACGTTTTGTCAAAATGAACATCCATTCTACGGCCAGATTGTAAGGTTAAGAATGTTATTGGTCGATATTGTTCCACGTTTTGTCAAAATGAACATCCATTCTACGGCCAGATTGTAAGGTTAAGAATGTTATTGGTCGATATTGTTCCACGTTTCGTCAAAATTAACAGCCATTCTACGGCCAGATTGTAAAGTTAATAATGTTATTGGTCGATATTGTTCCACGTTTTGTCAAAATGAACATCCATTCTACGGCCAGATTGTAAAGTTAAGAATGTTATTGGTCGATATTGTTCCACGTTTTGTCAAAATGAACATCCATTCTACGGCCAGATTGTAAAGTTAATAATGTTATTGGTCGATATTATTCCACGTTTTGTCAAAATGAACATCCATTCTACGGCCAGATTGTAAGGTTAAGAATGTTATTGGTCGATATTGTTCCACGTTTTGTCAAAATTAACAGCCATTCTACGGCCAGATTGTAAAGTTAATAATGTTATTGGTCGATATTGTTCCACGTTTTGTCAAAATGAACATCCATTCTACGGCCAGATTGTAAAGTTAATAATGTTATTGGTCGATATTGTTCCACGTTTTGTCAAAATGAACATCCATTCTACGGCCAGATTGTAAGGTTAAGAATGTTATTGGTCGATATTGTTCCACGTTTTGTCAAAATGAACAACTATTCTACGGCCAGATTGTAAGGTTAAGAATGTTATTGGTCGATATTGTTCCACGTTTTGTCAAAAGTAACAACCATTCTACGGCCAGATTGTAAGGTTAAGAATGTTATTGGTCGATATTGTTCCACGTTTTGTCAAAAGTAACAACCATTCTACGGCCAGATTGTATTAGTTTACATAAGTTAAATATGTAATACGTATTTCATGCAACAAGATTGGCCTTTATTAAAAACCAAAAACGAGATGATCCATAATTCCAAACATGTATCTAATAAAAAGAAAGTTTCCACGATTTATCTCCTGAAAAGTGCTTTGATCATTTTATCTTTTATAATTGATTAACAATAGTGAACAATTAGTGACAGTGTCTGGCATTGCAGTTCCCTTACTTTTGTCTGCCTATAATCAACTTGTACTCGTACTACAAGTTTATTTACATCCTTTTATTTAAAATTATGGACAAAAGTAATTTCTTTGTATTCCGATGGATGTAAACCAGATTTATTGTTTACACGTTTTATTGTCATCTTTCTTACGACCTTAAATATCTCATTAGGTCGTACGTTATAAAACGGTACTTATATGTACAGTTTGATAATTATTGTATTAATGGTATATATTTATAGTTATAACACGCTAAATATAGTATGATATAGAAACAAAGTTTAGGAGATAATCATTATTTTTTATATAAACTACAACTAGGACTTACAATAATTATTTTCTGCAATCTCAACATTTATAAGTTCTAAAGAATAAACAATAGCTTAAGCTGAACTTAGCTTAAATCAGATGGACCCTCTGATTTAAACAAGAGCTACGAAGGGTACTAAATGAAATCTCAAACACTGTCAACATTAATTGGGCATTTGTAATTTGAATTTCAAAGATGAATTTGTGAGGCAGA
Organism: Stictocephala bisonia; assembly: GCA_035578905.1. Taxonomy (NCBI): domain Eukaryota; kingdom Metazoa; phylum Arthropoda; class Insecta; order Hemiptera; family Membracidae; genus Stictocephala; species Stictocephala bisonia. The sequence continues at coordinate 837,384 of JAQJVL010000143.1, forward strand.
GTGCAGCAATTATGTTTATCTCTGAGAGAACTCGTAACTCACTTATCTACGAAGACTACAACGGACTTTAATTTCAACTGTGATATGACAAAGGGATGCGTTAAAATATAGCTTGTTTGCATTAATTAGCAAGGAGAAGTTCAGTTTAAAATTATTATTTGTGAACATAACTTTGTATTTCATAAAACTTATAAAAGAAAAAATTTGAATAAAATAAAAACTCAAAATTATAATTTAAAAATCAATACTTAACTTACTGTGTTTCAAAAAAATGTTTTACGGAACAGGCTGTTTTAATGTAAGCGATACTTAAAATGAATCAACGCTAAATAATTGATTATGCAATAAAGAATGAGATATCAACTGAGCGAAAAGGAGTTTTAATAAATATTAGTTATAGCTAAATAATACCTTGGGTTTCAGGCACTAAACGTTTTACATTTTGTAAAGAAATATCGTCGTTTGTGAATGGGTGGGGTGAAGGGTCAATACCTCTGATTCATCAATATTTCGTGGTTTATTCGCTGGTATATCTTCAATCTTAGGTCATAACTATTAATTCAACAATTATGATTTAATCTTTAGTTTCCAATTATAACACATAAAAAATATTAAGACTAAAGTGATTGAAGCGTTTTATTATATATTTTACTCTGTTGTAATATTTAATTTTATTTTTTTACATTAAATTAGGCCCATTATGAGACAAAGTAAAACCTGCAGTGCGTCAGGCAAATCAGAGATGAGCTTCATCCGGCAGTCCCGACATGATGAATGGCCAGGAGTATTTTTAACTGAATAGCCTTCTATAACACACGAGCACTGGAGCCTGTCTATATATAACTCACATGGTATACTGAGTACACGATGTATTTGTCCAGATACTATCGTAATTTGTCAAATAGAATATAAATTGCATCACTATACACTTAGTTCATAATGAGGAATACAAATTACTGGTAGTAAGTAACTAGATAACCTCTACATACAATTTATTGTATATAGATTTTACTTCCCTAGAATGAAATACATCTTAAAATTGTTCCTCAAGTATTTACGGACAAAAACCTAGTTATTAATTATATGTTCTGTAATTTTCAAATATGGAATTTTTTTTATTAAAATGTTGGAGATACGAATAAGTAAATGTGTTTTAAAATTATTGAACTAATAAGACCAACTAGGTAAGAGAAAAACCAAAATACACAGTAAAGTATCCCATATGCTACTTGTGAACAATTTATATTTCTATCTTACGAATTTAACATATTTATTTAATCTGAACTAGTGCGTTATCGACAGTCTATTTTGAATTCAATTTCTTGCTTGTATCACCACATTTGTTATTTGAATGTTAAGTAATATAGTATGTATAGTTTTACACTTATATCCATAAAATGTTGGTAAATGACTCATGAATATTTAATTAATGTGTTATTCGATGAGGCTTGGGCATTATATTAATTAATTTTAGAAGATAAAAAAAGATTATTGTCAAAGTGATTGTACAGTTAATAGCGTAGGAGGATGTGGTGTTATAACAACTGTGTTTAAATTTTTTTATAAATACATTATTATATTTTACAATAATATTAATTGTAAAATAAAAGTCTTTAATTAAGATGAATTTTTTACAGGACAATTTTAAACGAATTGCCACAAATATGTTTGTGAAAGCAAGAACGCCTTTAACCATACATTTTAAAATTTTATAATTTAACTATATGGAAATCGTTAATTTCAATATTATAATAAGTATTATGCAGTTTGAAAAGAAGAAACTTAGATATTCTTTTTACATAATATGTAAAACTATTATATTTGCCTTCCATCTGTTAACCCTTTGAAAAATGCCAAGCAAATGTACCACATTAAGGTAGACACTAGAAAATCAGTAATTCCTTTGCAAACAAGATTGAACCAGTTTTACTGAGTACCGTCTCTGGACACCAAAAGCACAGAAAGTTCACTCAATAGAAATGCACATTTCAAATAACTGTGTCCTTTTGACAGTCATATTATGTATTTTTCTAGCTGATTACCAATAACTTTCAAACAGATTTTAATATAACATTATTTATATATTTCATATATTGAATAATTCAGTAAAGTACTATTAAAAAAAAAACATACGATTATTGACTATTTGAAAAATTGTGTTTAATGGTGTAATTTGTACCGTCCAAATTAGATGAATATCTGAACAACTAATCTAAGATAACATATATCAAACAGCTAAGAAGACGCTGAACTGTCTACATTCATAGAAATATGATTAATATTGATACTTAACTATTTTTAACAGTTTAAAAATATTAATTTAAATCAGATAAAATATTGAACAAACGTATGAAGACGTAGACTTGTTTAATTGTTGTATTAAAAAGCGTATGTGATATGAAGCAGTAAGTATGTACCAATAAACGTACATAATGATATATGTTGCTTATTAATAGGTAAGTATGCGGTAATAAGCTTAGTTCAAGTACATAGATTACACTCGTTCGTAAGCTTGTAGATTATGGATTATAAAGGTTTACTCTAAGTATTGCCCATTCATAATATTTCAATGACAACTATCGAAGAGTATATTTGTTGTGTATAAATATTTTCAGAGTTTTCTCCTTTATTAGTGGGATGTAAATTTAGAGGCCTAATGGATTTTTAGCTCTCTGATTTTAAATAACAAAATGCTAAAGTGAAATATGAAAAACTTGTCAAGAACTAAGATAGAGTTGATATGGAGAAATAGCTATGTAAAAAATAAATAAAAAAACATAATCATCGCATATCAGGGTTATATTGTCAAAAAGTACTACAAATAATTTCGTAATAGTCTGTAAGAACTGCAAAAAGTAGTGCAAGAACTAAATATCTATCCATATACACAGTATTTATAAAGAAAACATATCAAGACTTCGAGATATGATTACTTACATGAAAGATAAGAAAGAAATCCTATAACAATTTGTACTAAAACGCATAGTTTTCTGTCTGTATGTCTGAATGTGTTTTGACATAATGTATCATATGTTAAAAAACCCTTTAAATATTATATTCAAACCCAGTGCATAGAATACTCAATATGAACTAATTTAGTAAATAGAGTATCATGTTTTAGGTTCCTACTTTGTACTATTTAAAAATGGTGGCTACTTATAATTTTTATATTTTAATAACTTAAAAAGTACACACGTAAAAAAAACAAGATAGAAAAAATGTAAATATTTGATTTCCCAAAATATATAGTATAACGTATAGTACTAAGATCTTTAACGATGGAATTAATAATAACTGATAATTTGTATTTACTACAACTATGAATTAAGTTTTTATTGATTTAAGAAATTAGATACCAATGAATACTATCAGCTCCTTTGGAATGCAATTTATTTAGCTTTCTAGTGACATGCTTTAAATTTAAATTATTTCCACATTTACGTTTATGATTTATTTTGAAATCTGTCGATTCTCACTATTGGGATTCTCCTGGCTACCGATACAATTAATGTCAGCAGATATATGTAAGACGTTAATGTTGGTTTCCAAGGATATCGGAGGTCATAAGACAGACGAAGTGTATATAATGTTTCCCATGACTTAGGGAATACATGCTTGAATACGTATTTTCCTTAATGCACTACGGAATTTACTATAAGCTCAGATACGTTGATTTCAAGTCCATATAAAGATAAATAGACTGTTATAATCTTTAGAAAAAAATATTAAAGTATTGTCTAATTTGATAAATGTAGGGTAGTCATTTCTTTCTCTTATTATATAAAACAATATTGCCCGTACTAAAGTAAAGTCATGAATTATTTTGGCTCAAAACAAGAACTAGATCTGCTTTCACTTTCTAAGACCTTAATAATGGATATCTTACAATATTCGAGGAAACCGTTACCATCCAGCTAACTATAAAACTTTGTGAAGTCCTTATACAACATTTGCTCGTCCCTTTAGATGTCGTAGCAGTGTATAAAGTCTTATAGTGCCAATGGATTCATAGAAATGTTCTGAACTCCAGTAAACTGTGTGAAGTCCTTATATAACATTTGCTCGTCCCTTTAGATGTCGTAGCAGAAATGTTCTGAACTCCAGTCAACTGTTTTCTTCACTAAAGGATCTTAACAATACAATATATTTATACAAACAAATCTGATATTGATGTTAGACTTTTTTTAACTGATGATCATATAGTCCCACAATAATCACACGTAAAAACTTACTACATATTTACTAAGCTAGTAGATTTATAGTGAAGAAGGTGTGTTGGACATGAAGGATGCATATTATCAACTGCCAAACTTGATCATAAATGCCCCATTTCTGAAGGCGTTTTAAGCTTTTCCAAAAGTAGCTCTGATATAGGAGTCGTTTTACATCACAGACGAGTTTTAGGCACACAAGTAGGAGACCTTCTAATTGGCCAATATACGTAGGTGCTGAAGTAGATAATCTAAATTATACTTTCATTATTATAAGTTAGAATGAGTCTAGAACTATAATGAGTTGATTAATGTGAATTTTAATATAAAAATCAAGCAACTGACCATATCAATACAATTAAAATCTTTCAAGAAATAAAATACTGTATCGTATTTATTTATATACTAAAATATCTATCAAGAAAATGATATAAACTTAGTGATGCCAGCAGAGTTGACGTAAGACGATGTAAACTGTTTCTGTACGCGTACGGAAGCTGCTGCTAGGACATCATTAGTCACGTTTTAATAGATGTATGAGTGGGGGTAAATCTCCCCAATTCGCAGGATATCATACAACGTGCAGAGTGACTTAAATCTAGAAAACCCTTCTTTGACTAACTTCCCAGTTAATCTTAGACGAATTTCCTTCAAATGCGATATGTTTTAAGATCAAAACAAGTTTCTGGTATCAGACTCTATTGCGGTTACTGGTGGAATGAACCTTTCTCGTAAGGAATGGACTATGTTGAGTCATTCACACGGTTGAGGGAAGATCCAAATACTAGACATTTAAGGGGAATTGCAAATTATTTAAGTCAAAGTTCAAACTATGGATGGCTATTTAATTAAGTATTTGAGTCCGTTGCGTTCTTTCCAGGGAGGATTAGAAGGTCTTCATTCAATTGGCGAAGCAGGTCACGTATTCAATGGTCACGAAGCCTGGATTTGGCTCTGGGACGGAAAATCAATATTTAGACATTAAGACAATAGTACTTTTTGCTTTAGATTTTATTTGATTTAGACGTGTTTTATTGGGATATTTAAAATGTTTATTACTATGATGGCTGGTTTAAAATACATATGACATACATTACAAGTATATAAAAATATAGTGGGACAACCATATATTTTTCGGTCAGGTGGGTAGCCAAAATGCACCATTATATCGTATTTTATGGACGTGCTTTATTGAAAGGAGGAACAATAATTATTAATACTTTTAATTACCTGATTATCAATGTTTTTACACATCGAACTTGTTACTAAATCATATTTATATTGATAATTACTACATAATTTACGAAATTATTCAATTGGAACCTTCGATAAACTTGTTTATTTCATGGGATATAAATTAGTATGATTTACGATATTTGCTTTTAATTAATTTTTGAGTGAAATAAAAATACACATCTTAGTAGAATTATATTCTACTAAAGGACACCGTTTCCACGCATGTAAAGAAAGGCGTTATTTATGAAGGACCTACAGATTTAACGTGTCTTTCAAAACACGAGTTTTGAATAAGACTACAAACTTCCTTTTACCGACGAACGCCCTCTCGGGACTAAGCCCCTTGTTTATATGCATGGAAAGACGAGCTACGTACTGACTAGCCTTGTTGTCCATCCCTCTTTAACGTTGGCACCTACAGTGTTTGGATCTTGGAGGTGTAATGCCTACCGAATGCTTACTTCTCTGTGATAGGCTGGCTCTTACCTCAGCTACAGATGAGAACTACCCAAAACAATACCAACATACAAAATATGCTCATATCCGTGACTAAATAGTTTTAATTTCTTCTTGTATATTTGTTTTATTTTAAGTTAAAATTTTAAGATGACTTATTTTAAACATTCAAATCAAGGATAAGAAACCCTCTCTAACACCTAACTTGGAAACTTTAAGTCCAGTGGCTTGAAATTTTCAAACAACCGCTAGTGACCAAACATATGGACAACGTGCAAGGAGGGATCTCTCACTGGTCACTCATTCAAGGAATAGCTACGTTCTGCGTTGCTTTACATCATTTGTGAAAAATACGGAATTCTAGTCTGGGCTGTTATAAATAATTTATATTATAAACAAATCATTATGAGCAAAATTTGTTTAAATAATTTTAAATTAGTTGTTTACATACATTTCAAATTTTTTAACGTAATTTTTTCAAAGCGCATGTACAAATTTATAATTAAACTAGGATATTTATAGTAACGTATTTCTTTTCTAGAAAAGGAACTTAATTTACAATAATTAACAACGTAATGTGCAGTAATATTAAGTTCTTGCATAATCTTGACTTAAGTATGCATAAAAAGTAAATTAAGTGTAGAATGTGTACTGAATAAGATGTTCAGTATTTTAGTTAACATTAAAAAGTAACGAATTATCGTGTAAAAAATATTCAAAATATGACAATTATTATTGATATTCTAAAATATTAAGTCAATGATGTTTTAGAGAACTACAAAAATAGTTGAAAGTTGATAGCGGTAATACGCGTCAGTGCCGAGAGATTTATACCGTGTCAAAGCCCTTTTTATTGATATGGTTGGGTCTGAATGGCCAAAAGAGCTTACACAAGTCGTTATATTCCCACAAGGGTTACTTTTAGAGCTCAATATTTAGTAAATGTATTCACTTTTGTCGTTATTATTCATGCAACTTTTTTTAAATAAGTTTAAACGATAAAAAAATCTGCTGATTTTTTCTTTAATATTTTCTTAAAAGAAGATTCAAAAGAAGTATCGAACCACTTAGCACTGCCTCTCACAAGTCACTATCAAAATTTAAAATTTTAGGAATTTTCGTAAACTGTGTAAAGTGTATAATAATTAAGAATAATATAAGATTCTTAATATGCAATAACGAAAGGAATAGTAATACTAATAAATACATATTTAGTTGTAATAAATTTGTTGAAAAATTACTTAGACATTTTACTAAATGGATCTGTTAAATCATGATTTCAATGCATAAAATTATTTATTTTAATTAATAATTTCCCTATTTTATTAGATTCTTGGCCATTTTGTATTTTTACTTTATATAAATTTAAATATTTATGGTGGCGTAAGAACAATTTATGCTCAAACTGAAATAGTAATAAAATAACATCAACATTAGGGGAAAAGTACTTAATACGTAAAATTTAATAACTATTATGTCTATTTTAGTAATTATGATAAAACGTTAACTATATATTTTCACTTATTTCTATTTAACTCTTTAATTTATTTATAATAAGAAAGGTTGTATTACTTGCTTAAGCTAGTTAACAATACAGTAATAAAACTAAAGGGATAAGAAGCAGATACTATTGTCATAAAACATTAGACTATCTATATAATTCTTAACGAGAACTCTCTGCGGGCCAGCACCAGGCGTTCGACCTTGCATATAAGAAGTTTACTGATTGAGAACGGAAAAAATTTTTAACTAGGGTGCTTTAAGATCATGTCAATAAATAAAACGCCTGGTTTTGGCTAATTTTGAGTCTAATATCTCAGTCAATGGTGTTTTAGCGAACTCCAAAAATAGTTGAAACTAGGTAACGGTAATACGCGTCAGTGCCGAGAGATTTACATTGTGACAAATCCCTTTTTATTGATAAGGTTGGGTCTGAATGGCCAAAAGAGCTTACAAAATTCGTTTTTTATATTTTTCCTTTTTTTCGATTATCCGAATCGCTCTTTTTTGTAATCTGAGCACTCTCAAGAGCTGATTACTTGCACCGGCTCCCCACAGCACTATGCCATAGACTAGGTGGGGATAAATTAAACCATAATTCGCCGTCTTCAGTACCTGAATAGGGCAGTATTTGGCTAAAGTCCTCAGAACATAGATACCAGATGTTAATTTAGCACATACCGCATCAATATGGGCATTCCATGTCAAACCTCGATCTATGTGTAATCCAAGGAATTTTGACGTGAACACCTCTTCAGCATAGTGTCTCCCAACAGTACGCTGGGGACGTATTCTAGGTTCTGAGGACGTAAGGTAAAATTTATAAAATTTTATTTAGAAGAATTTGTTTTCAAGTTTATGTTTTTGAAATATTGAATGCATTTATTCAATTCTACAAAAGTTTTGTTCCACGATTTCAGGAGCTTTATCTCTAAAACACAGGGTTGTATCGTCTGCATATTGCACGATTTTTCCCTGGCGCAGACGTGCTCCAATGTCGTTGACATAAACTAAAAAAAGGGCTGGACTGAGAATTGATCCATGAGGGACACCGTAGCACAGGTTGATAAGTTCGGATGATTTATTTGTGATTTGTACTAATTGAGCTATTTGTCTGAGGTATGATCCAAGCCACTCCAAGGGCACACCTCTGATACAATGAGATTCCAATTTGCTGAGTAGTATCTTATGGTCAACACAGTCAAAAGCTTTTGGTAAGTCGAGAAAAACACCGAGGATGGATTTCCGACATTCTAATCCCTCCACAACCATATCGACCAGACTCACCACTGCGTCTATAGTCGATTTACCCTTTCTGAATCCAAATTGGTATTCAGAGAGCTGGTTGTGTTTATTAAAAAAAATTAGCATTCTAGTTAAAAAAAGTTTTTCAAATATTTTGCTCAAAATTGGCAAAATCGAGACCGGCCGATAGTATTGATTGAGCAGGGGTCACCCTTTTTAAATATAGGCGTTACCTTGGCTGTTTTAAGGAGCGAGGGAAAGACTCCAGTTTGAAAAGATAAGTTTATTAAGTATGTCAGTGGCCCCAAGACACATGCTCAAGACAAATATGCTTCTAGCATTTATTTAGGACTGACATTGACATTAAATTTAAATCGTTTTATAATTTATAAAATTTATTAAAACATTAAAATTATAGATTAAATTATAATGTTTATAATTTAACGTTTTATATTTCTTATAAGTGTGATTATAAGAAAAGAATATTACAGTGCAGTTGTTTCATAACAAAAACTTTTATCACCTATTTTTAAGTATTCATGAGTATAGTTAAATTACGTAGAAAATGAGATATCACTGTAAATAAAAATTATAAAATATATTGTTTAAATGAATTGTATCTATTGTTTACCATGGCAACTTGGTTCTAGTAAGTTGGTAGTAAAAACTATTTAAATACTAATTAAAGATATTGAAGATAGAATGTCTTATATCATATTTATATTTATTATAAAACAACATCACTACATACCCTTTCATGTTATAGTTACATGTATTATGTGAAAAATTAAAATTTATACAATTTTATTAATATAACAGTAAGAAAGTCCCTACTCAAAGGATATTAATGAAACTGTGTATATATGACTGCCTTTAAATACAACTACTGTGTTCGTATAGAAATATTTATTTTATTGTTCTCGTTCAGTAATTTTTCCCAAGAAATTTAATGTAAATAACAATTGAAATTGTTATGATGTTTTTGAAAAGTTACCTTTTTGTACGTTAAGGTAGTAATAAAAAAACACAAGTTATAATTTAAACATATTTTTTTAAATGTTCGATACTTCACATGACAAAACTTATGTAAAATTATTTTCATACTTTACATAAGTGAGTGGAAAATTAATACTAATTTTCCATTATTATTAATTTTATGAAAATATAATATTGATGTACAGTACTCAGAAAATTCTAAAACTGATATTCTTATGTATGTTAATAATGGATAGGTTTTTTTTGTAAACAATCCATAATCCTCGCTAAAGTTAGTTTAATATAATAAAAATAATAAAATAGACTTTCAGTAATCATATCAGGGATCTCAATCTTTTCAAAATAAACAACAGATTGTTGTGCCTTACAAAATGACCGACCTTCTTTGAACAAAGTTCTACGAAGGGTTCTAAATGAAAGTACAAACACTGGCGACATTAATTGGGCATTTGTAATTTGAATTTCAAAGATTTGTGAACAGAGGCAGAAATTTGTGAGGCAGAGTGCTGCAATTATGTTTATCTCTGAGAGAGCTCGTAAATTACTTACCTACAAAGACTATAACGGACTTTAATTTATGTCATGACAACAGTGATGCGTTAAAATTTCACTTTTGGCAATGTATTTGGAACTCTAATTAACATACAGTAAATAATTATAACCTTTGTTTAGTGAAAACTAAACGTAAAATTATTTAAATAATATTTATAAAATAAAACTCCATATAAAACACATTATATTAAGTTCAATATTACAGGAATTGTAGGGCTTAAACAATGGAACAAATTATCATTTTTTCATTAGTATAAACATATGTAAAGTTATTGCATGTTAAATATAATGTTAGTACGTAATAGCTATATCATATTTAAACATTTATCTTTAATTGTAACAAATTAATTACTTATGAATATTTATTTATTTTAAAACGAGGTTTCTGTACTTTATATTTGAAAATATTTCATTTCCTATTACCAGCCATTTTAGATGTACTAAAATACTTTATAATGCTTTACTATTGAAAAGATCATTTTTTTACTCAGTTCTATCAACTAAAAATTCTCAGGTTATTTCTTATTAGTTGTAGTTAATTTTGGCATTATTCATTATACAGCCAATAAAATAGGAAAAGTTAGTATCCACAATACCGTTAATTACACACTCATCCAGGAATAAATCATGTGAACATGACGGTATGTAATCTTTTAACGATATTTTGAATATTTAACATAATTATTCATAATAAGAGATAATGTATCAATAGTTTCCACTAAAAAATGAAATTTGAAGAAATCTTTCTTTAAATTGAGGATGAAAATATAAATTGTAAAAACATGTTTGACAGTGATTGTTGAAGTATGTAAAAGTTTTCCAATAATAGCTTAAAGGAATAGATATATAAATAAATATAAGAGCTATAACAAAATAGCAAATTCCAAGTAATTAATCTACTCTCTGTGTGGTAATGTATAACGTAAGAAGTTCTATGTATAACGGATCTTCATATTTTTAACGGTCTGTTCGGAAAAGAAAGGTGAGCTATTAAAATCACAATATGCTTAGAAATTCATTGTAGAATCATGATTAGTTTCTGTATAATCCTTATTTGTATAATCCGTATGTATTCTATGTATGTATAATGTATAGTAATTATATGTATATTCCTTTTCAGAACTACTTGTACAGAGATCCATGTATTGGAAAAGTTTTCGGCTTTATACTAATGAACGATTTTCCTAAAAATATAAATATTTTTAGTCTCACCTGTTATTTAAACCTGATAAAACCCACGCAGTTATTCTTTATAATTACTTATTATGATTTATTAACTTGGGCCAGTCGGGATAATCCACTTACTGGGCTTCCATTTTGCAAATTCAAATAATGGATACTTAATATAACTTGCATAGGGATATTACAATCTATAACTATAATGTCTTTAACCTTATATCTGTATGAACGCACAGATTCCATCGTTCAAAAACTTATGTTAAAACAGAGAGGCCTATTTCTTAAAAATCGGTTATTTGACCGCAAAGAGTTTTTTCCTAACAGGACTGTTATTGTTAACTTTGGGTATGTCTGGGTGCTTTACAATGACAAATACAATTTGATGAAATATAATTTTGAATTAACATGTGTTTTATTGAAGAAAAAACAACACCTTAACAAATGTAAAAGTGAAAATATTACAAGTTATTATCGAGGCGGCCAATACTCTGCAATTTCTTCCAATATGGTTTCAAATTTTTATCTGAAGTAGTAGTTTACGCCACATCAATTCAAACAAATAGCTGTCCAGTATCTGCGAATTGCTTCCATTGCGCCGGCGAAACGAGCGCGCCAGCCAATGCGCCTCAGCTGATTAGCTATACGCCCCAAGTGTATAGGAAAAAGTTTAGATTTCGTGGGCATATAACCGAGATTGACAATTTTTTGCTGACAACCTAGTCAAGGTGTTTTACACTACTTACAATATCACCTGATGTTTCACCCTTCATATCAAGTGGCATTCTTAGTGATATCACTAATACTATCACTGAATAAAATTTAAAATAGGTGCCAATTTCACTGATTATATAAAAGTAACATATTCTTAGGCTGTTCAGAATAGCCTCTCAATCTTAACAGGTGTTATTTGTTTAACTTGTTTATTGTCATTATAATCACTATCAAACCTCGCCAAACTGACTATCGGATGTAGGTTCACTGCTTACGTACATGTTTATGTGTATATTGTGTCATAAGCATTGAACCTAGGTAATTATACCTATGTAGTTTACAGCAGGTAATCTCCCAGTCATAGTAATATATGAAAATAAAATTTAAAAATTGTTATATTACACTTAATACTATTTAATATTAAGTAATTGATAAAATTGCTTAATAAAATTTAACCAATTTTTATTTCGTTTTTAGGATTTAGAATAATTTATGAGAATGATCCTTTCCAGAGATACTGATAAAAAATATTTAATCTAATAGTAAAATAAATCAACTATTATATAAAACATACAGTTTGAATCTTTTGACACTGGATTGTTAATGTTGATACATTGACACTACATTACAGTTGAGAAAGTCCAGATGCACATTTTAATGAAACACTTTAAAAATAGCTTCCATTTGGACTGTTGCCATTCGAGAGTATACAAACTGACTTTTTTCCTCACTAATGTAACGGAAATAGAATTTATTACACTTGCTGGCCGGCGATGCATAACTAAAAGTGGCTACATGATCACTGCTCCGTGAGTGTTCTCCCCAAACACAATAACATGACTTGATAATAGGAGTACACTTTATACACCTTCATGATGAATAGCTTCAATCACTCTGTGTTGCCTAATACGTTGGTTGTAAGGACGTCGAGGTAAGTACAAGAAGAAAAATACATGTATTACTTCATATTACGTCTATGACAATCAATGTCTTATTATTAAAGAGGAAAATTGGCAAGGAAAGATTTGGATTTATCAATGTTGGTATAGATCATTGGTTAAAATTGATCATACAACAGTTCTGTTCCGTTAGTAACCCACCGAACCGTCAACATGTCCGTTAGAACATAGGCATGAAGCCTAAGCCAACCTGGAGATTACAAAAATGATAGTAACAAAAAATAAAAGAAATCACCATCACTTAACATTTTAGAGTTTTTTTTCTTTTTCTGTTGATATAGATGATGCTATGGTTAGGATAATCGACTGTTTTAACTTATGTTTATAACATTGTGAAAGAAAAAATATATAAATCATAGCACCACATTAGAAAAGTACTTTATTTGCAATTTCTGACATCCAAGGAGGGTAGGAGCTAATCCAATATGTTCTCAAAAATAATTTTGTTTAGCCTTGTAGGCATTACTAAGGCTGATTACCTTTTCAGCTAAGCCGATGTTTGTTGCAATAACAGTTTGGTTGTTGTTGTTTGAATATTAACACTTGAAATTTATTAAAAAACACGTTTTGTTTGTCACTAATATTTTACATAACTTAGATTAAGAAAGGCTTCATATTTTCAAAAATTACGTTCCAAATTACAACAATAATGGATCTTAAAGGGATGATCATTCTCTTTAATTGTATTGAAAGAGGTGAATATTCTGTCAAAAATAAATTACTTACTGTATTAGTTTCTTTCAAGAACGTAGGTTCCAATTATTTTGATAGCAGTTCTTCAATAAGCACCTTATCATACTTTAACCTGTGCAAGGTTAGCAAAGTCTAACTCAATTGCATACGTTATATATTATCTCTGTTAGCATTCCTGACAAGCACATGCTAGTTGAGTTTGTCAATATTAGTCAGTTTGATAATTTAGAATATTATGTAAGTGGCTTTCATATATCTGTGGCTATTTATACATTTTTGGTGTCTTCCATTACTTGAGAATCACGAAGAATATACCATTTTACACATTATTTAGAGAATCTTCTTCGAATAATCAATTCGCCGTTACTCGTAAATAATTATTCAGATATTGATTCATAACGTCAGAGAGGTTATTAGTTTTAGTAATAGTTAAATTTTCTTTTTATTTATAGATAAATAATATTGAGAAGTTTATGTTTATTATAAATATATTAGTAGCTCATTACTTTGAAAGTATGGATGGTTTTTTGCAATCGGTTATTGCTATGTATATATTTTTACGGGTGTAATTCGATTTTAACTTACTTAGCACTTCGTTGAAGGCTGGTGATCAAAAAAGGCTAAACCGTGTTTTTATTATACAATTTTAGAATCAACATAGGTTAGTAACTATAAGTTACAAGACGTCAATGGAACAGCTAAGCACGTTTTAAAATAGTGTAAATACGATCTATCACTGGATAGAAAACGACGTTAACTGAATATTGTCTTTGTTGATGATATTGTTGTGCATTGAGGTGTAGAGGTTATGGTATTTAACAATAATTTTATGGATATAAAAGAATTATATAACATTTTATGGATGTGTAGAGACATTTAAAGTGCATTAAGACATAACTTTAGTCGTTATGTATCAATATTTGAATATTTATTTCGTAGGTGTACTAGATAATTATTTATTTGATAAAGAGTCTCTCAATTAGTGCAGATGTCTATACCAAGTAAACATACGTGTTCTTAGTGATTCTCAAATAATGGAAGAACCCAACGTTTTGAAATAGCCACCAATATGTAAAGACTGATTCTATAATTTTATAAATGATCGAACTGACTAATATTATCCACATTAAATCAAATTGCGTGTATTCTTTGTGTGAATGTTAGCTGAGCTATTGTTTTACGTATGTAATTGTGACTATAAATATATAGGATTAGGCCTAAAGTTGGACCTTACTAACCTGCCAAAAGTTTAATAATAATAACGTGCCTAGTATTGACATTAATAATCATTATAATGATGTCTAATAATCAAAATAATTGTAAACCATTTGTTTGAGAGAAACTATTATAGTAATTCTTTTTGTTAGGAAATTTACCTAAAAAAACACACAATTACGGAGGATATTCATCATTTTAAAATCCCTTTTCTGTAGTAATTTTGAATGTAATTCTTGGAAACATGAAGCATTTCTTAAGTTCAAGTTATATATTAGCATTGATTATATAAACCTACATAGATAAACCATCTAATAGGAATATTTGTGGTAGTAATTTTGTTAGTTTGTGTGGCCCGCAACCACAGCTGGTTTAAACTGCATTACATTTACATGGGGCTACACTAGCGCTCCACAATGGACCTCAAAAACAGCTGATATTTTGAGACTCAAAATTTAACATTGGATGGGAAATCTATTTGTGTATAAAATCAATGATATTAGTGACAAATAGAACACTTTCTGTATAATGAATGTTGACTTTAAATGCATGCAAGAATATGATTGTGATAAACTGGCGTTTTATTCTTTACGTTGATGTAATCTTAATCCATATTATTTTACTTCTTTTATTGCATATAACTTTTAAAATAACCCTACTTTTAAAAGAAATTTATGTTATGAAATTCAAGTTTATAGAGTCAAGATAGCTCCCCCTTATATTTAGGGTTAAAATGAGTGTACATTGATACTTGATAATCATGAAAATCAATTGATACTTGACTTTGTTTCAAAATTGAAGTAGCATAAAATATATGTGAGGGTATTTGTATAATACATAAAGATGTGGAAAATACCCTTCAATAATAGCATAAATAATCCTTCAATATAAAATACGATTGACTTTAAATTTTAAGTATTTATCTCAACCATACCCCCCTCCCTACCACCTTGTGAGAAAAACTGATTTATGAAACGCTTCATACGACAGAATCTAAAATGCATTGAATTATTATTGAGATTGTTTGGAACATGTTTTTATCTTCAATAATATACTTTTACTGTGGCCTGATCAAAAATACCCTGATGATTGTATAACGTAGCCTATGTAAATTATATATTTTAAGCATTCAACTTCATTTGTGTATATGTACATTTGATTTTGTACGATAGTCAAAAATTAATTTTTCATTATCATATCAAAAACAAATATACATTATAGTAAAAAGAGTTTACAAATATTAGAGTTATAGATTTGAGTAAACCACTTTTACGAGCGTCAGACCTGTGGTTTTCAGGAAAGACTAAGAATACAACTAACTGTGTATTTTCGTTGTATTCTTAGGTGATCCTAATTATCACAAATACTAGGATCACCATAATATTTGTGAGTCCAATAACTATAATGTAATCTAATTGTGTTGTGTGATGTTCCCTCGATTTTGTCAAAATTACAATGTAACATGTTACTTTCCTTAATTATTCATTAATTTTAAATTTTTATTAAGTGTAGGCCCGTTGGAAAGTAGTTCCGGGATGGTGGATGGAAGGGGAAGAATGTGAAAGAAGAGGAAAGATAATTACCACGTTTATTCCAAGCTTTCAATATCATTGTATGAAACAATCAACCTCATAACAATGGGCAGTAATTAACAATGGAACCAAAATGAACATTTATTTGCTTAGGAATATTTTCAGTTATAACTCACTGTCCATCTCTATTACTTGTTTGTATTGAAACAATCATTACATTAACTTATATGGTTTCAAGTATATCTTTTAGTTTTACATTGATTTCATAGTTTTTTAAATTGGTGTATTGTAACGTGACAAATTAACTTAACAATTAAAAGAAATAACTTGTTATTTATTATTAACGAATTAATAAAATAAATATTTTTTTAATCATTAAAGTATGGTTAGTTAATGAGTCCTGACTAACAAATGAAGAATTTGTTTTCAATGATAAAACACTGATCATTAAAAATCATACTTGTATGTACTAAGTCATATAATACAAATGCATTTATGTAGATTGTACAAATAACTGTTCAAATATATTATCACATCTTAGATATAATTTACATTTATACAACAACTATATAACCAATAATACGATGTAGAATCCAAAAAAACATATTATTATATGCATTTTTGACTTACAAGCCTTATAGTCAGTTCTATGACCTCTAAAACCTCCAAAATCTGGGCAGGTATCCAAACTAGGCACCTGGGAAGTACTAGGGTTCCCAAATAAGGCGACCTTTGTGCGTTCACCAGTGGTTATTAGTACCAAGCACCTACAATGATTCATTGTAATCAGCTCCTAAAAGATAAATTATAGCAGCATAGTATCATCAAAGCATTATCGTAGTATCATTGTATCATCATACAATGTCAGTAATGGTGTAAGAAAATGACCTATAAATACTAATAAGGTAGAGCCAGTCACAAAGGATCATCAAAGTCTTGTCATAGTATCATTGTATCACCATACAATGTTAGTAATGGTGTAAGAAAATGAGCTATAAATACTAATAAGGTAGAGCCAGTCACAAAGGCTCATCAATTCTTGTCATAGTATCACTGTATCATCATACAATGTCAGTAATGGTGTAAGAATATGAGCTATAAATACTAATAAGATAAAACCAGCCACATAGGATCATAGTAAATACATTTCGAAGTATTTTATTACTTTTTCATGAAATATTTTTTGAACACATGGATGATATATATTATTGAATATAAAAGGTAATAAGGACTCAAGGATAGTTTCGACAAATGCTGATATAAATATTATTAGACAACATTTTAGTTTAGTTCAAAAGTTTACGACAACATTTTATCAATGTAAAAGTCTTATAAAAAATGTATTACTTTGTCCACATTGTAACTGTATTAGCAAACAAACTATATATATATATATATATATATATATATATATATATATATATATATATATATATATATATATATATATATAGGAACTTAGTCAAATATATACTGGAGAATAAATTGTATTCACAATCCTCGTAGTACTAGGATGATTATAATCATTAAATTTTAGCAGAACATTTTTACAAAGATTATAAATGTGCCAAACATAAAATACAAATGTATTATTTCGTACTTTGAAAACATATAATTGTACCTAATTTCTTATTTATACAATTTATTTCTGGAAATTAATGTTAATTAATGTATTTACTTATCTTATCTTTCAGAAAAAATTCTTAGGACAGTTATAACTCTTTGAATGCCTACTATTTTTGAATATCTGAAAATTTGTTTAAAATACCTTTAATTTTCATGAATTAAATAGTCATATTTAGTAATATTGTCTGTAACATAGTTAATAGAAAATCTTTGTAAGAAATGAAGCACTTTAAAGGAAAATGAAACACAATTTAAGGTGGCAATTAAATAAATGGCATCAGTATCTATTACGTAATTATTTTAGAAAGATGACGAATAACAATGTGTTATTATAACATATAAATATGGTTTTGTAGGATAATCTATTTAAATGGAAAGGAATGGCTTTAACCAAGGTATAAAAAGTGTAATAGTAGTACCCAACACCTCCATTAACTTTCTGGCGTCTTTATTAAAAGTTGTCTAGGAACATTTGCGTATAAATGCTTATTAAGTCACTATCCAACGTTGGATTGCCAATACACTACCTTACCTGAGTCTCGTATAGGGTAATACCTAAACACACTGCAGTAGAATATACATTGTATATTAATATACAGTTCTTATTAATTATGAACCACTGGCACTTTAATGGTAAAAAACTGCACAAGTTACGTTAAAAATAGTTACCATATGTTTAAAAGGTCGTCTTTTACATTAAAAGATAATAATTTTTGGAATTTTTCAAAAGTAATATTAACATTTAAGTTGAATTGAGTGACGAGATTGCTTCAAAATAACAATTTAGTTTAGTTCTATCTGTTTTGCAAAACTCCCTTAGGTTGATCATTTGAAACAAATTAGATAATCACCCTACTAATATGAATATATGAGATCTTGTAAAATCTAGTTTATACAGTCTTATAAATATTTAGAAAATTACATGAGTTTTTATCTTTGGAAAAATGTAAGTGAAACAATTTTCGGAATTTAAATTATGTACTATTTCTCCTTACTTTAATTAATCTCGTTTTATTTTATATGTACCTACATCTCTGTAGATTACAAAACGTAAACATGCCTAATCGTAAACGATTTTAATCTCACTAAAATTAAATACCAGTAGTTTGTACAATGTTAAGGTACTTGAAATAATTGATTTACGTAAAAGTAGCGTTTATAATAACACTAAACATGATTTAGTTAGAGAATATTGTATATTGGACGTTACATAACCTTGTCACCCCAAAGCCACGAAACCAAGCCCTATATCTCTAAAAGCTTTCCCATGTTTTATGTTTATATACCCCTTTCAGATTTTTTTCGGTTAAATTGATACATAAATATATATAACATATCAGAGATTGATTATTTGTTTATGTGCCTTATTCAATGTTATAGATAAAATATTTACTCTCTTTCTTTATACAATGTTACAATAATGTTTAAATAAACGCCGGAGGGAAATAAGTCTTAAATTGTATAACTTGTAATCATCCAAATTAGTTAACTGAAATAGAAATATATAAACAAATAAAACACATTTAATACCCTTGTCTCTTTAACGATATCTACTAAGCCCTCATTATTAGGTTTTTCATAATCATCATAAACTGTAATGCATCTTTTATGTCAGCCAGGGGATAGTTTTACACGAATTCAAAAATATTGTCACGACTATAGTATACAATGGTCTTCAGATTTATTGTACATAAATATAATAAGACTCGTTCTTTCCTGATTAGTTGTTTAATCAAAGGGAACTGTTATATCAGCTGTTTAATAGCATCACATCATCAAATATTAGTGTCCTTATTTCCACCCACGGTACATGTAGAGTAATCCCCCTAAAGTGTATTTATATCTTCATTACATTTACTTCGAGTTACGCAGAATGAAGTTAATTGTTATATTATACTTTAATTAGCACAAAATATAAATCACGTCAAAAACATTGAACAACAATGCAATTCGTTCAAGGGAATGCAAAGAACGGATATCACAATACATGGTCGCATCGGTAGTCCTCTTTCTTGTCACTCTTGACGTTCGTAACATTAACTTTCCGATGGATGGGCATGATGTGGGCACTTGAACATACTTTCAATGTACCTGCCCACTCCTTATATTTATCAATTATTACCTGTGGGATCGCACTTTGCTGTACAAAACGCTTGAAGGACAGTAAAGAATCACTTTCATGTCTAGTAATGCGCAGAGACCTTCATAGGAATAAAAATTCAGAAAATACTTAACATGGTGGCTACGCTAATAAGTTTAATCCTCAATGAGAAACGTGGAAGTAGCTCTGTGAGGAGTCACCGTTTGACTATGAGATAACGTTACTTGCCCTCATACTCAATGAGAAACGTGGAGGTAGGTCATTGTCTGTGAGGAGTCGCCGTTTGACTATGAGTTAATGTTACTTGCTCTCATACTCATTGAGAAACGTGGAGGTAGGTCATTGTCTGTGAGGAGTCGCCGTTTGACTATGAGAAAATGTTACTTGCCCTCATACTCAGTGACAAACGTGGAGGTAGGTCATTGTCTGTGAGGAGTCGCCATTTGACTATAAGATAATTTTACTTGCCCACATACTCAGTGAGAAACGTGGAGGCAGCTCATTGTCTGTGAGGAGTCACCATTTGACTATAAGATAATGTTACTTGCCCTCATACTCAGTGAGAAACGTGGAGGTAGCTCATTGTCTGTGAGGAGTCGCCATTTGACTATAGGATAATATTACTTGCCCTCATACTCAGTGAGAAACGTGGAGGTAGCTCATTGTCTGTGAGGAGTCGCCATTTGACTATAAGATAATATTACTTGCCCTCATACTCAGCGAGAAACGTGGAGGCAGCTCATTGTCTGTGAGGAGTCGCCATTTGACTATAAGATAATGTTACTTGCCCTCAGCAAGACGGAAACTTGTTGTGCCTAATACATCTTCCCTATGCGTGTAGGTCTCGAGACCAAACCAGTCGAACAAATGTCTAGTACTATTTGTAAATAGGGTGATTTTTGTCAAGTGAACATTGATGACCAGAACCACCATTGAGTTTAAGGACAATATCAGTAGTCCATCTTATAGTTAAAGTCTCCAAACGCATCCTTTTCCTAAAAAAATAATGCATAATTGGGGCATAGTGCTGTAACTCAGCTACTTGGTGGCAAAGTGTTTTGGATATTGTAGGCGATGGGATCTGTTCTCAGTGCTTTGAGGGACCGACATGACGTCCTGTCAAAGTCTGGGTTGTCCTTGAGATGCCTGGAGTGTCCAACTGGGATAGTTTCCAGACTTCGGGTATTGTACAAAAAATAGCACTGATTATCAGGCTTGTCAGTTTCAAGTTTATTTATTTCTTTTTGCTCTGGCACAAAATATTATGCTAAATACTTCTCTCTAGCAATTTTTGAAAATTGAGAGAGAAACTAAAAGTAAAAATATGAGGAAATCAGACTATTTCCACGATATTTATATTTCATGCCAATCTGTGGATTCTTTAGTTGCCTTTGTACCCATTATTCTTAGTTGGTATTTTTATGATAAACAGGCGACCTTCTTAACAAAGACTTTATCATTCATCTACACTCAACACAATCATTCTGGATAATCATTCAGTCTTTATTGAGATTGAAGATATAAATTAAAGATTGAAGTCTTTTAAATGGTTGTTAAAATACATTTCTTTCTCTATATAATAAATGTCCTAAAGTCCTAAAGTACAAAGTATAAAAATCTTATCAATATTCTTTTCGTTATCTATTAAGTATTCAGAAACGTAACACATTATGTTAAATAACGTAAAACTTTAAGTACACGTTTATAAAAGTATAAGTGCTCATGATTCTTATACCTGGATTACGTTCAAGAACAATGAGTCAAGAAAATTAGTTTATCAAAGGTTATTAAACTGTTAAAATACATCGCATAATAACAAGTTCCAAGGAACTAAATGTGTTTACAGTGATAAACGTTTTACTACGCGTAGTAACTGTTAATTAAACTTTTTTATTATTTTTTAACACAGAATAGTGCCTTCAATTGCTTCAACTTATATACCAATTTAACAGTCATACGAGAGTTTAATCGACTTGAAAAGCGTATAGACGTGGTTCATGAAACCAAGATTACTAATCGAAGTTTAATGGATGAGAAGTTTCTGTAAGGAAAACACTCGTGCAAATGTTTCTTGGTATCTGGTTACATCCTGGTTAACAACATTTGATTCATGTCATGATTCTAAAATAAAAACATTATCACAGAAGATTAATTAATATTAAAACATCAACATTATTTTACTGTAAATGGAATTAATGCTAATATTCACTAAATTATTCGGAACATATTAAATTTAACAGTTAGTTAGAATTGGGTAAAGTCCAATAAACAAATCCTTATTAGATACATTATTCACATAATGCAAACTGGATTTTATCACCAATTTATTGAAAAGTACTAAATTACATGGGACCATGTTAACAATAATATATTGAAACTATAGAAATATACGTAAATAATTGTAATACTAATTTGTTTATCAATAGTATTATTTTTTGTATGGGCTATGCATTATTAAGGTAAAAAATATGCCATTGAAACACTTTGTATTACATTTCAATCCCAAAATGTATAGCAATTTCACAATTTTGCTGTATGATTATTGGAGTAGATAATATACAGTATTTACACATTTAGTAAGAAGGCAATCAGTATATTTTTGAAGTATATAAAACTCAAATTATAGGCCTACCGTATGTTTCTTTTAACTGTTTACAATGTGCCTTCTTTTCTCCTAGATTCATAAACTTTAAACTCCATATTGAGCCATTTTCCCCGATTAGGTAAATTTTTGATTAAAAAAAAAAAAAAATCAGGAAGACACAAAATGTAACGTAACATTACAATAACTTCAGTAATCGATATTTAGATATGGGGTATTATTAAATCAGAAATAAAAAGACAATTATAAAAACAAATTATTAACGCTGTATTAAATATATTTTTATTTTCAGACTTTAACTCTATAATAATTATAAATCCAATTATTTTGCAAAACAAAAAATAACTAAAAATAAAAAAGTGAAATTCGTAGTTACTGATAGTTAATTTGAATAATTAACATTTTTTTAAAACTGGGATGAATTTTATGAAGTTTAATGAATATTTTTTATTGTGTGTATAGTATCAGATATCATTATCTAGTGTTATTTATATTGTTCAATAATGTAATGCCTAGTTGTCTATCTATCCATTATACGAAAAATTAGCTAATCGTATGACTAAAAATAAATAGTGTATAAGGGATTGCTAAATAGACCAGCTCACCCCAAAATAATCAATGCGTCTCCTACGTCACTAAGAGCTTTTCCATGTTTTATGTTTTGGTTCCCCTCAAGTTCATCGCTAGTTGAAGTAACCCCACTACCTTAGCGATAACCCTTAGAGAATAACAAGTCAAACTTGCACAGAGGAAAACTTCCAAATCAGCTGGGAAATATTTCATATATAACTCGTCGAAAATTAAACATCACTGTGAATCTATCATATTACAAAAAAATTTTAGTAAACAGATTTTCTTATACATTAGTTTTATAACAATATCTCAACAAAAAAACCTGTCATTTTCATTGTTGTTATTGCTTTAGTTTCACCTATATCGGAGTTACAAATGTGAGTTTTTTGTGACTAAGTGTACCCGACCATTTTTAGATGGAATATTAATTTACTTTGAGAGTATTTAGTACAACTTTTTTTCAACCATTATTATCTTACTATGTTCTAAGAATTTAAATTAACAGTCTTTAATTTTATATGAAAAGTTTTAGAACATTCTGGGTAACACCAATTGAATATTATAGTTGACATTTTTACTTTCTTAAAATTTTTAGCCAAATGTGCATGAGTTACCACCATAACTTAGGTTTATAGATATGTTTCAGAATTATTGTGTTATTTAAAATGTATACATGAGCAAAATGTATGATTTTTTTGGAAATATATCTTTGTATCTATAAATATGATTCCGGATATTAAAATACAAATCAATGTTATTAAAACCAAGACTACATTTATTGTTTGTTGAATTATCAAATACCACCTAGGGTAATCGTAACAGTACCAATATTTATGTTTAAACAATTTTATGTTGATACTATTTTTATTCTAAGGATTGTAACAAAATGATATTATCCAAAATTTATATAACTCTGCTGATATGAAGGTTAGTTAAACAAAAAATTAATGCATTTCGTTGGTAAGATGGATTCATTAAAACCCTTTGACAATATTTAATGAAAGTGTCCATTAAATGTTAAACCTTATCCATCGATCCTATATTCACATTTTATGGATTATATGTGATATACGTAAATTTAATCTTCTTTTATTTATGATTTTGTTTACCTTACACTAGGAAAAATCTGTTAAATAAGTTGTTATGAAAATTATATAAGTTATCAACTGTTCTTAGCAGCAAGAATTACTGTAAACAAATTGAACAACATAGTATATATCTCAGGTTTAACAACCAAAAGCCAGAAACGTCCATGAAGTGCAGAGCAGATTAGGCGTCCATGTTAGGTTTTACGTTTGCCTAACTGAACACACAACAGTGGTTTAAACTCTTGCTTTAGTTGGGTGGTGGATATTAAAGATAGAATATACCATTTGTACTGCGATTATTTTGTGAGTAGATAAACACAAATAGGTTTCTGTAAAAATCTGGATAGTTTTTTAATTAAACTAAACCTATTGTACCTATTTAATCTAAATATACTTTGATTAATGTTTACAGAAATGAACATTAAAGAACCCCCATATATTTGAGTAATCATATGGCCTTAAAGGTAAAAGACTTTTTCATTAGAAAATGATGTAATGACATTATAGAATCTATATTTTCCGGTGACAACCGCGTCAAGTATAGATAAGTAATATACTGTCTACAATATTAACAAGATAACCAGACGTTTCACCCATACTGAGATATGACATCGTCAATGATTTCTCTGAGAATGAGATCGACGAATGATCTTACAGCTTTTATACAGCTGGTGGGGTGGGGTGGGGACTGGTTTTGCAGGTATGCTGGAGAGGGGGATGGATGCACGACCCACGTGACCTACGGTAATTGGCCGAAGAATATCAATATGGCTGACTCTTCTATTTTATTTCAATTTATTTAAAATAGGTTCCCATGTCTTTGGAAGCCGTATACTTTCATCCTTATTAAAATTATTTCGTCTTTTATATATGTATATAGCTTCCCTTACGGTTCTCGGGTAGTAATGCGGCATGTTGGCAAGGACTTTAGTTTTGTCAAAGTAAAATTCCATGATTACTTTTTGTGCTATGTTAAGCAACTGCAGACTTTTCCGTATCCTCATTCTTAGTAAGCCTTATATTTTCCTTAATCCTTGTGGAAATTAACCTCTTAGTTTCCCTTATGTAGACTGACACAACTACAAGGTATTTCATATACTCTAGTCATAGCTAATGGAATTTTATCTTTGACTGGCCTCAAAATATTCTTCAATTTATTCGGTGGCTTATAAATGGTTTTTATATTT
Source organism: Stictocephala bisonia (assembly GCA_035578905.1). NCBI lineage: Eukaryota > Metazoa > Arthropoda > Insecta > Hemiptera > Membracidae > Stictocephala > Stictocephala bisonia. Next base: position 863,046 of record JAQJVL010000143.1, read on the forward strand.
TCTTTATTTAATATATTTCGCTGTTCCCTTTACGTAAGGTATAAGTTACATACCTTTTTTGAGGTAGCCTTATCTTGTCTTGTATATATTCTACTTTCTTGTTCTTTCCTCTTCAGCTGTTTTCCAATATTATTATTGAATTCTCTACTTTAATATCTATTCTGTTCCTAATTGTTAGAACTTTAAATAAAATATAATAATAGTAAATTATATAAAAACAGTGCAAAATATCACTAGTTAGAAATTTACTGAAGCATATCTCTTACATTCATTTCACAGCAACTCTAATCCGAAATAACTAATAAGGATTGTTTGAAATCTTCAAACAATCTACAGGAAAAAACCATTATGATACAATTGAAGGGTAAATATTTAAATCGTACAGTATAAAACAAATAAGATACAGGGTTTTGATTAAAAAACAAACAGTATTTTAAGCAAGAATTAAAAAAAATAAACTGTACTCAATAAAATGTATTATTAGAGGAAAAATAAAACCAAATACAATCATAAAAGTATAACATAATTTAGGAAACTCTTATTGTACTCATCTTTGAACCCTGAGCTTTAAACAAAACTTTAAACCTTTTCAAACATCACCTATCTGATTTTCTTTTGCAATTTTTAGCAATATTTGAATTAAAAGAAAAGGAAACTTCAATTGAAATAAACTGAATTCCTTAAAAAAAATTGTGTCGTTCTTAAACACTTTTCGTGATTTTCAATTCAGAAATCAAAAGTTAATGTCATAAAAATCGGATTTTCAAAGTTTCGTAACCACCAAGTACAGATGACAAACTTTTCAAAAATTTAAATTATAACAGACAATACGACATACGTAAATGGTATTCATATGTTTAAAATAACACTGATCAATTCTCAACTACCTGCAGTATGATTAAGTTGGCCTTAAGTAATTATACATTCACTCCACTAATATGTTATATATATGTTAAGATTAAAACCTGTTAAGATTAAAATACAACAATTTGGCGTTTTATATTGAATATTTTTTACTAACATAGTTAAGTGTACGATGTAAAATGTTGCTAAAAATAACAAAGATTATTTGGTAAGAACTTGTTATTTTATAGCTAATTCAAAATTGAAACTTAAACAAATATTCTGAATGTTGTGGTCGAGTGCGCCACTTTCAGCAGACTACTATTATCAAAACTAACAGAAGGTGATGTGTATTTAGACCATTCAAACACACAGTAAAGCTTTTAGCTCGCAAGTCTGGTAGATCGAAACACACCCAATTACTGCATTAGCCTCATTCTCCACATGGTCCAGTATAAAGTGATGTTTGCCTCCGCTGAGGCAAAGTTAATGTTGACTCACTTCTTGCTCCGACAATAGCCTCATACACCACACGAACCTGTATACACACTGTGATGTGTTCCTCCGCTGAGGTAAAGTTTATATTGACTCACTTCTTGGTCCGACAGTAGCCTCATTCACCACACGAACCAGTATACACACTGTGATGTGTGCCTCCATTGAGGTAAAGTTAATATTGACTCGCTTCTTGGTCCGACAGTAGTCTCATGCTCTACACGATCCGGTATACACACTGTGATGTGTGCCTCCACAGAGGTAAAGTTAATGTTGACTCACTTCTTAGTCCGACAGTAGCCTCATTCACCACACGATCCAGTATACACACTGTGATGTGTGCCTCCACTGAGAGAGAGTTAATGTTGACTCAATTCCTGGTTCGATAATAGCATCATTCTCCACACGATCCATTATATATACAGTGATGTGTGCTTCCGCTAAGGTAAAGTTAATGTTGACTCACTTCTTGGTCCGACAGTAGCCTCATTCACCATACGATCCGGTATACACACTGTGATGTGTGCCTCCACTGAGGTAAAGTTAATGTTGACTCACTTCTTGGTCCGACAGTAGCCTCATTCACCACACGATCCAGTATACACACTGTGATGTGTGCCTCCACTGAGAGAGAGTTAATGTTGACTCAATTCCTGGTTCGATAATAGCATCATTCTCCACAGAATCCATTATATATACAGTGATGTGTGCTTCCGCTAAGGTAAATTTAATGTTGACTCACTTCTTAGTCCGACAATAGCCTCATCCTACACACGATCCAGTATACAGTGATGTGTGCCTCCGCTAAGGTAAAGTTAATGTTGACTCACTTCTTGCTCCGACAATAGCCTCATTCACCACACGATCCAGTATACACACTGTGATGTGTACCTCCGCTGAGGTAAAGTTAATGTTGACTCACTTCTTGCTCCGACAATAGCCTCATTCACCACACGATCCAGTATACACACTGTGATGTGTACCTCCGCTGAGGTAAAGTTAATGTTGACTCACTTCTAGGTCCGACAGTAACCTCACTCTCCACACGATCCAGTATACAGTGATGTGTGCCTCCGCTGAGGTAAATTTAATGTTGACTCATTCTTGGTTCGACAATAGTCTCATTCTCCACACGATCCAGTATACACACTATGATGTCTGTCTTCACTGAGGTAAACTTAATGTTGACTCACTTCTTGCTCCGACAATAGCCTCATTCACCAAACGATCCAGTATACACACTGTGATATGTGCCTCTACTGAGGTGAAGTTAATGTTGACTCGCTTCTTGGTCCGACAGTAGCCTCATTCTCCCACGATCCAGTATATATACTGTGATGTGTGCCTCCGCTGAGGTTAAGTTAATGTCGACTCACTTCTTGGTTTGACAATAGTCTCATTCTCCACACGATACAGTATGCACACTGTGATGTGTGCCTCCACTGAGATAAAGTTAATTTTGACTCACTTCTTGGTCCGACAGTAGCCTCATTCTCCCACGATCCAGTATATATACTGTGATGTGTGCCTCCGCTGAGGTTAAGTTAATGTCGACTCACTTCTTGGTTTGACAGTAGTCTCATTCTCCACACGATCCAGTATACACTGATGTGTGCCTCCACTAATGTAAAGTTAATGTTGACTCACTTCTTGGTCCGACAGTAGCCTCATTCACCACACGAACCAGTATACACACTGTGATGGGTGCCTCCACTGAGGTAAAGTTAATGTTGACTCATTTCTTGCTCCGACAATAGCCTCATTCTCCACACGATCCAGTATACAAACTGTGATGTGTGCCTCCGCTGAGGTAAATTTAATGTTGACTCATTTCTTGCTCCGACAATAGCCTCATTCTCCACACGATCCAGAATATAAACTGTGATGTGTTCCTCCGCTGAGGTAAAGTTTATGTTGACTCACTTCTTGGTCTGACAGTAGCCTCATTCACCACACGAACCAGTATACACACTGTGATGTGTGCCTCCATTGAGGTAAAGTTAATATTGACTCGCTTCTTGGTCCGACAGTAGTCTCATGTTCTACACGATCCGGTATACACACTTTGATATGTGCCTCCACAGAGGTAAAGTTAATGTTGACTCAATTTCTGGTTCGATAATAGCATCATTCTCCACACGATCCATTATATATACAGTGATGTGTGCTTCCGCTAAGGTAAATTTAATGTTGACTCACTTCTTGGTACGACAATAGCCTCATCCTACACACGATCCAGTATACAGTGATGTGTGCCTCCGCTAAGGTAAATTTAATGTTGACTCACTTCTTGCTCCGACAATAGCCTCATTCACCACACGATCCATTATATATACTGTGATGTGCGCCTCCACTGAGATAAAGTTAATGTTGACTCACTTCTTGCTCCGACAATAGCCTCATTCACCACACGATTCAGTATACACACTGTGATGTGTGCCTCCACTGAGGTGAAGATAATGTTGACTCGCTTCTTGGTCCGAAAGTAGTGTCATACTCTACACGATCCAGTATACATACTGTGATGTGTGCCTCCATTGAGATAAAGTTAATGTTGACTCACTTCTAAGTTCAACAATAGTCTCATTCTCCACACGATCCAGTATACACACTGTGATGTGTGCCTCCGCTGAGGTAAAGTTAATGTTGACTTACTTCTTGCTCCGACAATAGCCTCATTCGCCAAACGATCCAGTATACACACTGTGATGTGTACCTCCGCTAAAGTAAAGTTAATGTTGACTTACTTTTAGGTCCGACAGTAACCTCACTCTCCACTCGATCCAGTATACAGTGATGTGTGCCTCCGCTGAGGTAAATTTAATGTTGACTCATTCTTGGTTCGACAATAGTCTCATTCTCCACACGATCCAATATACACACTATGATGTCTGTCTCCACTGAGGTAAAGTTAATGTTGACTCACTTCTTGCTCCGACAATAGCCTCATTCACCACACGATCCATTATATATACTGTGATGTGTGCCTCCACTGAGATAAAGTTAATGTTGACTCACTTCTTGCTCCGACAATAGCCTCATTCACCACACGATCCAGTATACACACTGTGATGTGTGCCTCCACTGAGGTGAAGTTAATGTTGACTCGCTTCTTGGTCCGACAGTAGCCTCATTCTCCCACGATCCAGTATATATACTGTGATGTGTGCCTCCGCTGAGGTTAAGTTAATGTCGACTCACTTCTTGGTTTGACAATAGTCTCATTCTCCACACGATACAGTAAGCACACTGTGATGTGTGCCTCCACTGAGATAAAGTTAATTCTGACTCACTTCTTGGTCCGACAGTAGCCTCATTCTCCCACGATCCAGTATATAAACTGTGATGTGTGCCTCCGCTGAGGTTAAGTTAATGTCGACTCACTTCTTGGTTTGACAGTAGTCTCATTCACCACACGATCCAGTATACAGTGATGTGTGCCTCCACTGATGTAAAGTTAATGTTGACTCACTTCTTGGTCCAACAGTAGCCTCATTCACCACACGAACCAGTATACACACTGTGATGTGTGCCTCCACTGAGGTAAAGTTAATGTTGACTCATTTCTTGCTCCGAAAATAGCCTCATTCTCCACACGATCCAGTATACAAACTGTGATGTGTGCCTCCGCTGAGGTATATTTAATGTTGACTCATTTCTTGCTCCGACAATAGCCTCATTCTCCACACGATCCAGAATATAAACTGTGATGTGTTCCTCCGCTGAGGTAAAGTTTATGTTGACTCACTTCTTGGTCCTACAGTAGCCTCATTCACCACACGAACCAGTATACACACTGTGATGTGTGCCTCCATTGAGGTAAAGTTAATATTGACTCGCTTCTTGGTCCGACAGTAGTCTCATGCTCTACACGATCCGGTATACACACTGTGATGTGTGCCTCAACAGAGGTAAAGTTAATGTTGACTCAAATCCTGGTTCGATAATAGCATCATTCTCCACACGATCCATTATATATACAGTGATGTGTGCTTCCGCTAAGGTAAATTTAATGTTGACTCACTTCTTGGTACGACAATAGCCTCATCCTACACACGATCCAGTATACAGTGATGTGTGCCTCCGCTAAGGTAAAGTTAATGTTGACTCACTTCTTGCTCCGACAATAGCCTCATTCACCACACGATCCAGTATACACACTGTGATGTGTGCCTCCACTGAGGTAAAGTTAATGTTGACTCATTTCTTGCTCCGACAATAGCCTCATTCTCCACACGATCCAGTATATAAACTGTGATGTGTTCCTCCGCTGAGGTAAAGTTTATGTTGACTCACTTCTTGGTCCGATAGTAGCCTCATTCACCACATGAACCAGTATACACACTGTGATGTGTGCCTCCATTGAGGTAAAGTTAATATTGACTCGCTTCTTTGTCCGACAGTAGTCTCATGCTCTACACGATCCGGTATACACACTGTGATGTGTGCCTCCACAGAGGTAAAGTTAATGTTGACTCAATTCCTGGTTCGATAATAGCATCATTCTCCACACGATCCATTATATATACAGTGATGTGTGCTTCCGCTAAGGTAAATTTAATGTTGACTCACTTCTTGGTACGACAATAGCCTCATCCTACACACGATCTAGTATACAGTGATGTGTGCCTCCGCTAAGGTAAAGTTAATGTTGACTCACTTCTTGCTCCGACAATAGCCTCATTCACCACACGATCCAGTATACACACTGTGATGTGTGCCTCCACTGAGGTAAAGTTAATGTTGACTCATTTCTTGCTCCGACAATAGCCTCATTCTCCACACGATCCAGTATATAAACTGTGATGTGTGCCTCCGCTAAGGTAAATTTAATGTTGACTCACTTCTTGGTACGACAATAGCCTCATCCTACACACGATCCAGTATACAGTGATGTGTGCCTTCACTGAGGTGAAGTTAATGTTGACTCGCTTCTTGGTCCGACAGTAGCCTCATTCTCCCACGATCCAATATATATACTGTGATGTGTGCCTCCGCTGAGGTTAAGTTAATGTCGACTCACTTCTTGGTTTGACAATAGTCTCATTCTCCACACGATACAGTAAGCACACTGTGATGTGTGCCTCCACTGAGATAAAGTTAATTCTGACTCACTTCTTGGTCCGACAGTAGCCTCATTCTCCCACGATCCAGTATATAAACTGTGATGTGTGCCTCCACTGAGATAAAGTTAATTCTGACTCACTTCTTGGTCCGACAGTAGCCTCATTCTCCCACGATCCAGTATATATACAGTGATGTGTGCCTCCACTGAGATAAAGTTAATTCTGACTCACTTCTTGGTCCGACAGTAGCCTCATTCTCCCACGATCCAGTATATAAATTGTGATGTGTGCCTCCGCTGAGGTTAAGTTAATGTCGACTCACTTCTTGGTTTGACAGTAGTCTCATTCACCACACGATCCAGTATACAGTGATGTGTGCCTCCACTGAGGTAAAGTTAATGTTGACTCACTTCTTGGTCCGACAGTAGCCTCATTCACCACACGATCCAGTATACACACTGTGATGTGTGCCTCCACTGAGGTAAAGTTAATGTTGACTCATTTCTTGCTCCGACAATAGCCTCATTCTCCACACGATCCAGTATATAAACTGTGATGTGTGCCTCCGCTGAGGTAAAGTTAATGTTGACTCACTTCTTGGTCCGACAGTAGCCTCATTCTGTCACACGATCCAGTATACACATTATGATGTGTGCCTCCACTGAGGTAAAGTTAATGTTGACTCATTTCTTAGTCCGACAGTAGCCTCATTCTCCACACGATCCAGTATATAAACTGTGATGTGTGCCTCCGCTGAGGTATATTTAATGTTGACTCATTTCTTGCTCCGACAATAGCCTCATTCTCCACACGATCCAGAATATAAACTGTGATGTGTTCCTCCGCTGAGGTAAAGTTTATGTTGACTCACTTCTTGGTCTGACAGTAGCCTCATTCACCACACGAACCAGTATACACACTGTGATGTGTGCCTCCACTGAGGTAAAGTTAATGTTGACTCATTTCTTGCTCCGAAAATAGCCTCATTCTCCACACGATCCAGTATACAAACTGTGATGTGTGCCTCCGCTGAGGTATATTTAATGTTGACTCATTTCTTGCTCCGACAATAGCCTCATTCTCCACACGATCCAGAATATAAACTGTGATGTGTTCCTCCGCTGAGGTAAAGTTTATGTTGACTCACTTCTTGGTCCTACAGTAGCCTCATTCACCACACGAACCAGTATACACACTGTGATGTGTGCCTCCATTGAGGTAAAGTTAATATTGACTCGCTTCTTGGTCCGACAGTAGTCTCATGCTCTACACGATCCGGTATACACACTGTGATGTGTGCCTCAACAGAGGTAAAGTTAATGTTGACTCAAATCCTGGTTCGATAATAGCATCATTCTCCACACGATCCATTATATATACAGTGATGTGTGCTTCCGCTAAGGTAAATTTAATGTTGACTCACTTCTTGGTACGACAATAGCCTCATCCTACACACGATCCAGTATACAGTGATGTGTGCCTCCGCTAAGGTAAAGTTAATGTTGACTCACTTCTTGCTCCGACAATAGCCTCATTCACCACACGATCCAGTATACACACTGTGATGTGTGCCTCCACTGAGGTAAAGTTAATGTTGACTCATTTCTTGCTCCGACAATAGCCTCATTCTCCACACGATCCAGTATATAAACTGTGATGTGTTCCTCCGCTGAGGTAAAGTTTATGTTGACTCACTTCTTGGTCCGATAGTAGCCTCATTCACCACATGAACCAGTATACACACTGTGATGTGTGCCTCCATTGAGGTAAAGTTAATATTGACTCGCTTCTTTGTCCGACAGTAGTCTCATGCTCTACACGATCCGGTATACACACTGTGATGTGTGCCTCCACAGAGGTAAAGTTAATGTTGACTCAATTCCTGGTTCGATAATAGCATCATTCTCCACACGATCCATTATATATACAGTGATGTGTGCTTCCGCTAAGGTAAATTTAATGTTGACTCACTTCTTGGTACGACAATAGCCTCATCCTACACACGATCTAGTATACAGTGATGTGTGCCTCCGCTAAGGTAAAGTTAATGTTGACTCACTTCTTGCTCCGACAATAGCCTCATTCACCACACGATCCAGTATACACACTGTGATGTGTGCCTCCACTGAGGTAAAGTTAATGTTGACTCATTTCTTGCTCCGACAATAGCCTCATTCTCCACACGATCCAGTATATAAACTGTGATGTGTGCCTCCGCTAAGGTAAATTTAATGTTGACTCACTTCTTGGTACGACAATAGCCTCATCCTACACACGATCCAGTATACAGTGATGTGTGCCTTCACTGAGGTGAAGTTAATGTTGACTCGCTTCTTGGTCCGACAGTAGCCTCATTCTCCCACGATCCAATATATATACTGTGATGTGTGCCTCCGCTGAGGTTAAGTTAATGTCGACTCACTTCTTGGTTTGACAATAGTCTCATTCTCCACACGATACAGTAAGCACACTGTGATGTGTGCCTCCACTGAGATAAAGTTAATTCTGACTCACTTCTTGGTCCGACAGTAGCCTCATTCTCCCACGATCCAGTATATAAACTGTGATGTGTGCCTCCACTGAGATAAAGTTAATTCTGACTCACTTCTTGGTCCGACAGTAGCCTCATTCTCCCACGATCCAGTATATATACAGTGATGTGTGCCTCCACTGAGATAAAGTTAATTCTGACTCACTTCTTGGTCCGACAGTAGCCTCATTCTCCCACGATCCAGTATATAAATTGTGATGTGTGCCTCCGCTGAGGTTAAGTTAATGTCGACTCACTTCTTGGTTTGACAGTAGTCTCATTCACCACACGATCCAGTATACAGTGATGTGTGCCTCCACTGAGGTAAAGTTAATGTTGACTCACTTCTTGGTCCGACAGTAGCCTCATTCACCACACGATCCAGTATACACACTGTGATGTGTGCCTCCACTGAGGTAAAGTTAATGTTGACTCATTTCTTGCTCCGACAATAGCCTCATTCTCCACACGATCCAGTATATAAACTGTGATGTGTGCCTCCGCTGAGGTAAAGTTAATGTTGACTTACGTCTTGGTCCGACAGTAGCCTCATTCTGTCACACGATCCAGTATACACATTATGATGTGTGCTTCCACTGAAGTAAAGTTAATGTTGACTCATTTCTTAGTCCGACAGTAGCCTCATTCTCCACACGATCCAGTATATAAACTGTGATGTGTGCCTCCACTGAGGTAAAGTTAATGTTGACTCACTTCTTGTTCCTTCAATAGCCTCATTCTCCACACGATCCAGTATACAAACTGTGATGTGTGCCTCCACTGAGGTAAAGTTAATGTAGACTCACTTCTTGTTCCTTCAATAGCCTCATTCTCCACACGATACAGTATACAAACTTCGGTGTGTCCCTGCACTGAGGTAAAGTTAGTGTTGACTCACTTCTTGGTCAATTGAAAGAGTATACTTTTATTATTGGACACGATTAAGGTTTAAACATTACAAACTGTAATTACATTAAGAGTTTGTTACAAGCAATTAATATCTATTTAATTTGCTTTATACAATTTGAGCTTTTGACTTCTAATTAAACTCAAATCTTAAACGGTCTTTATGTATCTAAATTATTCTTAAAATTATCTTAGTAAAATATATACCAGTTAAGTCGTTATGGGCCTACGAAGCCCATTGATATTTTAGATCTTATTAAAATGTTTTTGAATAATGATACACATGGTAAACACATTTAATCTGACTACACAGTTTGTGTTCATATACTGATGGGTTCAATATAGTCTAAGTGTTTGAACAACCATAAATCAGTTTATATTCTTATGAATATTACAGAATCTTGTCATCAATTTATCTTTTTAATTGTTCATAATATTTCATAAAGGTCTCTCGTTGTTGTCTTTGATATCACAATCCGTTGATTAATATGTAATATTTTAATTCCATAAACTTACTTTAATAATTAATATATTTTTATTATATTTTCATAAAAATATTTTACATAGTCAATACGTTTAAACACAATTGTATTTGGATGTTCGGAAGTCAAATTCTCCTTAAATTTAATATTGCAATCATATTCTAACAAATAATTGACTAAAATATTCTCAAGTTGAGATATTACAATACAATATTGTTTATTAGTTGTACTATAACAATATACTCTATTGTTTCCCTTTTATACACTTAAGTAAAACTTAGTGCAAACCGTATAATTGAATGTTATACCTTTAACATAGTTAAGATATGTGTGTGAGGCCACGATCAACCAAGAGAAATGTGTTGGAAATTAATAATCATTTGAAAATGGAATTTTAAAGATCTATAATTTATTCCCCATAGAGAAACATTAACAGCGGATAATTGTGTCTCTTGCAGAATATTTACTTAATGTTCTGTAAATGTATATAAACTTCTGCGTAATCAATCCAACAAGTGTTCCACTACATCTTTGTTCAAGAAACTAAGTTTAAGTTACTCAAACTCCCTAATCGGCATTTCATGGATGAGAAGTTCCTCTAAGGGCACAAGTGATGTCAACGTTGATTGATTACTGAAAACCTCCACAACTTGATTTACAATCGAAACTTGTTTTTGTAGTAGGCTTATAAACTAATAGCCTACTGTGATATAAGAATGCGTTCTTTATTTGTAAAGAACTTGAAAGAAATGAATTATTGCCTCCTTTACTGTAATATCTTATCTATTAAAACCGTTGTGATGGGTTAATAGTTTTTGTACAGTACTATACACGTATATTAAACAACTGTATAAATCCACAATGTGATATTTTATATGGCAATAATTGTAATGTACAATTTTAATTTAAGTTAACTTCAGTGGAAATTATTCCTTATTTTCACAAGATTTAAATAAAATTATATAATACTGGGATAGCCAACTACGACGAACTTTTTACAAAGTACAATAATAAAAAAATTTCAGTGTTACTTGAGTACACAACAATTTCTAAATGGTTACTATGGTTCAAAGCATTTATTGCGAGAAACTGTGATATCATAACAACATGTGATAAAGCTATGTTTAATCATTGCTTTATATAGTTAAGGCGGCGGATCCATCCAATCTTAATTGTACTGAGCGATGACTTCATGGTGAACGTAATGTAAGCTATCCAGTCCCACATGCTAAGGAAAGCAAGTATTTACATAGTATGGTATAAATTATGTGTAAATTTTCATTAAAATCCTATGTTATTTTAACGATCAGCCACGTGCCTCAACTGCTTTGTCTAGGAAATTACTAACAACATGTATTTATTTGTTTATTCTAAGACGCCGATCATCAAGATATTGGTGAATATAGATTTTGAATGAGTGTGATAAATGTAGATGAGTGAAATTCAATACAAATGGAAAACAATCTAATTGTTATAGAATTAAATGTTGTCTATGTAAGACTACCGTATTTTAACTATGCATGATAAATTAATTATAACACTAAATTACCAAAGTAACATATAAATCTTAAAATACATTACTTCCGTTTACTAATTAGGTATAATGTCTTACAGAGCCTCTTGAAATCTGAAATCTGAAAGCTAAATCCTTTGATAGATTGACAAGGGTTCTCGTCGAAGTCTTTAATGGTTTGTGAATTATCAACCCATAGAAGGGACTTTAAATATCCAAAACGTTAATAGTAACATACCATTCAAGGCCTCATCAAGGAAGTGTGACGAGTAAGTCATGCTATTAATGGACTTAAGCTGCAGTGTTTAAAGGTTATGGGAAAGGCTTAGGTTTTCACATCGGTTTGCAAGAGGAATTACCAGGCAAAATAAATGATAAGTAATTGGAAGTAATTTAATTAAATTTTAATATGAAATTAAAGTACTTCCTTGGATATATTTTAGTATACCTTTACTAACAAATTACATTTCAATTAATTGTAAATGTTTATTTTATATTACACAACAGTAAGTCGTTAAATGTACTTAAACATTTCGTTAGGAACCCGATTCATTAAATGCATCTTGTGTCACTGAAAAGCTATGTCGTATCTCATGACCTACCAGAAGTTCGAGTGTTCATTACAGAAAGACAAATAAACTTCATTATGATTATAAGAAATTAAGCTGCATGAATACATAGTTATCAGTACAACAATATTTAATATAATAATGCTCTATTTATTAATGGCCTAAAAACTATAATAATTAGAATCATTATTCTAAATTCATATGACACAAATTATATAATTTACACTATTTCCTATAAACCACATAATTTATTTTAAAAAAATTTTAACGAAATTAAATACTTTTTTTGTTCATATTTATAACGCAACATTTTAAGATTACGTAAAAATATACATTTAAATGCGTCCTCTTATTTATAGAGCCATAATAGTATCTTTTCCATCTGAATAATTATATTCCTATTATTTATAGCGCTGTTGGGCTCCTTTCAATTTCTAATATAGTAAATTGTATATTGTAGATGTAAGTCAAAAGGATTGACAAGAAATGATGAGAAATCATTGATGTGTGAATAACTACGGCCAAAGAATGGAAAACAAGATTTCCCGAGATCAACGCCCATAAGATTAGCACGTACATCGCAGCCTTATTAAATTTTTAAGCGAAACTACCATTTTATTAAATATTAGTTTCAGATGAGTAGGAACCTGATAGAAGTGGTAGATAAAAGAGGTTGTAGAATGTAAAGTCATTATATCAATTTTAAATATATTGACATTAAAATAAGTCAGTTGTTGAACAGACTATATTTTGGTTTGGTATTGACGTTTGCTGAACTAAACACACAAAAGTTCTATTGTTTATATGGCATACTTTACGTTTCAAATGTTTTGGTATTATTCAAACAAAGAAGTGATATGTGGAAATTTACAATATTCTGTGCTACCACATTGTTTGCCAATTCCCATGATACAAGCTAAACATTTCAGGAATAGCTCTGTACGTAAAATACATTTTATGAACTTTTCAAATAAACCCCGAAACAGGATAAAATTATTATTAAAAACTCTTTACCCATACAAGTTCCTGATTATTGTTGTCAATATAATTTAGTTGTGCACATTAAACTAAAAAATACACGATGGCGCACGGTTGAAAAATTATTGATGGCAATATTTTGATGCCAGATTAAAACCAGTCAAAACGTTGAAATAGAATGTCCTATTTTAAAATTAATCAGTAATTTCTGATGTATAAAAAACTAAACTTACACTAACATAATATATTGTATGTTTTTTTTTTTTTATTATATTGTCTTAATATAATGGCTATACCACACAAAGTTCAGTTAAGAAGCATAAAAAATGAGTGCTTTACAGATTGGAATATAAGTTGTGTTATATCTATCGCATATATTTATATAATAATAAGCATTCAAATGCATGTTTATAGTAACACAATATTATAAATGCGAGTACAAGAGACAAAAAATAAGGCTTTCGCTCATATGTTTCAATTTGCACTCTGAAACAAAGGTAGTAATACCAACTTTTACAAAATAAAATACTCATAGTATATTTACAATTTTAATACCCACTTTTACTACCTCTCAAGCTACCAATTAAAAGAATGTATCATTAGCTTCAAAACGTATTCATTCTATAAATATTAAACTCTTTAAAAGCCTGTGCTTTATTAAAATTAAAAAGTAGCGTTAATTAGTCAGGTTTATAACACATACAGAGAAAATGTTAATATTAAGAAAATAAAATTATTATTATTACTTGATACCTACTTGTGTTCACCAGAAATCACAACAAATTACTGTTATCTTACTTATACATAAACATGTTACGGTATGTTAACAGTATAACCCCAACTTGCCTTTAGAGGAATGACGGTTTGTCGTTACCAAATCAATGTATGAGTATAGTTTTATGTTTAATCATGCATACAATTTTTCACTAGCACAAATCGTTGGTCTTATTATTATTTTTTAACTACTAAACATTTCAATCCTTTATCACATATATCGCAAAATAATTACGCACTTACCAATCTAACTGTTCTTATAGTTATTAATTTAACATTGAAATTTGCACGTAATTTATATTATAGCTATAGAAGTTTACAAAAATACCAAATATTGCAATTTATAAATTGTTGTAACAAATGTTTTGAAGCAATCACTCTTTTATATTAGTAGGCATACAACTAATAGTTGAGATAATAGTTTTATTTATTGACAATAATATAGATGGATAACACATTTCGTAATTGATTTGTTCATAAAAGATAACAGCTGTGAGTTGTAAAACAGGTTTTGAATACATAGAACTTGACATTATAATACATTAGTTTTATTTATTTGAATTGTAACACATATATTTAATATACAATGGATTTAACAATATGAAACAAAGACGTACAATGCAGTTTACATCCTCAACTAAAGTTGATGGTTTGAAGATAGTGAGGGCTATGAAAGGAATATTCCAGGTTGGACGTAAAAACTCAATGAGCAGCAATTCCCATGCAAATGGGTTTGAACCAGTTACTCAGGACGCTTTCCGTGCAGTTGAAGTTCAGGCAATACCATTGGTCAAAAGGACCACTTTAGAAGGGAAATAGTTATTAGGGTATATTTTTTAGTATATACAATTATTAATAATATGTAATCTTAAATGCTTTTAAAAATCTCCATGTCTATAAAAGATAGTTATTTATTTTTTTATTAAAGTACCGGTACCAACCTATGTTCGTAGAGTTGTTTATTTATTTTTGTTATATATAAAAGGAGAGGACGATCTCCTTTTCAACCTTATTCTTCCCATTCCTCATAGACTATTGATCTGTGCGAGGAACTTATTCCGACATATTAATGGGGCGAGCCAGTACAGTAAACGGTGACTATTACTGATAATTCTTCCAGTCTAGGCGGTGTTCGAACCAGGGCTATCTCTGACCCAAGCTCAAAGGCCTTTTTTCGCTCGGCTACCGGCTCGCTCTAAATAAATTTGAGGCATTTTCTTTATTCTAATAGAATATTAATTCAAACAAATATGTATTATCTGTGGAAACCAATTAATTATATTTTTGACTAAAGTGGGATTGCTAGATCAGATGTCTGTTAAACGTTAGTGAAGGATGTTACAAATAACTTTGGTTTATATTAAATCTAAAACTAAATTATTTATGTAAGATTTTCATATATTTTATAATGCTCAATTTGTTTCCTATCTCTGAACATCAGACAGACAATTTAAGGTATAAAACTCTAAACACACATTGTAATAATTCTTTCTTCAGTTGAACAAAATAGTTAGTTATTAGTAGCCTATATGATTTTGTCTACGATGTCTCATGAATGATGAAAGTTAAACAAAGCATTATCCCCATATTATACCTCATAACCTTTTTTTCTTGTGTTATAAATGTTTTCTTCTTAATCCTCAATTTACACTACTAAATTGAGAACATCTACCTCTAATGATAATAATAAATAATTGATATTTAATATAGGGCATCTTTAAACGACAATGGCCCCTAGCATCCAACAAGCTTGCAGTTTTTGGCTATTTCTTAAGCTATTTACTTTTTAGAGCGTCTTTCGTGAAAAACTTCATACCAAATAAATGTGCAAGCTACAATGATGAAATAAAATAGCCTTTTTGGCATGTTCAGTCGGGTACAACATCACCAACCAAGCAGTATAGCACGTATTTATTGTAGTACATTAAAAGTAGGACACGTTTTGATAGGATGTAATGAAGAAATCAGAATGCTAAAAATATTCATAAATGGATTTTAATAATTTATCTAAAAGAACTATAAGAGATAGTTCATTCAGTATCCTCAAATAATATAAATAAATAAATTTTACATTTGGATCCTATTGCTCTCAAACCTTAATTTATAATGCTAGTACAATTATCAACCAAGTAGAACAAATCCCACGAAATATATACTAATTAAATGTATGATATATATGTCTACCCATTTCTGTTTTGTTGTAAAACTGATTTAAGAGTAGAAAATATTCTAGTGAACTATATAAGTAAGTTTAAAATTTTTTTATGTTTTGGTACACAAAACCAGGAAGTATTGGGATATTTAAAATATAAATACAGTACTTTCATCCAAATATTTAAATGCTATGACACATAGTAAAATAGAATGGAGTACTAAATTAATTAAAAGATGTATTATTTTGGTCAAACCTAATAGAACTTGTCAAATTTATAAAATTATATGGCATAGTAATCTTGAAAAAAATGGAGAGAGGAATGGCCTCTCAAATAGCTTAGCTAAGTTGTAAGTAGTCGGTAGCAAGAGCAGTGCCGCTTACGGCTTACTACCTCTATTAACTTTCTAGCGTCTTTATTAAAAGTTGCCGGGAAACATTTGCATATAAATGCTTATTAAGTCACCATCCATAGATGCATTCTCTTACGCTTCATATATGATAGCAAGTTAACTTAATTATCAATAAAGTATACCTGTATTACAATATATTTAAACAATTTTAAACGGACGAAATTTTAATCTGAGAATAATAATAATGTTACGTTAAAAAGGAAGAAAGAAAGAATATTCGACTAAAAATTCCTTTTTAAAATTAACACTTAATTAATAGATTCTACAAACGTAAGTTACAGGACAAAGAACAACTATGTCATATGCGTGTAAATGAACCGTGATCTAGTTACTAGAGAACCACGTAGTTTACGTTGTACGTATCTCCTTTGTGTTCGTAATATTATTCTAGGGAATTCATACATTTTTCCTTTCATTAGTGAGTTTTCTACTAACTTCCATGTAATAGTTGATTCATAATTAGACAACATTTTAAAACATTTTATAAGTTTGTTTGGTATTAATTGTTTAGCTTGTAATAATTCGTGCAACAGGGACAACACAAATTTAAAAAAGAGATCTTGCGTAGGAAATACCTTTTAGTTACAAACATTAAATTGTTAATATTTGTTTAATTATTAAATATATAATTCAGATTTTATATAAATTTGATGGTCATTCACCTATATGTCAGTGGAGTTTAAACAGCCCTGAAAAATAGTCCATCAAAATGATTGATTACATACCCTTTAGCTTACAACTTGACAAATAGCTTCATCAGAAAAATATTTAAAAGTAAGTAAGTGTCACTTTGGTTGCCATTAAGATGTTATAAATATTAAATAAACAAAAAAGCACAACTATTTAAACATGTCGCATTGTTTTTTTTTTTAGTTTTTTCTGTACAAATATCAGTCAAATTAGACTGATAAGAATATGAACAATTGTTTTAAACAATCACTATAATATGGATTTTACAAATTCGTACAGAAATTTAGTCATTTAAAATTTGTAAGATCCTTAAATTTAATAATAGCCTACAACTCAAAGGGAAATTATGTGTTGCTTAAGTCATTAATAGTTTATATAATAATCTATGTAACAATAAGCAGTGTTATAAATGTAATTTTCTTTAAGCCTGGTTCTGGAAATAGATCAAGTAATATTTCTGGATTGAAAAGAAATGTTATTCCTTTAAAGGAAGGTTCCAAAACTGAAATAGAACATATTTGTGAAAATAAAAAGCAATTCCTGTAAAGGAAGTTAAGATTGTTTACATCAAGTCATGTTTTTGATGATAATATGTGAGTGTGATAACATTACGCAATGATAATGTACAAGTGTTTTAAATAGATAATCACAAGGTCATTTTATGTCATTAATTAAAATTATTTTACGACTCCATTCATAAAATTTATATTCAATTTAAATGTTGGCTTTGATGACGACGAAGTAATCTACTTATCACTTGACTTACTCTCGTCTGATTTGATAAAAAGTTAACTCTCTCTCTACAAGTGCCTTAACGTAAATGTTCACGTCGTTCACCGTCAAATACAATTAGTATTTGATTGTTTAGTACATAGGAAGGTTCGGAATGTCAGAGCAATTAATTGTTCAATTACAGATTATAATATAAGCCAAATTTGCACTAATACTAAACGGCTATTTCAAAGTACTGTGTGTTTTTTAGGCGTTAGATAACCCAGTCACTACAATGCAAAATACAGTAAGAAACATAATATCACTAAAAGGTTTTTTTATGTATATGCACCCCTTTAGAGAACGTTTGATCACAACGAACAGTAAATTGCATATAAAATATAGTTCACTATTTATGTACTTTTTAGCCATATTTACTCTTTTTCATCAAGAAATGAAATAATGCCTATTGTGAAGAAGCACGATTTGCAATAATTTTTAAATAAAAATCATGCCTAGCTGTTTTATAAATTTACTAACTCAATCTGAAAAAATATAGATAAATAAACAAGTAGTAAATGTGAAAATAAACGTTCTTTTATTTTAAAATCTACTGGCTCTGTGAAAAATACTCCAAGTCCTACATTACGAAATAATGTACAAAATTAATAGATTCTAAAACATTAAATCATCGGTTATTCCTTCTCAGATTTCACAGGTAATGTTTTTTAACGATTTAATTCAAGAAACCTGAAAGATCTAATGTAGCTAAACACCTTCTGGATTGTAGCCACAGTTTGAATAAAATAGATGAAAATGTAGATATTCTAAAAGTTTGTAAGAAGGGTCGTATTATGAATGCTTGGGAAGAGTTATTTATTTTTAACGAAAAATGTAAGGATCATGATACATTAATGAATCAACAGGTTAATTTTGATTCCGAAATAGTTTTTAATAATATATTTCAGCAACTAAAAAGAACAGAAGTAACAGCCAATAGGAATTAACCAATATATCACAGCAGCCGCCATTTTGACAATTCCAGCCAATGGGGTCACGTGATCGTAGGCCTATAAGTTGAGTTTTTGAACACCATTTTCCATTCTTTGGTGAATTCCTCTGGTCTGAGGAAGGTGAACGTGGTTCACCGAAATCGATCACCATAATATTTGTGCGTTTTGTACTTGTATTGTAATATATTTGTGCATTTTGTGCTTATATTGTAATAAATTTGTGTTGTGTGACGTTTACTTGTACTGTATATGTACCAACGCGTATTATGCTAATTAAAAAACTATATATTTATATATATACTCTATAGTTTCAATAAATCTAAACCGTTGGCAAGGTTTGTAGATTGGCTTAGTGGTGAAAAACCAGGGTATATCGAGAAGAGTAAGGGTCATATATTATCATTTACCTATATGTCGATATTTAAGCAGACCTTCTAGGTAATTGATATTGTTACTTGGAATCTGATATAGGTTGCAGATAAACAATTCTAATACAGTTTAATTGACATGAAAAGCGTATAAACTTGGCTCAAGGAACTAAGATTTAGTTAAATAAACTTCTTAATCGAAGTTTAATGGATGAGGGGTTACTCTATAACTGATGCAAATCTTTACTGATCACTTTACCACCACATCTTATTTAACTTTGAAACTGGTAAAATAACATATTAAATATTTTTAAAAGAGTTTATAAACGGTTTTGTTCATTCTTGTATTTTATTATTACTACTTTAAATACAGTATATAAACACGTCTTATATATAAACAAGCTGGAATATTACGAAATAATTGTCTAACATTACAATATAACTAATCACATAAATTGGTTTGTCTTATAAAGTTGAGTACACTAATACTGTAACTGTTCTTGCTTAATTATTTTCAATGAACTTTTGAATACTTAATCCATTTTACTACATTTAAAATATTTTTAGAAATCATATTTATATTTAGTTTTTTAATTAGCATAATACGTGTTGGTACATATACAGTACAAGTAAACGTAACACAACACAAATGTATTACAATATATGCACAAAATGCACAAATATATAACAATAAAAGTACAAAATGCACGAATATTATGGTGATCGATTTCGGTGAACCGCGTTCACCTTCCTCAGACCAGAGGGATTCACAAAAGAAATATTTATGACTAGAGAAACTCATTTTATATTAAAATTACAATGTAAATATGTTTTATAGAGATTTTATAAGATCTAAGATGTAATAAAATATAATATTCTTCCAGTTTATATAAGATCATATTGTTTATAAAAACAAATATAGCTTCAAGTGTATTATTATAAACAACATATCACACACAACTTAAAACTATACAAATACGATTTCATACAGTACAAGTAAACGTCACACAACACAAATTTATTAGGCCTACAATATAAGCACAAAATGCACGAATATATAAACTGGAAGAATATTATATTTTATTACATCTAAGATGTTATAGAATCATTATAAAACATATTTACAATGTAATTTAAATATAAAAATGAGTTTCTCTAGTCATAAAAATTTCTTTGCAATGAAAAGTATGTGGAAATTGACTGTATATACTTACAAAAACTACGCGTTATACAACAATCATATAACAATGTTATGGGTTCTTAATACACGTCAATTTATAATCAATTATTGTTTTAAATTAACAAAATATTTCAAAGTAATAGTATTTACGACGACATATCTAATGTAATTGATTACATTTATCTATTCTAAGAATCTTAAAATGTAATAAAACAAATAATGCTTACATTGAGATAATTTCAACTTGCATTTAGGAAGTGAACCTAATGTTAGTAATAAATTTAATATTACTAACGTTTGAGAAAGTAACGTTCAATGAAATATTCTCAAACTTAAGTATTTTTAAACGCCTTGTATTACGAATATTGTTTTTTCTTTTAATGTATTTCAAGAACAATAAATAAACTACAGAAACGGGAATTTCTACAAGTAATCGATAATCCATTATTACATCCCACTTGTAAAATAAATCTCTTCACTTTATGGAGGTAAAATCTATTTAGAGACACACAAGCTAAATTTAAAAGTCATAGTTACAGTATAACTGTACATGGAAAATATAACAAGTATGATTTAAGATTAAAATATGCAATTGATCTTTACGTGAAGATTATTATAGTCAACCTGTCGGCGCATAAATTATGTGCACTCGAGTTTGAAGGTTATTTTTTCAAGAACTAAGGTTTCTGTTAAAACTCCAATAATTTCGAAACATTATATAAACTTTGTTTTCTTTACTTAATTTTGCGTTATAATATTTGAATTAAAAAATTTCATTATAAGTTTGAATAATTTTTATCTTATTTGGAAAAAAAGTATCGACATTTTTAACTATCGACTATTTAAAATTAGCTGTACATCAAATTTTAAACCGTTCTTACTAAAAACACGTTTATGCATTTTATTTTTAAATACGTGGTTGATAGGAATGTTTCCTATAATTTTCATAAATGTTTTTTGTTTTCACGAAAAAAAGGTTCGCATCAATTACCTGAAACATTGTTTTCTTGGCTTCAAACGGTCGTGAAATAAATTATTTGGTCTTGTTGTAATCCTTAGTACATATATAGTTATAATACATCATTTTCATACGTGAAAGTAGATGGAGTGATTTTATATTGATTTAAATCAACTTAAATTAAAAACTTAAAGTTATTTTATATTATACTTTTGTACTGCACAAACAAACGCCTTTAAAATGAGGTATAACCCAAGGTATACTTACTTTTAAAATTGCTAAGACTTCCTCTTTGGGCCATCCCCTGGTTATGAAAAACGAGTAAAGTACGTATAAATGTTTGGTATAAGAAAAGGCACATATTTAAGTGTTTCTTTACGTTTCTTTAAGTTGTTTTAAAATTATTAAGTTATATACCAAACATTAGCCCAACCCTGTATATGTATACAATATTTTAAAAATGTAATTAAGAGTATAATCTGAGAAACTATAGACAATATTAGGTTTGATTTTGTTGTTACTCGAGTATGCAAGGATGTTAGTAATCTGATATGGACTACTATTATATTTGTTGTTGATATTTTATATGTTGGTATGGTTATATCCAACGAGGTTATTAATAATTGGACATAATTGACCTTACTAGGAAACACCATCACTCTAGGAATGTAATAGTGGCTTTATCATAGTAAACAAGCTTTAAACTAAATTTACACCAGTCTTCGTATACATGTTCACATTTTATACTCCATAGACGTATAGCTTCAATTAGATAACATTTCGTGAATAGTGAGTTAGTTGTTAAAATGTTACATACATTTCAATATTTGTATTGGTTGTATTGACAGGAAACGTAATATGGCTATCATACACCACAAAACAGCTAAAATTATAAGGAAAGCGTTGATCAACTAGGTCACACCAAAATAACCGATACGTTTCCTTCATCACTGAAAGCTTTTCCATGTTTCATGTTGTGGTTCCCCTCAAGTAACCCCACAACTGGATAGCTCTTAGAGAATGATAAATCACATTTGTAATAGGCGAAAACTTTGTTTTTGGTTTCGGTTTCACTTAACGACAAATTTCCTTTCAGCAAAGTAGTTGACTATGTTTAATACACTATTTTTTTCTTTGAATGTTTCTAAATGCGTAATACTTTCTCCAGGAAATACAATTTATGTTATTTTTGTTATTCAAATGGTTCCAGATAAATTGTTCTACAAGAGTTTAACTGACATAAAAAGAGTTTTCATTCAGTTTCAGAAAGTAGGATTTAGTTAAATAAACTTCTTGGTCGATATTTATTAAATGAAAAGTAATTATAAAACATATAAAATCTTGATTAAAGACCTATTATCTGAGAAATTTAATTAAAATTTATTTAATTATATATGGTAAAAACGCAAACAATGCTATTACTCACTATGTTATTTAAATATAAAACTATTTTAAAGCAGTTATCTTGGTATTATTAGTTTTAATGTGTCTAAACATTATTAGTGAGAAAACTATCTTTTCACGAGTAAATCAAATTTCAATATTTTGTGGTTGAGTCCACTTTCAGCAGACAAACATTACCAGAGCTAACATAAGGTGATGTGTATTTAGACCGTTCAAACACACAGTAAAGCTTTTAGCTCGCAAGTGTGGTAAATCGAAACACACCCAATTAAAGCAATAGCTTCATTCTCCACACGATCCAGTATACAGTGACGTGTGCCTCCACTGAGATGAAGTTAATGTTGCCTCACTTCTTGGTTCGACAGTAGCCTCATTCTCCACACGATCCAGTATACACTGTGATGTGTGCCTCCACTGAGGTAAAGTTAATGTTGACTCACTTCTTGGTCCGACAATAACCTCATTCTCCACACGATCCAGTATACAGTGATGTGTGCCTCCACTGAGGTAAATTTAATGTTGACTCATTTCTTGGTCCGACAATAGCCTCACTCTCCACACGATCCAGTATACAGTGATGTGTTCCTCCGCTGAGGTAAATTTAATGTTGACTCACTTCTTGGTCCGACAGTAGCCTCACTCTCCACACGATCCAGTATACAGTGATGTGTGCCTCCGCTGAGGTAAAGTTAATTTTGACTCACTTCTTGGTCTGACAATAGCCTCATTCTCCACACGATCCAGTATACAGTGATGTGTTCCTCCGCTGAGGTAAATTTAATGTTGACTCATTTCTTGGTTCGACAATAGCCTCACTTTCCACACGATCCAATATACAGTGATGTGTGCCTCCGCTGAGGTAAAGTTAATGTTGACTCACTTCTTGATCCGACAATAGCCTCATTCTCCACACGATCCAGTATACAGTGATGTGTGCCTCCACTGAGGTAAAGTTAATGTTGACTCACTTCTTGGTCCGATAGTAGGTTTATTTTTTGGTAGATCTACGTGGTTCGAAAAATAGGAAATTGTCTGCAGTGAAGTATAGGAAAATGTATTTATAAAATTATTTAATTATATATATATATATATATATATATATATATATATATATATATATATATATGCATTTAAGTTAATGTAATATGTATTCCCATCGTATGTGAGCAATCCATACATTATTTGGTGTTTATAATTTTTACTGTAGTCTGATATCCTATCATGTTTTAAATAATGATATTGATTATTATCCTTTTCATATCATATTTTTAGTATATTATTAAACTGTAGGAATGTTTTCTATATTTAAATATATCTTTATTACCTTAGACACAACTTTATTGTATTTTGTTCTAATGATTGTTAAAAATGGTGATCTCGAAAAAAATCAATCTAGAGGTGAACGAAACGTATAATAGTAACTAGATTATTTTTCATACGTGTTTTATATTTACAATACGAGTAAGTTTAGATGGCATTGCTAGAATTCATGCTGTTTTAATACTCTATTAGATGATTGATAATGTTACAATTTTGGTTTTTAAGACTTTCAACACTAAAAATGTCAGTAGTGTTGTTAGGTTAGGTAGTGGACATAAGAAATCTCTCTTCATAATACACGTCTGGATGGATAAGAGGTTCCTTTGTTTTATAGTTGGTATGCACGATGTAAAGCCGATAACATCTTACTTGCATGAATGGATTACGAACATTGATATATTTCCTATGATACGAAAATTCCACAAGCAAAAGTATATATTTCTTAGTTAGTAGGTGTTATTCTATTCCAGTGTGTTTAGGCATTTGTTATCTTAATAGGTAACGGATTCATTTTAAAGTAAATGGAATGAATTGGCCACCGTTAGCTGTAGAGCTCATTAGGAATAGGTGAAGCAGCAGGGTGAAGTATGATTTACACGCTTTATACAATTCGTTTGATATTCTTGTTTATTTTACTAGTGATGATTTAAACAAATTCCTACTAACTTTTGACCCTGTTTCGTGATCGCATCAATACTGGTTGCAAAAAAGTCATAATAAAAACTAAACTAAAATAAAAAAAATAAATAAAAACAAAATAAGATTGTACTCTAGTAATACAACCTTATTTTGATTGTTATACTAGATGGTAGTTTACCTTTCCTTTAAAAATTAATAAAACGTTTTTAAAAATATTTTAAGTGGCCTTTCACTTATATATGATCCACTTACTGTAGTGCAGGATATTCTTAACCCAATAAAATAAAGGAATATATTAAACGGTTATCGTCATAGTAAATTATAGTACATTATTATTTCATTTAAGGTTATGGTTTTTAAGGGTACTTACAGAAGTAATGATCTACCTACAAACAAATATTATTATTTACTCACTCACCCACACCTGCTCGTACTAAGCTTCCCACCCACCGATATACGTGCAGTGGTATAGACCCTCTCAACCATCCCAGCGGTATATACTCACCCACCCACTCCAAGACGTGCAGTGGTATTGATTTACCTACTCACCCATACACTTCCGTGGTATACAAAAATATGGGACCGTTACACCATGACAAGTACGAGAGTCTCGTCGGTGTGCATGGAAGAGACTCAGCATGAGCCAGCCTGGAGCAGCTATCGGTGCAGATCTTGGTGGTAGTAGCAAATACTCCAGCACAGATCAGCATAACTGGAGTGGAGATAAATTGCCTGTGAACAGCAGCCCTAGGAAACTCCCCTTGTTGAAACTCCCCTGCACGTACATTATATTATTTAACCAGCCACCTATGAACAGACATTTGTATTAACAACACCCAACACCTATACACGTACCTACCCACCCATCAGTAAGTGTACAGGTAAAACCCCGGTTTAATTTATTTTTATATAAACTACTAGCTTTTAAAGTTACACCCAACTAAAAACGTAGAACATTTTTTAATTATTTTTAATTAAATGTTGTCTAAACAATCTGATTTTTAATATTAAGTCCTCAAAATAAGTTGTTGAATTATATAACATTAATAAAAAACACTGGTTCAAATTACTATTTATTTTATTCGCTTTTATAACACATGGTTCACAGACATAAAATTGAGTATTTAAATACATAGTTCATAAACTTCTAGATGTATAATTGTACAAAGCCTACGAACTAAATCATACAAATTTTCCACTATATCTTTGTTCAAGAAACAAAGTTTAAGTTACTCAAACTCCCTATTTGCATTTCATGGATGAGAAGTTCCTCTAAGGGCACAAGTGATGTCAACGTTGATTGATAGCTTAGAAACCACCCTAAGTTTATTAACAATTTAAAATTGTTTGTGGTAGTCTGGTAATAAACTAAGTGTTTTCTATGTCGTAGGAATACATTATCAATTTATTGGACACTTAATAGGCTAATTAGGTAATTTTTTTACAAAAACTCAATATTTTAATATATTACTTGAAATAAAAAATGTATTTTAATTATTTCATATTTTGGGTGGCTAAGAATTATTGTACTGATTTATACAAATATCATATGAATATTCACCTACACCATAAAATGGAAATCAGAATGTAGATGCTTTTATTTTGTAAGAAAGTGCTTACCTCAATGGGGCTTAAACTATCATTATTAGTAATTAAGTATAATAATAATCACGTTTAATTTGTAACATTTTGGTTTTCTCTTATATTTCCAATTATTATAAACTCATTAGAGATTTATTCAGTAGATTACATTTATAATAGTACAAATTTTATGAAATTACATTAGTTCGATTACATTATTTTTATATTGTATGGTCTTTGTTTAGCTTTATATACAATCGTAAACATGTACTAACCACACTGATACCTAGAGGACAAGAGTAAAAGAGAGATGGAACTTTAAATGAAATGCAATTTTTGAAAGTTAGGTAAAGATGAGATTTAATATTGGTTTTGACTGAACAAAATATTATATTTAAATGGTTTGTTTAGGACGCATTTGTTTATAAGGTAAATACCAAACTTGAGAACACTATTTACGTTGCGTGTGTTTTGCTATTTGCCAAACAAACAATTTATTTGCGTATATTCATAGAATACTTTTCAGCCAAATTGTTTTTCCACTTCCTATGCTAAGGTGAAAATGTTGTAGATATAGGTTTTTATTTAGCACAACTATAGCATTTTCGAAAACTTTAAAGTAATAAATTTTAGAAAACTTAATTACACAAATTTAAATAAATTACTGCACCTTTACTTATTATTAAAATAAATAAACCTTTATTGTTAAAATATTTCCACCTTTTTTTAAGGTCCGTAATTAATAATGTTATCAAAATGTATTTGGAAGTACAAAACTAAGTGCAAACTGAATTGTAAATGCTAAACATTGTAAGATGAATATTCCACTTTAAAATTGGTCTTTTATTACTGGAGTAAAACTAAAGATAAACTATGATGAGTATAAATATAATACAATATTTTTTACTTTTATTTATTGTAATACTTTAAGAAAGTGTTGCTGAAAAAAAGTTTAGTTGTTATATACATAATGAATTCGTATACAAATTTTGCAAAACTAGCACAGCACTTTTTTTTATAGTTATTAATTTGAAATGATTTTAATAACTAAATGTAAAAAAAAGATATTTATTAGTTAACTAATTGTAAAACAGAAAGTCTGAAATTTAAAATTAAGTGATACTATTGATACTTCGAGTTTTTTAAAAAATCTAAGTTTTTTTTTAGATAGTTATAAATAAAAAAACTGAGTTTAGAATAAAATATTTTGACTTAAAAATATACTACTAGTGATTTATATTAAGGAAAGCCACTTTTACGTCAAAATATACTGTAAAAGTATAGTGCTCTCTGTGCCACACTTTTAAAGCACATAGAACACTAATCTTGTAGAGGAATATTCTTGTAAAAATATTTACAAAAACAATTAATATAAAATGGGTAAATAACGGTCCTACACCACCTTCAAATTGTTACAATATAGTGTGCTCAGTTGTGTTCTCCACACATCGTACCAATACCAGATCCCGTTCACCAACATGTCTGTGGCTGATCAATTATATTAATATTCAATTACTTAATTCAGTATATGGAATAATTATTTCATCCAAAGGTAAAATTGGTGATAAATGTAGTAAAAGTACGCCATGCCCTTTTGTAATACTACAGGGTAGTAATCTTGGTCCAATACTATTTAACATTTATATTAACAAAATATTTAGTCAGGTAAAGAATGTAAATATTTGGGGTTATGCTAATGACATATTAGGGTAATTAGGGTAAAAACTGTGTCCCACCGTAATTTAGCTACAGCTCAAAAGAGATTGCAGATAAGTTTTTATAAGAATAATTAGTGGATGCATGACATGGAACTTATAATCAATCCAAATAAAACTGTTATGATGATTCTTCATTTGAGAAATAAAAAAATAACAATGACACCTGTGATCAAGAACCATAAGTGTACTTGCCAAAATTTACTTTCTTACACCCAGGTTACAGATTGTAGTTGTACTAAAATTAAAATAAAGAATAAATGTCACTGCCTTGGCATAACTATAGACAAAGGTCTGTTATGTAATGATAATATTTAGACAATTCTGAGAAAATTTTATTCATGTACAGCAACCTTCTTCACACTACAAAATATCCTAGATGAGAAAGGAAAGATATCTGTTTACAAGGCCTTAGCTGAATCTATTGTAAGATGTGGAATAATATTATATGGAAAAGCTGGTGATTGTCATTTGAACAACATTTAAAAAGTACAGCGTCATTGTTTGAATTTATTATTTGGTAAACACAATAAAGTGAATGTACTCACAAAAGCTAATACCCTGACAAAAAAGGGATTTTATGAATACAGCATTATTATTGCCCAATTTTTTGATGAGACTCATAAAATACCTAATTCAAAAAATACCTCTTTTCAACTAAGAAATATATAAAAACTAAAAGGACAGACAGCGTTCTCAGTTTTTGGAAAGAGAGTACCAAGTTTTATCGTGCGTAGTCTATACAATAGATTGCCAGTGGAAATCTATAATCAAATGGAATTTTGCAAATTTAAAAAGTTGGTATATTAGTGGATATTGTGAAAATAATAACTTAATTTGTTGAATTTACAGACATAGACTATTTCTTGTTAACTTTTTTCAGCTCTTATTAATTAATTTCTTGTTATTGTTTTTATTTCTTGTTATATAGTCTATTACTAAATATTTATGTTAGTTGAGCCTATTTTCACATTTTTACTTATGTTATTATCTACTATATAGTCTATTCTTTTTATTTCTGTTAATATTGTTGAAACCAATGAGAATTAATTATTGTTACTTTCTTTTCAAGTGATATATTTTTATTACTGATTAGTTCAATTATATTTAAAATGATAGCTGTTAAAATTGTTCAGTGCCTAACTGTTATAGATTTATGAGATACTGTAGTCTGTACAGATTTTGGCAAAACCAAACCGTCTTCTATATTTTCTGATTCAATTAACCTCCGTGGGCTGCTTCACATCTTTTGTTTATGTTATTTTTCATGAATAAGCATACTTGTTTTGCAGTACTTTTTAAAATTTATAAGGTTATAAATAACTTATAGTAGTAAGTACTGCTAATATTTGTGAAGTTAATTTTAAGATGTAGCTTTGTTGGTTTTACTGGAAGTTATCATCATATTACGTGTAATTATGAATAGATTTAATTGAATGTTCTTAATTGATCTCCCCCTTAAGTTTCACTATTAACTACTTATAAAGGTGTGGCAGCCTAGTTGACTAGGAAATTACTTTGTATAATTTATGGTGATATTTCACTGACCTACAGTTGGGATGCAATGTTCTTCTTTTTTACTTACCACAAATATTTACAAATTGTTAGGTCACTCATCAAAATAATATTGTTTGTACAGCTAATTAAAGATATGGCAGTCTATTTGACTACATAAATATAATATAGTATAGTTCATGATTAATAAATGAGTTTTTCTCAGTGAATTTTGTAGAATTATGCATTTTTGTTATTTACTTTTAAATATTAGTGTAAGTTATTAACACTGGAGTATATTCAAATCATTGTTAGATACATCTAGTTTTTACTAAATGTATACTGTTAGTGTACTTACATTCAACAAAACGTATCACTACTGATCAATTTGGTTCTTGAATAGTACTGACTGCCTTAAATTCCAGTTTTTCATTAGTTTGGAGTTAGTGGATTAGTAAACTACACACTCATAACACCACAAAAATGAGGTTAATTAAATACTAGATTACATATAACACCGAACACTGAAATACAATAGCACAATATTGGGTAGTGGTTAGTACTGTAAGAATCACATTACAAATAAGAACTTTTGGTATTATCAATTTAATAGGTTAATTAAGCTGATTTCTTGTTTATTTCATCATTGATAATTTTTCAATACAGAAAAAACATGTAAGCTTGGAGCATATAGTGCACATGGTCATGTTAAATCACAACTGGCAGAGAAACCTGTTTTTAAGTTGGGGTAAGGAAAGTTTAATCAGCTCCACCCATTCCTCACGAAATTTACAAAGGGACCATCTTTGGGAACAACAATTTTATAAATACATTCATAGTACTTGTTATTATAAACTATCTATGTAATATCAGTTAACTTGCTTAAGTTTGCCACTTATACACTAGGTGAATTATTTGCCCACCATTTGCCATTGTTTCTGTTACAATTATTTATAAGAACATGTTAAATTTACTATATTACTATGTACTTATTTATTTGATGTATTATATGTTATAGTTAAGATGAACCCCACTAACAAGCATTTTTTGTAACTTAACGGGGCAACAATTATATAAGATTTTGGAATAAAATTATTCTATTCTATCCCTAGTCTTATAAGGTCAGATAAGAGTGTATAATATTATATATTACCGAGAGTACTATATTCTTTGGTTTACTTCTTAAAAATGTCACTTATAAATTAATTAGTTTATTTAAAAAATTACATTGTAGGTGAAACATAAAAATTGAGCATGTTTTATGTATTAAATTTTTATTTTTCTTCTTTATGAATATTTGTGATGTTCAAATATTTTAAAAGGAAATCTTATGTTCTGTATTAATATTTAAAAATATAACTGCTTCATTAAGTTAAGAAATTGTTAGGACAACCACCAGAAGCTGATTTTATATACATTAACTGTCATATACATACATAAAAGAATAAATTATAATGCAATGTCATAGTGATTCTTATGTCTACAGTCAAATACTAAAATTACTTTGTATAAATAGCACTAATATGTATTTATTTATATGCATATTTTTACCGATTTAAACTGAATAATAATTAATGTTAATATAAAATTAGCTATTGCACACATATATTTCTCTGCACAATAAGTCGGGTGTTTAACAAACTAGTAAAATCACATTAAAATTTATATTGTAAAATAGAAAATATTGAAAAGAATATGCAGTAAATTTAATCA
Organism: Stictocephala bisonia; assembly: GCA_035578905.1. Classification (NCBI taxonomy): domain Eukaryota; kingdom Metazoa; phylum Arthropoda; class Insecta; order Hemiptera; family Membracidae; genus Stictocephala; species Stictocephala bisonia. The sequence continues at coordinate 894,553 of JAQJVL010000143.1, forward strand.
TATGAAACAAAGAAATATTTAATTATTTTGAAGTTTGTTTTCTCAACTATAGTTGATGGTTTTGAAGAAGGCGAGCACCATGAAATGAATATTCCAGGTTGGACGTAAAAACTCAATGAGCAGCGATTACCATGCAAACGGGTTTGAACCAGTTACTCGGGACGCTTTCCGTGTAGTTGAAGCTCTGGCAATACCATTGGTCAAAAGGCCCATTTTAAAAACGATAAGGTCTCAAACATTTCATGAAATTACAGAGTGTGTGCTTTTGGAATGTCAATGTTTATGGAAATAAATTAATTTGTCTTAATGTTTGTTAGCACTTCATTGAATTAAGTATGGTCTTAATTCCCCACAATTTCATGTAACTGCATGATTCTATGAAAAAAATAGTTGGAATTATTGTATAATAAAGGGAGATGTTTGGATTAGGATATGTTTTAGGCAAGTGTATTATTTATAAAATCACTTCCTAGAGAACGTTCGGGAAAGGTGTCTAAAATTCATTTTAGTATATATTACATTTAAACAGGAACTTTTGTTGTAATTTGTTCATTTCCTTGGAAGTTCAATTTGCCTTTTGTCTATGCAGTTTAGACAGATCACCTCAGTAAAACTTACTATCCATTGTTTGGCATAGAAATTTTTATCTTCATAAAGCAAATGTTTTTTCTTCGCAATAGTAACAAAATTTTAGGAAATCAAATTATACACTTCACTAATATACCTGTTTTTAATTGTTGTCCATACTTAAGGCTAAACATTGCTTTATAATAACTTATAAAATCCAAAGTAGAGTATCTATAATAAATCATGCATCTCTACTACACATGAAAATACATAGCATTCAGGGTATATTTAAATTTAGATATTTTCTAACCTCATCCACTGGCAACCAACCATAGTATTATATTTAAGTATGTGGCTTTTTTGTATTTTCTTTTTTATGCATGTATATTTTGGAAAATTCCAGAAATTAAATAACCAGTAAACATCTATTATGTGTAAAGTAAATCACTATTAGTTACACAGTAACTATAGTATGTGTAAATACATTTTATTATATTACTACATAAACTATATCACTATATTTTGTAATATTTCATGAAAAAAAAATAGAATGAGAAAAATAAAAAGTATAGTTTTGAATCATTCATCCAAAATATACTCATGTTTATATTGCTGTCACAGGATCCAATGACAGGAAATATTAAACTAAAACCAAGCTCGTGATAGTATGGCTTTATTTATAACAATATATGCAAACAATGTACACTGTAAATGTACAAAAAAAGATTACGACAAGTATCAAAAATATGTACAACTTGAGTACTTTTAAGGAAAGGTTTTTAGGATTGTATCAAAAAATTATTGAATTTAATGAATTTTTGGAATTTATTGAAATAAACCGATTATAGATAAAATATAAATATATCAGCCCAACTAAGGTAACGAAAAACATAACCACCTATGAAAGAATATCAATTAAATTAGTAATCCTTACATAGTGGAATTTGAATGAATTAGTTTATACTATACAATTCAGATATAAAACAATGAATTGTGTAATTATACCTGTTATTTTTATTAGAGGGGAGAGGAATGGCCTCTCAAACAGCTTAGTTAAGTTGAAAGTAGTCGGTAGCAAGAGCAGTTTAACAATACCGCTTACGGCTTACTACCGCTATTAACTTTCTGGCATCTTTATTAAAAGCTGTCTGGAAACAACCCCCACATTTGCATCACTGAGTTGTTTTCCAGCAATGAACACTGGAATAAGTAATACTATACCTGATCCTAAGACAAATTAGTTTCTTAGAACAGGAAATTTCCTTTATACAGTTGTAGTGCCATCTACGTTTATACAGCTAAAATTGTCGTATTGAACAATTCTGACTTGTTGGTCTTATTGAATAAATTAATGTTCTGTAATTTTACCCAATTTTGAATAGGTTTATTATTCTAATTACAACAAATTATTATGAAACAAAATGAAAAATGACTTGCTTGGTACACATGGCAAGGTTAGGACTACATAGTTCTCTCTTATATATAACCGTTATATTTTAATATTTCGTACTGATCATTTATAATTGTTTAACATAATATTTAAATTCTAAATACTGAAAGTTCGGGCAGTTTAAATTATCGACGCACACCAAGATAACTTTGATTAGGCTGATAATGGAAAACGAGCGTTTTTAAAGTGCTTTTAAATTATTCGTCCACAAATAAAATTGACTTATCGCGTATATAACAGAAATGTTAATTTAAGTGGATTCTCGCAAAATGGAATGAGATGAGATAAACATTGTCTTTATTAGACGGAATTAGGACTATTAAGGGCCTCTCTTCCACTCAACCTTATTTACAAAAAATAATATTTTTTAAAACTATATGAAATATATTCAGTAAATTGTACAGCTTCTTAAATATCTACTTGTATATCCTAAAACAAAAGCAACGACATTTATCTAACATGTTGTTGATAAAAATGGCAAAACAACATTACTGATATAAAAATAATATAGACATAAATCAATACTCAGAATTCATCATTTCTAATATCATTCATCCCACACATGCACATATCACTCATGAACCACAACCACCGCAAACCCCACCCACCCTTACAGGCCTTGCAGAAGCAGACCCTTTACCTCTAACCCGAAACGATCACGCTTATCAATGGTCCTGATGTTATCAGGGAGCAAATTCCATAAACGACAAGCAGAAACGGTAAAAGAGTTGCCATTGAGAGTGGAGTAATGAATAGGCACTGAAAGTGGGGCGGCTCCCTGACGTGTATTTGTGGTGCTGATTTCGGAGATGAACTTGAAACGCTCGGACAAGTTTTCAGGGGATTTGTTGTTTAAAATATTGAACACAAGAATAGGGATGTGGTATTCACGAAATAGTTTTAGTTTAAGCATACCTAAATGTTTGAGTAATGGAGACACATGATTGTTCCGTCTTAAATTGATTATAAATCTAATGAAGAAGTTATGTGCCTGTCCAGTCATGTCATTGATAACCACATCACAGTAGTTGAAGAGAGGCAGAACCAGAGTATTTACCAGCACCACTTTAACAGAAAATGGCAAATTGGAAGCACACCGTATAATACTGTGAATGCTAGCAAACACCTTACTGCATACCGATGTAACATGATCAGTTTAACCCAAAGTTCTGGTCATAGTAAGTCCTAGATTCTTTACACTGTCGGGGTAGTCGAGAGTATTATCATTTAGTCTCAGTCTAGGTAAGTCAGTGAAATTGATTTGTCAAAGTAGTCTAAAACGTCCAATAAGGATAGTCTCGGTTTTATTATCATTTAACATTTGTCCATGTCTCTGAGCCCAATCAGCTATTGCAGCAATATCAAGGTTCATTTTGAACCCGCTCGGTAGGACACAGCATAAGGAAATGTTGGTAGATCTTTAAGTCATTAGCGTACAAGTGATATTTAGAGAAGCATATCTGAGATGTTACATCATCAATGTAAAGTGAGAAAAGCAGTAGGTTGTAGTTTATATATTGGGGACTTTGTTCACTGATATATATATATATATATATATATATATATATATATATATATATATATATATATATATATATAGATGAATCAAGGAAATGGAAGTAATACAAGGAGTATCATGAATCTGTATAGGATATGCCATAAGAATTACCGCAATAGTAAGACAAGAAAACTGCAATTAACAATATATAACAATTAAAATTAAGAACATGATTCCGTACATAATGTAAGTACAGGAGGTTCGCGGTAGTCCGAACGACCCTTCCGGCCACTTGCAAACAGCTCTTTTCGTTGCACGTCTCAACTTGTTAGTTTTTGATACGGATGTTTTTTTATTCACTGTTATTTTAAACAGTGACAGTACTGTTTAAAATTACAGATTATTTTAATTATTATGGAAAATTTGATTAGTTTAAATTGTTTAATTTTTACTTGATTTATGTACACTATTTTTAAAGATATAAACATGATCTTATAATTGAACTCAGCAGTTTTAACAAATAGGCTACGTATTTAAATAGTTGGATATTTTCATTGCTGTATTTGTGTAGCCTGTTATTATGTTTATATAAGTTTATAGTTTAGTAATTATTCCATTAAATGGTGATTTTATGGAATAATTATTAATATTTGCTCAAACCTTGATAGTCCGAACAATTTGATAGTCCAAACAGGTACTTGCAAACAAATATTCGGATTATCACGACCGTACTGTATATGTTATATTATACTAGGTTAAGTTACGCTAGGGTTGTTTATGTTAGGTTAGGCTAGGATTTTTTAGGTTATGTTTGGCTATGTTAGGTTAGGTTAGGCTAGATTAGATTAGGTTAGGATAAATGAGGTTAGTTTTAGATATGTATAATCTAGGTTACTTTTGTTTATAATCTAGGTAAGGTTAGGCTAGGATATACGTAACGTTAAGTGTGGATGGATTTGGTTAGATTATGTGAGCATACGTAACTAGCGTAATATTACTGCTTCTATACGATCTCTTCTATTTTGTTTTATAGTTTGTAGTAAGCAGGGAACTTAAAAAAAATGAATTATACAACAACGAAAATAAATATCACGTACATACTTCATTGTATATCTTATAAAAATTGTTTGATCGATTTATATTTATTCAATATCTTATTGTAAATTGATGACTATTGTTTATAATGTGTACAGAACTAACAGAAATTTCATAATTAACTAATTATGAGAATCTAATGTACTGTGTTATCTGAGTAGTAGATCAAGCTTATGATAAAGCTCGCTCGATTTAAATGACAGTATTATACATAGTCAGTTTAAGAAACAAAATAAATGAGTGACATGCATTAAGAGAATAGTATGCTTTGTAAACGTAAACAATTTGTGCTAAGATGTTTTTGTTTCGAATAAGAGACACTACATTTTTGAGAAGATAGTTCTATTATTATGATTTTTAACTTGAATATATCGTGGTTATTGTTATTTATTTTTGGATTGGTTAAGGTGAGAATTTAAAAAAATACAACTATTAAAACTCTAATTAAGTAAATTATACTTTAAAACAGTACTTTTTAATGGAAGAAGTGTAAGTGTAGTTCTATTTATGATTAAAAATATGTTTGAGACACTACATGCATCACTGCAATACGTAGATTAGACTAAAGTGATAACTTTTGGCCCATACATAAAAGAATTGACGATTTGCTCATAACAAAAACTAACCGAAACATTCAAGCTGCTAACACATGATTCGACAACCATACAGATCTTCATAGAGAGTTACATCTTGGCTCTTCAAGGTGTCAATAGCACTGTATATTGACACCTTGACAATATACACAATACAGGCTAGTCAATAGCACTGTATGTGTATGGACGGGCGGGTGGGTCAATACTACTGTACGTGTATGGGCGGGTGGGTGGGTTAATAGCACTGTACGTGTATAGGCGGGCGGGTGGGTCAATACCACTGTACGTGTATGGGCGGGCGGGTGGGTCAATAGCACTGTACGTGTATGGGTGGGTGGGTCAATAGCACTATACGTGTATGGGCGGGTGGGTGGGTACTAGGGGGTGGAAAAATTATTGGGTCTAGGCGCGCCGAAATGATAAATTCGGCCCTGCTTTTAGATAATATTTTAATCAATATTTTTGTTGTAAAATATTTTTAAATTGAAGTTTTTACTGTAAACATTTCACGGTTAAATATGCATTATACAAACATTAAATTGGGTAATGGGTGTCTTAAGACAAGGATTTGCACTAGATAGCAAATTCAAGTAAACCCAGTCGTCAACACTGCACAAATTTAGGAATCACCCACACATACCATACGAACACCCCACCCCTTCCCCTGCTACTGTATTGACAAAGCCAGTTTCATGTGTGTATTAATACGAACAACCCAGCCCCTCCCATGGTATTGAGAGTGAACAAGTCAGTGTCACTTGTGTATTCAAACGAACACCCCACCCCTGCCATGGTATTGAGAGTGACATAGCCAGTGTGATGTTTGTATGCATAAAACGTGGCATTATTTACATCATGTAGTCTAATAAGAAACTTGTATTGATTGACATAGGTGCTCCATCTAGCAACATTTTTATATCAAGTTGTTTAAAAACCATACGACCATACCATGTACTCATGGTCGTATGGTTTTTAAACAACTTGATATAAAAATGTTGCTAGATGGAGCACCTATGTCAATCAATACAAGTTTCTTATTAGACTACATGATGTAAATAATGCCACGTTTTATGCATACAAACATCACACTGGCTATGTCACTCTCAATACCATGGCAGGGGTGGGGTGTTCGTTTGAATACACAAGTGACACTGACTTGTTCACTCTCAATACCATGGGAGGGATTGGGTTGTTCGTATTAATACACACATGAAACTGGCTTTGTCAATACAGTAGCAGGGGAAGGGGTGGGGTGTTCGTATGAATACACAAGATACACTGACTTGTTCACTCTCAATACCAGGGGAGGGGCTGGGGTGTTCATATGAATACACACATCAAACTGGCTTTATCACTATCAGTAGAAGGGAGGGGTTGGGTGTTCGTAGGAATACACACATCAAACTGGCTTTATCACATCAGTAGGAGGGGAGGGGTTGGGTGTTCGTAGGAATACACACGTGACACTGACCTTGTGACTGTCAGTAAAAGGGAAGGAGGTGGGGCATTCGTATAAATACACATATGTCACTCTCAGTAGAAGAGGATGAGGTGGGGTGTTTCATATGTCACTATCAGTGGAAGAATATGTTGGCTTGGCCGTTTCTAACCGTCTATGTTATAATTAGCTTTCTTATTTATACCTGTTGTATTTGATATTTTATTCGCAAATGACTATGGAATTTAGTTCTAAATATTGAAGAATCAAACTCTTATATACACATCATTATAAAAAAGTTTAATATCAATGAATCTAATAGAGATTCAATCTAGTTAAACAAACGTAGCGTGTTCAATACGTCTGTAAGTATATGATATGTTTTCAATACGTCTGTAAGTATATGATATGTTTGAATATAGATATCATCTGTTACTCTATAGTAAGCAATGGGTTTAAAACCAACTCTTTAATAATGTACTACATACAATAACAATTAAGTTACTTAGTAGTATACTAATATTATAACATTAAATTATTAACTTAATTAATTACCATTTAGTAATATGGTATTACTATGGTACTACTAAATGGTAATTAATTAAGTTATTGACTTAACTTAACTAATTTTAAATTAATTAATTTGAAAATGAAAATTCTTTCTTCATTCATAATAGTTTTAACATTTTGATTACCACCACGTATTTAAGATCCAGCCAAGTATTACAAAGTTATATAACTGTAAAAAGTACACTTTTAGAATAACGTTGATGTCTAGATCCATTCCTAAGTTAGTTAAGACATTTTCTCTTTCCACTGCTCAATATATATAACTCTAACTTTCTTTTAATTTCAGGACTCTTCCTCAGGTCATCCTAAATGCCAATTGGATTCATCAGAATTTGTGGAAATATCAAACACTCTCTGTTTTATTGACAAAAGTTTGCTAATAAAAGAAGTTTTACAAGGTCCTAAAAAGATGTTTGTAGCTGCTCCACGCCGTTTTGGAAAGTCAACTAATCTTAATATGCTGAAGCGGTTCTTAGAAATTACTATTAATGAACTTGGTATCCTAAAAAAAGGACACGACTCTTCAAACTATGGGTTATTTTCCAGTAAAAACCTTGACATTTTTCAGTATAAAGATTTAATTTACGAACATTTTGGACAATACCCAGTTCTACATATAGACTATTCACTTCTAGAAGATGTAACTAGTTTTGAATCAATGCTAGATCAGTTTAGGAAGGTACTACTTGACACATTTGAAGAGCATCTGTATCTGATTGAAAACCAAACGCTTTGGTTGGACCTCCCCAAAGAAAGATTTATCCGATATATACACCCAAAACACCACTTGAGTCTATCAACAGCAGACATTAGGTCAGGGTTGAAAACATTATTATATTTACTGTTCCGTCATTACAGTAAGAAGGTGTTCGTCATAGTAGACGAGTACAACTCCCATGTGGAGGCTCTATTGTATCAAAATATTCCAGATATGGACATGATTTTATCGTTTATTCAATCGATCAATAGAGATCTTTTTAGTTCTGACGATTATATTGAAAAAATATTTCTAACAGGTCGAATACGAACTCTTGAAAGTACAGAAGATTTGGGAATAACTGATTATTATTTCTTGGGAGATCATCCATTTTCTAAATTCTACGGGATATCTAATAAAGACATTAATATAATTTTGACTCGATTTAGCAAAACAACAGATCAATATTCAAAATTGAGCACAATAGTCGACAAATATTACAATGGATATACAGTCATGTCCAGTAAAATAAAGTTATACAGCATTTCGTCGCTGTTAAACTACCTGGAAAATGATACTAAGATAAGTAGTTTAAGGTGTAGGACATATTACTTTACTAAACTTCAGACCGTTTCAAACATAACAAATATAAGTGATATCATTAATAGTTTACTATCAAAAAGAAATGTAGCTTTTAATATTTTTAAGCCTTTTTCTATAAATGATATTCTTGATTTAAATAAGCTAATAAATGAAGGTAAAATTACAAAGGATAATCAGGTAGAACTGTTTTTCATTTATCTTTATCAAATCGGATATATTGCTGTTAAAGCTGAAACCACATGCTCTTGTGATGACAAAATTATACAAATTCCAAATAAGGAAGTATTTTTGGATTTAAAAAATAGATTTAAGTTGTTCTAGTTTGATATCATGTAGGATAGTAAAAGCAATATTTATTTTTATATAAAAATTGTGAAACAAATAATCAGTTTAACTGTAATATAATATCAATGTATTATATATTTATTTATATATTTTGTGTATGCAAAAAGTATATATATTTATTTGGTAATGTATGTAATTGTAGAATTTGGATATCTAATGACGAAGTTATCTTTACAAAGATAAGTGTTTAAATTAGCATAAGATAATGTTGATCACTTTCAAATATAAAGGTGGATAATGTTTTCTAATCTATTAAACTTTATAGTATTATGTATTGCCATAAAGTGTGGCCTTAAATTATTTAACAATCATTATCAATAATTCAAAAAGAATTTTAAACACACAATTAACTACATGCTATGTTTCAAATCATAACCTAGAGATGTAGTATTTGGAAATGTATAAAAGCAAATAATCGATTCGATACAGCAATATTCTTGCACTGATTTTGGACCAGGTTCTGATTGTTCCACACTATTAATTCATTTATACCAACAAAAATAATATACCTAACTCTAAATTAGGATTTTTGTTACATAAATATTTTTGTTATGGTTTGAAATACCTTATTCTAAAATAAAGTTCCGTATAAGAAAACTATTTAAATTAATTATATGACCAAATTATAAATTAAGATTATTAGAACGTAATTAAATTGCCTTTTTCAAACATTCTAAGGAAGACGAGAATACCAAATTTGTCTATGTAGGATCGACCACCAACCATTCAAATATGGTAATGGTGCTCATCCACTTACCTATAATAGACCCTTTTATTAACCCAACAATCCACTAATTCCCTTACTGTGTTACTTACCTACCCACCCACTTATAGACTTACAAAGGTGTTAAACCCTTATGCTCACTTTTATACATATAGGTGTGTTTACCCACCTAAACACTTATTAAGATACAGTGTTATTCACATACACGCCCAGGCATAGACTTAATGAACTGAATTTCTTAGACCCCTCCTCAAAAATGTTCAGTAAATAGAGTTGAATATTGGTAATCTTGCACCAGTCAGAGAATAAATGTGACTTGCACTAGTCAAAAAATAAATGTGGGGCCATGGTTTATTTTCGTATCATCGATCCTGTGAACAACTTGTTCACGTAACCCAAAAATGACATATTAATGAACGCTAGATATTTAATGTATATTTATTATTTCTTCCTGTAAATTCTCAATGCAAAATGTTTGCTTAAAGGAGAATCACACTTCCAAACTTGTAAATTATGTTTAACACTTTGATAAATAAAACCATAAAAGTTAATGATACTATAATGGAATAATTTTTTTAATTTCGGGCTGAAAAAATGTGAGCTTAAATAAATTGACTATCAAAATGTATTATGCATTTTTATTTAAATTCAAGAATTTGGTAAAATATTCGATACGGAAAAACATTAATTTCATCCAACTAGTTTAATTTCCAACGAACGTTACATATTTTTGTATTTTCTAAATTCAAAAATATATAAGAAATAGCAATTTCAAAAATTAGTAGTATTTTTATTTTAAAAATATATTTACTTTAATAAGGCATCGGATCTATTTATCTGTAAATAGGATGGAATCACATGTTGATTTTGATTTTAAAAACACTTTTCCCGATTATTTTCACGTTTTTAACTTTTGGTCTATAAATTTCATGGGTATTAGCCATCAAACTCCATTATTGGAAGATAAATAAATTTTTTTAGAATTAGCTTTTTAGATTTTTGATTAAGGGCTAGTAATCAGTAGAAATCTACGTAGAAAAGGAAGTGCCCAAGCAGCATTGATCAGAAATTATACAATGTAAAATTAACTTCCACATCTACCAAATACAACATGAAAGTTCATACCTTATGTTTGAAAATGAAAGAGAATGCTACCTTTTTCCTGTGGTACATGTTTTGTGATATACAGTAAAAACAATATACAATATTTGTACACATAATTATAAATTATGAATTCAAAACTAGAATTAATGAAACATTTTAGAGAGGAGTAAAACCGTTTTTAATTTACTAAAAATTATTTTACTGTAAATGACTGCTATTCTAAGAGCAAAAATATCGTCAGTTAGAATTAAATATGTTGAAAATTTAAAGCCATTATGTATAGATAAAAGTATTTCTGAATAAACCTAAATTCATAAATTGTTTTTCTTTTATATGACAGGACTGAGCGTGAAGTATCCAGCAGGTCAGTCGGTGATTACAACTTTGGACTTACACTTCACAAAAAAGAGTCTTAGCCAGGGGGCCACTACGTTGTTTGTAATTTCTTTTTTATATTCATGGATATTACTCATTTTCTAATACTATTATTAGATTATCAGATCTAATACTATTATGGTGCAACACGTCATACAAAAAAAAAAAAAAAAAAAAAAAATAAGTATAAATAGTTAAATAGACAGTACACATAAAACTATTTTAATATTAAATGTATTACTTCAGTTTGTGTATTATATTATTGCACTGACCATTTCAATTATTATTTGAACTACTAGTACTTATTTCCTTGTCAAGAGTTTAAAGTTTTAAATAAAAACAAAAAATCTGTATAAAGTTCCTATATACAGGGTGGAAAAAAAGTATGGAAACGTTTTCACAATAACGTTATTTGTTTCCGTAGATAATTAGATAGTTTAATTTTTGTTTTTATTTTTGTTCCATAAAGTATAATTTTGATCAGAATAGTAATTACTTTAAACCGTTAAAAAGTGGAGAAATAATATTTTTCTAATTAGTTACTTTGATATTCAAATTAACTACTCTGGAAGAGATAAACTTTCCGAAGACCGATTTACGGCAATTAATTTCTCTTAAATAGACCTTTCAACTGATATACTCAATCTAGGCTTACATTGAGGATTTTCATTCAACTCCTTGTGGGTCGCCCCCCTGAAAAAAATGAATTGTCGTCAATGGTGTTAAAAAGTGTGTTGTTTGTAACCATGACGATTCACAAGACATATATATGACTCTTACAAGGGAAGTCATATAAAAGTTGTGAAAGTGTTTCTATATTCCTTTTCCACCTTGTATACAGGGTATTTTTTGTAAATGTGCCATCATTTGGATCTTTTAAACCTGCAGATATATAACCAACTTTAAAAGGGGAACTTCACCTACTTTTTCCTCGTGAATAAAAATATGCATTTAAGGGTTTTAAAAAAGCCACCATTTTCCAAAATGGCACAAAACGAAATGTTTTCATGTGGAAAAGCTATGTATTAAATGACTATTTCTGATAGAAAGCTGTGGCTGTGTAATATCAGCCGTGTCTCATCTATGGACGGCAACTTTTGACATTGAAAAAAAATCCATGTTTCATTTTGTATTATTAGGACCCAGGTTTAAATTTATACATATTAGTTATAATAATGGTTGAATATCTTAGATAAAATCGATATAGTCAGCCCAAGCCAATTTTTCAATAACCCAGTTTCTACTACTAATTTCGAAAACATTAGTTATTTCCTTTTTCAACGTAGTTTAACAGTTAATATGTTTTGTATGATAAAATAGCACTTAGTACAACTTAGTTAAGTTATTGTGATAGGTATGTAATCGCAACACAGTAAACTTTTGATTATTATTGCCCAGGCTTCCTAAAATGTTGCAGTTTTTAATTATTTGAGTGTCCATAGTTTATAAACGGTTAATATTACGGAGAAAATGCAAAGAATAAAAAGTCTTAAAATTACATTTCATTTCTTTTCATAAAGAGTCATTAAATACATAGTTTTCCATAAGAAAAAATAAGTTGTTCGCCATTTTGAAAAATTGAGGCTTATTTTTAAACCACTAAATGTATTTTTATTAATGAGGAAAAAGTCGGCGAAGTTTTTCATTTAAAGTTTATTGTATCTCTGCTGGTTTCAAAGGTCCCAATTGTGGCACACCTAAAAAAACTTAGCCGGTATAGTAGTTAGTACAGTGCAATGTAACCAACATTTTACTGCAGCTTTAATGAACAAATTAAATATTGGATTTATAATATTCTTCTTAGTAATATCCCTCATCCCTATGAAGTTATTTTCCTTCATTTCAAGATACTAACGACAAGGTAATTTGTCCAATTCATGACCAAAACAAAAAAATTTAAAAGGTAAATATTAAATTCGGCCAGTCTTATGCTAAGCAATACTTATATCGTTGCTACACCTTCCATCATTTAAGAAAGTTATTCTGATTTGTTAACATGAATGCAATGTATATGAGTGAGTATCTGAGCAACAAAGCATTACTTTTACATATACAGCGTATTCCAGTATAAAGTGGCTTAACCATTTACTTCAACACTAAAGACAAAGTGTTTCTTTACGTATATGTATTCTAAAAAGTCACTTTATGTACCACATGTTCCATTTTGTATGTACAAGCTGTGCCAAAGGCAATGTTTATTTTGTCCGTTCACACTGCATAGCTTTCAGTCAACTCATAAAAACAACAGTTTACTATTTTACTCTATGCAATTGTTTTATATTGTGTGCACTCCATGTAACGAGAACGAACAGTCACACTTTTTCTTTGTCATTTTAACTACCATCAAGTTTATATTGTACCAGGTTTCCCAATAAAATTAAATCTATTATATCATAAAAGAAATAATTTACCGTACGATTTTTTTCAAGATTTTGAATGTAATTAAATCATAAACAAAACCTAAACACAATACCAACCCAGTTATTGTTGCTTAATAAATTGTCCCACGTAGAGTTGGGCGTTCAGCGACAAAACCGAGGCTACTTATCAAAATATTGCAATATTTATAATCGAAATGTTAATTAAAGAAAAGCAAATCTCAAACAACTTAATCCTTATATAAAATACGTGAAGGCGTTTTTTTCACTCCTCATTTATTTCTTGACCAATTTAATCGGTTGAGGTGTCAAAAGATTTGCCTTTATTTGTAATTGTGCCATAAGGTCTTACTTATTACATACCCTGAAAGGCATGGGAAACCCTCAAAGTATGTTTTTGGCCATAATAATATGGGGAGATATTTAAATGAACTGAACTGAACAGTTGTTCAATTGTAAATAATGATTTCTAAAAAGTTTTAACAGCTGTTGGAATGTAAACAATGGTGTTTGTAATAGTGAGGAGGTTAGATATTTCATATTGATAAACCAGGGAAGGATGTAATGAACACGTTTGAAATAGGCTCAGTAACATCATTGGGTGTTTATATTTAGATGTTGGTAGCAACGCAAGTAATGTGAGTGAGATATTGTAAATACATTTAATATTGTGACTTTACATTATAAAACTTACAGTTAACCTACTATTATTTGTAGCGAAAATTCACAGCCTGAGGCAGCAGGCTGAGGTGTAACGAATGCAGCGAGTTACGGGGTTGGCATGCGAAGCGTTCAGGGGTTACCTATAGTAAATTAATAAGATGTTAATAATTAAAGTGGCTATGTTCAAGAAAGGAATTTGATATTTTTGGACATTATATAATGAGTATGTCTAACTAAACAAACCATAACAACTTTGAGCACACTAAAGACAAAATCAAATTGTCCAAAATAAAAAGAGGATTATAGGAAAATACGTAATATAACTAATCAAGACCTAATAAAAAGTTAAATATTAAAGACAACCGTATAATATTCACACCTAATATAGATAAAAGAACTAAAGCAGTAAGGGTATTTTCAGAAACAGGGCTTTAACATATATCCAGAGAATGAACAAGTACTGTGAAAGGAATAGAGTCAAATAACACCAAAAATCAATACAGAAGACAACAGTGATCCTATGACAAACAAACAAACAAGCAACAAATAAGAAGGATAAGCCTATGTATAATTACAATAATCAAGTCAAAACCTTTTATCTTTAATACGCAGGGCCTAAGAATATTTATGTAATAGTAATACAGAACGATTTTGAATTATAAATCGTAACTGAACAAACAAATGTAGATGTTTACATTAAATTATTTTTGTAAATTAACCAACAATAAAAAGTATCTCGTTACAATAAAATATAAATTGGCTAATTAAGATATAAAAATTTTCCATTTATAAAATTACGTTACTTTATGTATACCTGTTTAGAACTGAATCTAGTCACTAGGGTTAGTACATATGTAATGTATATACGAAAACATGTATGAATAAGGCTCTGGCTGATCTATAGTTTCTAAAACATGTTTTGTTACAGAGACCAGCTCCTCATAAAGCTCTATGTAAGTATAATTAATTACTGATAATATCGTATATAAATATTGGCGTTGCTTCTAAGTTATAATGTTTCCAAGAAAGAATATAATGTTAAGAATATATTTTTAACATTATATTCTTGGAACCAATATCTTGATTCCTGTCAAAATTCAAACTGTTGACTTTGAGAAAAATTAGAATTATAATGGTAAAAAAATATATATTAATTTGTATTCTACAAATAAAAATATAAAATGTTCAGTAAAGTGGTTCTCAGTAAAAATAATGTTATGTATGTTTATAATTAAATACTTTGAAATGCACTAATAAATTAATTAAAGTAGTTCATTTTCTCTACTTATAAAATGCGATGTTTTAAATTTTTTTAGAGAAAATTCCCAACTATTCTGTGAAAATATTTATAATGTAATTAGAATACCCAAACACACATATAGAAAAATTTTTTAAATTTGTATGCTATTTATTTGCCATGTCTGGATCCGATTGTAATTGTATTATTACCTTTTTGGGGTGACTTGATTCTGCTGGGGTTTTATGGGTTCAGATACGCAGTGGGCCATTAGTGACCATAGCATCTTAAGTGACTCTAACAACTAAGTATTATTATAAAATTATATTTAAATATCTAAAATATAATGTTAAGCTACGATAAAATTTACATCTTGCACGATTTTTGTCCTGCTTAAAACCTGAATAGGTTCTTCATATTTACTTAACACGAGAAGTTACTATAAGAGATGTGACACTATTGTCGATCACACTTACAGCTTCGGTGAAAATAGTACTCTCTTACTGTATATCTAAGTTTGTGTTAGCACACAGATCATGTCAAAATAGTTGAGGCACTTTATTGCTACAGCCACAGTAGATACAAGAATAGTTTCGTTAGTAAATTAGTATGAATGAATAAGTTGATTAATGGTGTACTATATTTACTTATACATCATTTTTTGGACTTGGTCATCAGCTAATAACTGAAATCGTACCTAAGTTAATAGTTATTCTCATATAATTTACAATAACTGTACAATGAATATATTATTTTATGAGATGTCTAATAAGAAGGAGCCTCTAATAAATTATGTATAACATGATTAAATACATAACAAAAAAGAGTAATATATTCTAGTTTCATAAACTTGTTTTGAATTAATAATATTTTCTTAAAAATTTAATAAATACTGGATTGTACATATCAATGCCATATTACGTCAAAAGTGTTGAAGTTCAAAATAAATGTATGGAACATGTTATATGTAAGGAAACTAAGACATCAAAGACACTCACATTGTTCATTTACGTAACACAGTTAGGTCCAGTCCCCACGCCCTTGATACCTGGTTTAATTGGTTTGGTCTTTGAGTTCAATATCTGGACTAACAAAGTACCACACCAGCTAAATTATATTATATTTTAATGGCTAGAAATATATACTTCAAAAGTAATGTTAATGTTATTTAAGTGTACAAACGTTTATATGCTTTTGTTACTACATACATTCATCTATAATAATATTAACAAAATTTAGGTAACCTCAAAGGATTGACCTCGTTTGTTTAAACTAAAACAAGATTACCCAAGTGGGCTTTAGCTCCACTTCATTAAACAAGAACCTTAAGGATTACAAGATACCTTTAACATTCGCATTTTATAAACATATACGAAGAATTTTAAGGCAGTTACCCCCTAACTTGTTTCTACAGTTTATGAAGTATTTTAAAAAAATATACTATTAAATTAATATAAACCCATACCACATTTATTTGTTCCATTTATATTAGGGATCACTTGGATTCTAATAACTAGGATTCGACTTCAAAATTTTTTATGTGAACGTGGTAGTGTGATATGTCAAGGAACACCCTTCTTTCAAGCTGAAAACAATATCGACGTAAAAGAACAAAATAATGAATAACTAAAGACCGATAGATTCTTTTTATATTATAATTACAATATCGTTTTTAGCTTGAAATGATGGTGTTAAATGACATATAATATGACCAAGTTTCCTTTAAAATGTTCAAGTTGACTGCTAGACCTTAAACCCCAAGTGATCCAAAACAATTTTGAAAACATCTAAATGTAGGGTGGGATGGTAATTATTTAATTCATATTATAAAATAAAATATTTTATAAACTGAGAAAATAAATTTGAGGGTAACTAACTTCATACTCACTCTTATATGTATATAGCCAAATGAATAACAAATTGGGATTATTATAAGTTAAAAAGTGATATCAAATTAAAACAAAAATATACCTAACCTAATAAATATCGTTTTCCATTGTAGCACATTGTTTGTCTCTAGACAATGTGCACCTCAAGGACAATGAGTACAAAACAGAAAGCTGGTATTATTCATGCCTATTAACCCTGTTGATGAGGGTGATACAATGTGGTTTCTAAATAAAAGACTATCACTAAGTATTATATGTGTGGCTCGTGATATCATTATAGGCAAATATCCACATGGTATACAGTATGATTCAGTTATGTGGGTTTATATGAACTCTAGGTTATTTATGGGCTAAATTAATGGTCTCCTGCATAGCAGTAGTTTTACATAGTTATGAATCAAGATTATTTTATTCATTGAGATCTGGTATACTTAACAAGGTTTAGAGCACACTTCCTTTAGGAAGCTATCTAAAAGTATCATAATCTTGTCACATACTCGTACATAGACAAATCCTTCGTCAGCTATATTGTTCATGTTAGGAACGCATCAAAGAGTATTTTTATGACATTTATAGTCACTCTTACCCGTATAATGCTAATATTGTTTGAACCAATTCCGGAGGAAAATGTTATTTACATAGCAACATTATATATATTAATTTTATCATATATATGTTAATAATAATCAAAAGTCAATTGCATATTGAGTTTTACTTTTTTTTAATAAAGATATTTGCTTTTATCATGTTCGGTCGATTCAATCACAATGGCATGCAAGCTTTGAGTCTTCTGTTAAAACTCATGTAAACAATTCAAAACTAAAGGATATATAAATATAAATTTTTTTTATATCTTGGAATTTTTCAGTCATATTCGGTAGCTTACAAAAAGGAATGAAAGTTTTGTTGTTGATTAATACTATTAGGATTAATACTCATGGTTCACTACGGGGGTTTTGCTGTGTTGCTATAGCTACGCTCCGATATCCCGTTCAGGACTACCCAAGTTGATTGAGGTGGCTACCGAAGTTGATCATGGGAGGCCGTCCAAGCTGATAACAGGTGTGGTCCAAGTTGATTACGGAGGCTACCCAAGTTGATCAAGGGAGCTACTTAATTTTATCACGGGTTTTTCCCCAAGTTATATCGAGATCTCCAAGTTTGATATGGGAGATACCCAAATGTTGGAGGGGTGTCTAGACGTAGTAAAGACAACTGGTAAGGTGATCCTGTCTGTGGACTACGTCTGTTTGTAGTGATCTGTAATATTGCTTAGGTATTACTAGGATATTACAATTTATGAGTCTCAAGTAAAGGTGACCACGAGGTGACTATAATACCGATTGTAGTCTTAATGGCCTTTAACTTTAAATGAATCAAACTAGTACCGAGCGGGAATAAATAATAACTCTTCGTTTAATTATTTGTAATTTTGCTATTTTTCTTCACATTGTACGCATACACTGTCCAAAATCAACCCACTAAGTTAAGTTGCACCATCATAAGATATCTCATTTTAATGGTACAAATATTCTGTTTGACCGGTATAGTGATACTTATTACCTATCTTATTAAAGCTCTGAGAGAAAATAAGTAAAAATACATCCATAGTACAATATTTGTGCTAAGTTTCATTATAAAAAGCCTTATAATATTCAGTAAATTGTACTCAGTTAGTAAATGGGAGAGTAAGAATGATTATTAGGAACAATTTGTTATGTGACTAATTTACCTTAATAATTTTTACACTCTCCATTAGTATTATGTTCACTATACTTATTAATAAATGAGCTGTTATAAGGAATCACATCAGAAATAGCACATATGTTTTGAAATAGAAAAAAAGAAGAAAAAACATTATCAGTTTCTCTGTTCTGGATACTGTGTATTTACAAATTTTATTTTGAACCTGTTCAGTAAAAATTAACTACAGTTTTAATTAGGTGAGGTTAAAACCGGTTTAGTAGTATTTAAATAAAAGTGTCAGAAGTTAGAAGGTAGCAACGAAACACAGTTTCAACTTGAAATACAATGATACGAGAGTTAAAAGGAGTCAAGACCTAGAGTTAAATAAAGGATTTGAGCTGGGCGTTTGGTAAATTTGACGTACATCAAGGGACGTACTTACTCACGCACTCGTCTGGAACATAAATAATGGATTTTTACTTAATATTTACTTTGGAACAAGTTACGTAAATTCAAAAAAGAAATTTCCATTTGTACAATACAAACTCGACTGTATAACAAATTTTAAGCTTGCATTGTTAAGCATTCCTTGATTTTGCTCCTTCTTCCTTTTAAGAAAATTATATATTATTAACAAATCAATATGCAGTCCTATACAGTCATCTTCTTTACACTTAGTAAATGCTATAATTTATCAAAAAACATATTTAATTCAATAAAATGTGTTACAAATTTATTTCTGTTATTTTCTTCAGGCTAAACAACGTTAATAGTAATTAAATAATTCAATAATATTATTTACATCACCACTTTTGTCGAATACTAATGAAAACAAAATCTTACTTAAAGGTGAATTATGGAAATTAATACTTTGAATGCCCAGCTGATTATTTCATGTAGGCTGATCAGGTTCCATCCCTCCCTCCGTACCATAACCCGATTTATTCCGAATTGTATCTTGAATAAGGTACAAATTGTACGCTGACAATGGAACTCTGTCTGCATATGGGGCCCCTTTTGTGACAAACGGAGAATACGAGAACGTTTTAATATTCTCTCTAATGATTAATGAACCCGCGATGAAACTACGACAATGACCTAACTGGATTTTGTTACACTTTTTTCGATTGTAACATTAATATTAAGTAAAAAAGTAAAGAGAAAGTAAAACTAATAAATTGGAGGATAATATGTTTTTAATTATTAGATACGTAATAAATTCATATTAAAACAAAGGACAACATCTAAATGGTTAGTTTTTAACAATTGAAATAAGTTTATTCACATTTAATAAAAATCAGTTTATGTCAAAAGTAATCAAAACTGTTAAATTATATTAAATTATATACTGTACAAAACATGTATTACTGAACTGCAAGGAGCAGTCAAATGCATTCATTGTATAACAAGTAGAAAAACTGAAGATTATTGTTTTTTTTTTTTTAATATATATTGAGGTGTTTGGAACATATTACACTTTTCATGCACTAAAGCGTATGTCCTTACAATGAGTGACACGCGTACACATTAAGTACATGAAAATGTATAACAGATACTTTTCAGATAACTTAAAACAATTAATTATTTGAAATTATCGACATGTTTATAAATCACTCCTGTTTGGTGACTTCAGTATATTATATTTTTATTTTAACTGTAGACATTTTGACAACATATCCAAGTTTTACTTACTATAAATATAAAAAATGAACTGAAATAAGCGTTTATTTATTTATACAGATTATAAAGAAAACTTGAAAATCCTAGGACTAGAACGTTGTATAGTTTGTTTTTATTTTATCTTTCAAATATAATACCTGAAATGCAATTATATAAATGAAAACATTAATAAACATGTAAATCAAACATAGAAAGCTTGATATTATATTAAAAAGCCTTTAATTTTCTCTAGATACGATCATTAAATGGTCTACTTTGCAGTAATTAACTACAGTAATTAATACTGTACAATTAATGTAAACTATTCTTATAACTTCATCACCCTTATGTGAAATCATTTACGCAGAAAATAAATCATATGCAAATCAGGTACAGGTTGGGAGTGGAATATGGTAATAAAACCACTTCAATTTATGTAAATAAAACGTATCGTCTTTGAATAAATATTTTGAATATGTCTTATTTTATAAGTTTAAACAATCTTTTGGCAAAGTAAACTCGTCTGTGCCATGCCAAAGAGAACCAAGCTAAAAGCATTGCCATGTTCTATGTTTAACTGACGCTTGACTCGTTCTTTGTTATGTCAAGTGCTGATTTATTATGCCAACATAAAATATCCAGGGAGTTTTAATTGATTTAGTTAGATGTTTATTTTCAAGAAGAAGTGTTTAATGAATACATTGTATAGCGTGATTCTACACTTTTTATTCGTTTTTGTATAATGTTTGTATTGAAAATGTCCCGAAAATATTTGGAAAGTGACTTTGGAGTTACCTTAACTCATTAAGTGTGTGATGTAAACATAAGAGTGCTTTTTATGTTCTTGATAACATTTGTTTAGCATAATCGTTGTATATTAGGATTTTTTAAAAGATTTATAATATTATCAGGTATACTGTTAGATTATTTTTCTAAATCGTTATAACAAATATATATATATATATATATATATATATATAAGTTTTGAAATTATATATATATATATATATATATATATATATATATATAAAATTACAAAACTTTTGTTCTAAGAAATAATGATGTGCAGTTATGTATATTATTTTTAATACAAATTAAAACCGGAAACAATATTATATAAACCTATAAACTATAGTGACCTATGTAATTTGTAGAAAAGAAACTTCAATATTCCAATAATTTTAATTTTTATTGAATGAGGCCTTTTGTTGGCAAAGACAACATCAGACAATAGGATTATGTCGTCTTTGACAACGAAAGGCCTCATTCAATAAAAATTAAAATTATTGGAATATTGAAGTTTCTTTTCTACAAATTACATAGGTCACTATAGTTTATAGGTTTATATAATATTGTTTCCGGTCTTATTCAATAAAAATTTGAATTATTGGAATATTGAAGTTTCTTTTCTACAAATTATATAATTTCCAATAATAAAAGCTTAAAAATGACATAGTGTTAATTTTAAAAACTAACACGTCTACTTTAACCCAAATGTTTTAGTATTGTTTGAAAAATAATGAAAATGGGAAAATAAAACTAAATAATAACAATATTTATTGCCGTGACTAATTATGGCCACTGAAGTTTTTATTCTAATTCTGAAAGAGTTTAGTATATTTGCTATAACCATATTATAGGCTATTATACCTTTTTACGACTATCTGAATTATACTAGTCAGAGGTTATACTAAAGAATGGTTTTAGAATAGAATTCAACAAAAAAAAAAAAAACAATTATAATTAATTAACACAATTTGTTAATTAGCATTTATTTTGGATATTTATATCTAACAGCCCTCTAATATATTTCAAATATATACCATCTACATGTGTTAGTTATTTATTTTAAAGTTATATCAACAAATGTCATTGAAGTGTCAAGACAAGTTTAATTTTAATGAACTTATCAAGGTGTAAAGTGGCCGACATTCCAGATACAATGGAATGTGCTAACCACAATGTACGCTCGTGCATCAGCTCTTGCTTGGCTGGCCACAGTTATGTTTATAACGTAGAGTACTTATTGGCTGTGCGTCCTCTTCACACCAAAGGCCAGAGTTTTTATTTTATTTAAGCAAGTGCTAATGAAAAGCCTGTTTAGTGATATTTTATCACATCATCAATTATTTTCTGTTTAATTCTTGCTAAAATTGAAATTCATTTAATGAGATAAAATATCTTGTATCTTCTTATTTTATCAAATAAAATAAAATTACTGATAAATAAACAAAATAAATAAAATAAATTAAAATGTTAGTTTAATTACTGCCTAAGAGATAGGAATTCCCTATTTCCATAAGAAGGTCGATAATGGCATATAACGCTTTGAAATAATACAATAATTAATTATGCAAAATAACATTTTAAACTTTTATTTGTTTAAAAACTATTATATATAAAACCACTCATTAATTTAATAGTAACAATATATTTTCTTGTAGATAAATTATTGAGAAGTATCGTAAAATATAAATTATTCTATCAATAAATTTAGGATCAAAATTTACTCTTCATGTATAATTTAATTTCATAAGTCACAATCTAATTCTGTGTACATTCAAAAATATTCACAGGATAGTTCTTACCACCATTGAAATACGATGTATACAAAAGTGAATAATTAACCTAAGAAAGAACTAATAAACAGGAAGTTATGACAACAATCAAAAGTTGTTACAGCTAATCAAGTAGGTACCTACAACTGATTCTTTCAGTACTCATTGTATACATTGAAAGGAAACTCAATCTGATTTGATCTAATTATTGTAGCTGTGCATGTTTTACCTTTGTACGACTATTGTACTGATTTATTGTAACTTTATGAGCTACTTTCCGAGATCACATAAAGCTACCTATAGTAGTAGTAGTGCACTTTAATTGAAACGTAACTAAAAAAAAAAAAAAAAAAAATGATTACAAATATTCAATACACATTTTTAGTCTAGTTTTTCTGTTATAGTGGCTTTATAGTTTACAATAAAAATATTTTGATTTGAAAATGGCGGAAAATGTATTTACTGAGTCTAAAAATATAATCAGGTTTGAGTTTCTAGCCACTATGATTAAGTGTTAGATGAACAACAAATCAGGTCTATAAACGTGTATATATTGAATGTATATATGTATGTATATATATATATATATATATATATATATATATATATATATATGTTCAATTGGATTTAATAAATCCCATTGAATATAAAAAATTAATTAATTATGCAACTTATATTCATTAATTTTTTATATTTTCATATTTTATAATTGAGTATAATTAATTTTTTATATTCAATAAATCCTATTGAATATAAAAAATAGGATTTATTTATACTAAAATAAATACCATTTATGAAATTACGGTTTGCAGTTAAAGTACCTAAAGATGAAAGTAATAGATAGTTTACATATTAATCATGTTTGTTCGAATCTGGTAAACTATTTTAAGGTAGGAAAAACTATATAATAAATGCATAGTCTGCTTATGTACAAACCATATGAGTTGTAATTAATGGT
Source organism: Stictocephala bisonia (assembly GCA_035578905.1). Classification (NCBI taxonomy): domain Eukaryota; kingdom Metazoa; phylum Arthropoda; class Insecta; order Hemiptera; family Membracidae; genus Stictocephala; species Stictocephala bisonia. The sequence goes on from JAQJVL010000143.1 coordinate 918,640, forward strand.
AAACGTAGAACGATAAAAAAGTGTTACTTATTTTTAAACTCTAAATACATAGAATAATTATTAGAGCTTATTTTCTGCAAAGTGTGGAAGGAACGATTACAAACTTTACGCTAAGCATTTTGACATTTTTGTTGTATACTAAATTATAGATTTTGAATGTCTGATTAAAACATGAGGTATTCTATTTAACATGTATGGCGATTTCTTATCCAAGAGCTGTTAAAAAAAATGCATAAAAGAATTTAATACAATTTTTATCTTTCATCTTAGTCATTATATTACTAAAAGTAAAAAAAGAATAAAAAAACAGAAAATCAAGGTAGGCTCTTAGTTAGGATGTTAGTTGCTTACATAATACTTAATGTAACATCTAAACTGTTACAATGAAGAACATCAAGTTGAACATTTTTAAATTACTTAAATTACTACACAAGCTTCCTGAACAGGCCAAATCCCCAATTACTGAGGAAGCTGAAGTTTATACAGAATTATTAAAACAACAAATGCTTAAAAACCAACAAAATAGCGATAAAATATGTGATCAGAAAGAAATTATATTAAAATTTAGTTTTTGTTATTATTAAAAAAACTTAAAAAAAACCACCAAGACGTTTTTGGAAATGTATCAAATCATTTGTATCGTATGCATCCAATAATAAATTATTTTATACATACAGGGTATTTGGATTTTAGTCTGAATGTTTTTACCTGTTTTACCTGAATGTAACTACATAGCAAATTAGGTAACATTCATGATATGAATGTTAAAGTTTTTATGTTCCTGATATAATTTTCTGGCCATCCTGGACCAGAAGCCATTTTAATTTGTTTACGAAAAAACTGTTTTTAATTGATTTATTTTACAATTACTCATAGAATCTTTAACAGTTAGCTTAATATGATACCATTTTCGGAATCTACATAATACTTACAATAATTATAATTAACATAAAATCTGCTTAATTTAAACACAAATTTTATAAAACTAAGTTGAAGTTAAACATCTTGATTCTGTACAAAAAGTAATAATAAAAAAGGTCCTTATCTCGGTTCCTGTATTACCTACCGATTGTCAAATAGCATCAACAACTTACACAACTAATAAAGTGGAGACTACTAGAGAAGTCTGCAGTGTCCATTTTGGATAGTAGTCAGTGTTCGGATGTTGTGCAGGGAAGATAACTGTGTCAGACTTGTCATTAGCTGAAACTCAGACCAACAATACGTGGTCCGGATTCCACGTAAAGCTGTACGTCCCATAGTTGTCGTGGCTATATTGGGCTATTATTAATTGTACTTTCTGAGCTACGTCGAACTCAGACAGTAACAGTGACTACACTCGTTCATCTACACTCATCACACTCATTAACTCTTAATATTCGCCCAAATATCTACGATCGGCGTCTTAGAAATGAATAAGGTGTCCAAAGTAATTTCGTCTGGGCCATGCCAAAGAGAACCAAGCTAAAAGCATTGCCATGTTCTATGTTTAACTGACGCTTGACTCGTTCTTTGTTATGTCAAGTGCTGATTTATTATGCCAACATAAAATATCCAAGGAGTTTTAATTGATATGGTTAGATGTTCGTTTTCAAGAAGAAAGTGTTTAATGAATACATTGTATAGCGTGATACTACACTATTTAGTCGTTTTTTATAATGTCTGTAAAATAACAAATTAAAAATGTCCCAAAAATATTTGGAAAGTGACTTTGGAGTTACCTTAACTCATTAAGTGTGTGATGTAAACATAATAGTTGTTATTTGTGTTAACAGAAATGGGTTGGTGGATTCTTAAATAATTGCTCAAATATTTAAAAATAAGAGCCCCGCTTATAAAAATATCTAAACACTGTGCTTTATCAGAATTACACGTGCTTTTTATTTTCTTGATAAAATTTACTTAGTATATCGTTGTATACACAGTTTTTAAAAAATTTTGAGATTTTCTACAATTAAATCCTAGAAATAACTTCAACATAAACTTCAATATTTGAAGAAAAAAATAGTTGAAACATATTTTAGTATTACTCAGAATCTGGTTTAGAATAACATTTTTTGGTATTGCAATGTGTTCTCTATGAACACATTTTTTTTATGACTTATGTTTTCACTAAGAACATTTTGTGTTTAAACCTCTATGAGATATATAGTGTGAATTATGGTATATAAATGAATTACACAACACAGTAGAATTAATTATAGATTTATATTGATTCATAAAAGACATAACTTAGGCCCTTTTCTTGAAAGCTATTGAAACTTATGTTTTAAGAGCAGCAGATTGCTAGTACTTTATTTCTTTTCACAATTCACATTCCATATGAACTAAAACGTTTAAAGTTTTTCATTTTCCTTTTCATAAAATTGAACGTTGACTACTTACAATTCCTTTGTTATTTAGCCATTAGTCCTTACAAATGAGGTGTCAAGTATCCATAGCCTTAATTTATGTACAAATAATTTATTCATGTAAGGTTAAGCTAAGATTAATGTGTCGTGATTTTATTTACATAAGAATTATAGAAATCTAGGAAGTATATCAAATACAGGATTTGGGACTTTTTCATCCTTAAAAGTAAGGGTGAGTTTTATGTCTCTTTCTTGTACTCTAACTTTCATTGATTTTATGTGATTAACTACTTTTTTCTGACATTTTCATTTTCAGAGATAGATCATTTGTTTTTATAGAGGGGTCGATCTCCTCATCAACCTTACTCTGCCCATTCCTAATTGACTATTGATCTGTGCGAGGAACTTATTCAGACAGAGTAATGGGTCGAACCGGAACAGTACAAGGTGAACATTAGTGATAAATCTTCCAGTCTAGGCCAAATTCAAACCAGCGCTATCTCTACCCAGGCTCAAAGCCTGAGACCATTCACCCACCAACTCCCCCTCATACAGTACTTGAATCCATATAACACTTCTATAATATGCGAAAAAAATTAGACGATAAACAAAGCATGCCCAGACCTTAGTCTGGCATATAATAGTAAAAATATATCTCTATAGCCGTAGGTTATTGAAGTATTGGTACAGTGAGGCAATTTAAACAACGACAGAGAGTACACAGAGAAGTCAGTGCACTTCAAACTATTTAATATTATAGACTTTAACTACTTACTAGTAATATTTACTATTACTACACATTTTTTGACTATCAGTATATATTTAATGAAAGTGGTCTTTATTGTACATTTTGTTATACTCATATCAAAATAAAAATGAGATACTTTAATAATGATGCGTAATTAAATCACTGTTGTTTAGCATTTGAATCACGTGATTTTAAATTTCAGGTTTAAAATTGATTCACCTGACGTTACAGACTTGTTGCCAAAGCATATATTCCCATTCACCTGACGATACAGACTTGTTTCCTCAGGATCTATTCCATTCACCTTACGATACAGACTTGTTCCTCAGGATCTATCCCATTCACCTAACGATACAGACTTGTTCCTCAGGATCTATCCCATTCATCTGACGATACAGACTTGTTGCCACAGGATCTATCCCATTCACCTGACGTTACAGACTTGTTGCCAAAGCATATATCCCCATTCACCTGACGATACAGACTTGTTTCCTCAGGATATATCCCATTCACCTTACGATACAGACTTGTTTCCTCAGGATATATCCCATTCACCTGGCGATACAGACTTGTTTCCTCAGGATATATCCCATTCACTTTACGATACAGACTTGTTCCGCAGGATCTTTCCCATTCACCTTACGATACAGACTTGTTGCCTCAGGATCTATCCCATTCACCTGACGATACAGACTTGTTGCCTCAGGATCTATCCCATTCACCTGACAGTACATACTTGTTACCACAGAATCCATCTCATTTTCTTGACGATGCATAAACGTGACCACCGAATATATCCCATTTAGACGGTGATATAAAATATACTGGCCAATATATAATATATCTCAATCATCAACCCGTTTCAACTATAATAATTAGTTTTCACATTAAAGGCCATACGTGAGTTTTGCTAACACTACGTGGATTGGTTCATTCAAGCATTTGTTTGTTCAGATAACAGTCGTGATGAATTCCTAATTGATTGTTATTTATAGGTTGAAGGAGCTCGTGTTATATGGAACGAGTTTCCAGAGATTCCCTTTCAAGAGCTAATTAACAGTCCATACACGTGCAACAAAGTTATTGTTGTATTCCTCTAAGAACTTAAAAAGTATTAACACTGATACAGGACATTTAATACATTTCAAGACATGAATGCATTTACGTTTTATTGTACAGGTAATTTTTAATGTAATCTAATATAACTTCATTCAAGCATTAAGTGTATAAAAAAAATATGTCACATTGATACCAGGATGCTATAGATATAGTATAACACTATCAAAAACGGTTATAAACGTGAGACTTAAAAAACTTACAAAATGTAACTTCAGACACACCCAAAAATGTATTTTCATTTATAATGTCCTCATTGCAGGCTCAAGTGACTAAACTAGCGTCAAAGTCATTTTGTGTCCATCCAGATGTCTGTTGGACATTGATCAAAGTAACTAGTTTTATGCTCAAAACCTAACTCATTTAAAATACATAGAATGATGTGTGCATTACACCACCGAACGTATTCATATGTTATATAACTCCTAAATGTAAGTTAATTCCAAGGATACTGAAACAGTTCAGTTCAAGTTGTACTCTCGATGTAAGCGAGGGAAATTACTTGGTAACGAGATTATTATACCAAGAAACTTTCAACCATGAGCACATTGTTGTGAATACCGTTTGGTAATGAATTAAACATTACAATATCATTAGATCTATGTGTAATATACTGTGGGATATAATTACCAACAGGCGTGTCATAATATCGACGCAGGAATTATGCAGTTCAAATTAAATATCTTCTTATCACGTTTTCAAACATTAACTAACTTTAAAGCTCACAAAATAATAACATTATTATTATATATTGTTAATGATTAACTTTATTTACGTATAAGGCAATCACTACAAACGTTCTTGACTCATTTGTTTGAGTTCATGAAACTTCTTTGATGGATCTACGATACGATCATAGAAGGCAATGACTACAAACGTTCTTGACTCATTTGATGAGTTCATAAAACTTATTTGATGTATCTACGATACAATCATAGAAGGCAATGACTACAAACGTTCTTGACTCATTTGATGAGTTCATAAAACTTATTTGATGTATCTACGATACGATCATAGAAGGCAATGACTACAAACGTTCTTGACTCATTTGATGAGTTCATAAAACTTATTTGCTGTGTCTACGATACGATCATAGAAGGCAATGACTACAAACGTTCTTGACTCATTTGTTTGAGTTCATGAAACTTATTTGATGTCATATTTGATATCATAGAAGGCAATGACTACAAACGTTCTTGACTCATTTGATGAGTTCATAAAACTTATTTGATGTATCTACGATACGATCATAAAAAGCAATTACTACAAATGTTTTGACTCAGTTGTTTGAGTTCATGAAACTTATTTGATGTCGTATTTGATATCATAGAAGGCAATGACTACAAACGTTCTTGACTCATTTGATGAGTTCATAAAACTTATTTGATGTATCTACGATACGATCATAGAAGGCAATGACTACAAACGTTCTTGACTCATTTGATGAGTTCATAAAACTTATTTGATGTATCTACGATACGATCATAGAAGGCAATGACTACAAACGTTCTTGACTCATTTGATGAGTTCATAAAACTTATTTGCTGTATCTACGATACGATCATAGAAGGCAATGACTACAAACGTTCTTGACTCATTTGTTTGAGTTCATGAAACTTATTTGATGTCATATTTGATATCATAGAAGGCAATGACTACAAACGTTCTTGACTCATTTGATGAGTTCATAAAACTTATTTGATGTATCTACGATACGATCATAAAAAGCAATTACTACAAATGTTTTGACTCAGTTGTTTGAGTTCATGAAACTTATTTAATGTATCTACGATAAGTTCATAGAAGACAATGACTACAAACGTTCTTGACTCATTTGTTTGAGTTCATGAAACTTATTTGATGTCATATTTGATATCATAGAAGGCAATGACTACAAACGTTCTTGACTCATTTGTTTGAGTTCATGAAACTTATTTGATGTATCTACCATACGTTCATAGAAGGCAATCACTACAAACGTTCTTGACTCATTTGTTTGAGTTTATGAAACTTATTTGATGTATCTACGATACGATCATAGAAGGCAATCACTACAAACGTTCTTGACTCATTTGTTTGAGTTCATGAAACTTAACTGATGTATCTGCGATACGATCATATAAGGCAATATGTAAATCTGACCACATTTTTGGGACTACTGATTTTCTGATTGGGACTATTGATTGTTGTCAAGGTACCTAACTGTTAAAAAGATAATTATAACATTTACATGTACTTTCAATGGTGTCAGTTTATATTTATAGTGTTATTAAGATTACGTAATTTGTTACGGGCTTTCAAATAAATGAACATAATGATCATACGATTACATTAGTTTGATTATATATCTAAAGAAAATACTCAACTAAAATGTAGGGCTTTAGATTGATAAACATTCACCGATCAAAAATAAGGTGGATTTAGAAACATTAATTAGTTTTATTTATTAATTTATACTTAGACCACCCTATATTATATTTTAAAGAATTTAGGACATATGTATACTAGACTACATAAAAAAAAACTATGTAAATAACGTATAATGAATAAGCCAATGCGATAGGGTTAAAAATTTGTCACTTCTAAATAACAACAATATTTAATTATATACAAAATAATATCTTAATTTAACATTTCTTTTGTTAAGAACAAATTTAATAAATCACAAAAGTGGAATAAATGGTAATAGAAAACATTTAAGAATGTCAATAGATATAATTAAACTAGTAAATATTAGAAAATGTAAGTCTCCCTTAATCCTCTATAAAATGTAAGTCTCCCTTAATCCTCTATAAAATGATAATTTATAAAATTATACTCAATAGCGAGGATTTTGATACACATTAATACGAATTATAAATAACTGAAGTATACTGGATGTACGATGTGATTGTGCGATCTTATAAGCACACTAAACTAATTTTATATAGGTAACTATAAATTATAAGACCTGCATGCGCGAGAAGAAAGTTAAATAGAAAAGTCTAGTAGGATTATTCATTAAAACTGAGTTGGATATAGAACTCATTTCAGGTTTAACTTAATGTATTAATATGAAAAATACATACTTAGATGTGCATAAAATAAGTTAAAAATGGTACTGTTATTTATTATCATATGTTTGACGTATTCTATAAACATGATTTACTGAACATTACATATCAAAAGTATTAATTACATTTAACATTACTCAGGTGTTTAACTCTTATTACAACTAGGACAAAACTTTCCATTTTAAAGTAAAGGTATGAAAAATAATAAGAATGACGTTGTGATAATCAAACAACAAGAGAATAACAACACTTGTTCCATTAACAATCATGTAACACAATGACTGTCGTCAAACCTGAAGCACGTACATTAACTGGGCTGGTAACATGACGCTGCTGACAATAGAGTGTACCATTTACTTGTACACAACTATCAGTATTGTTATTATTGTTGGGGGGGGGGGAGTAGAGATCGCTCTGTAGTAATTTAAATGACGTTGAGAATCAAACAACAAGAGAATAGCAACACTTGTTCTATTGTTCAAATTATTGAATTTTCAATAAAACCAACTACAACATACGTTGAATACATTTTAATTTCAACTTGGCCTTTCACCAGCTAAGCTGGCATCATCAGGCAACACAACTTTATTTGTAAACAAACAAGAATAAAGTTGTGTTGCTTGTTGATGCCAGCTTTGCTGGCGAAAGGCCTAGTTGAAATTAAAATGTATCGGTTTTATTGAAAATTCAATAATTTGAACATATTAAGTGACCAATATCAACTCTATCTCAACTTCACTTGTTCCATTAACTATCATGTAACACAATGACTGTCGTCAACCTGAGCGTAATTAACTGGGCTGGTACTGACGCTGCTGACATAGGTGTACATTTACTTCTACACAACTATTAGTATTGTTGGGGGGGGGAGATCGCTCTGTAGTAATGTGTATAATCATACCATACAACCACCATGTACTGATGCCATTGACATTGATATTGTAGTGAAGATTGTTAAGTAAAATGTAAGATTTACGATGTAATGGTTTTTATAGGATCCAAATAACATTTGAATGTATGTTTCTTATTTATTTTTCGTAATAAATTTTTAAGAGATATTTTCAGGAAAGAAGTGTTCCCTTATTTGATTTATTATTGATATAAATATACCAAATAATCACACAAAATTTGATATCATGATCTTTTTATCATGCTAATTACCTGCAGTGAACACAACAAAGAGGGTGATATCAAAGTGTGCACACTGGAAATATGGAGTCCGCTCATACAACTCATACCTCTGAAAAATGACTATTCAACTGATGAACCCCTGATAGGTGAACAACTTAGGACTAAAGTACTAGTATCTCCTCTCTGTCTAGTGTCCAATCATCCGACCTGACAAGAGGTGATTTGGTTTGAAAAGAAGACAACACAAAACAGATGTATACTCTGATAGTAGAAGTGTAGCTACTTTTGAATTAAATATTTTGAATTGAAACTAAAAGTGTTTGTATGAGACATAGTTCTATGTATGTATTTTGACCATAGGTAGTGGAGGGTGGTCAAATACATTTAGTCCTAGTTCATATTTAGTGTGAATCATCGAAATAAATAATTTACACCTGATTTTCTTCTAACCCCATCAGAAGGACACTAGTGAATACTTAAGTCATCCCTCTATTTTCTTCTAAACCCACCAGAAGGACACTAGTCAACACTTAAGTCATCCCTCTATTTTCTTCTAACCCCATCAGAAGGACACTTAAATCATCCCTCTATTTTCTTCTAACCCCATCAGAAGGATACTAGTGAACACTTAAGTCATCCCTCTATTTTCTTCTAACCCCATCAGAAGGACACTTAAATCATCCCTCTATTTTCTTCTAACCCCATCACAAGGACACTAGTGAACACTTGAGTCATCCCTCTATTTTCTTCTAACCCCATCAGAAGGACACTAGTGAACATTTAAGTCATCCCTCTATTTTCTTCTAACCCCATCAGAAGGATACTAGTGAACACTTAAATCATCCCTCTATTTTCTTCTAACCCCATCAGAAGGATACTAGTGAACACTTAAGTCATCCCTCTATTTTCTTCTAACCCCATCAGAAGGACACTAGTGAATACTTAAGTCATCCCTCTATTTTCTTCTAACCCCATCAGAAGGACACTAGTGAACACTTAAGTCATCCCTCTATTTTCTTCTAACCCCATTAGAAGGACACTAGTGAACACTTAAGTCATCCCTCTATTTTCTTCTAACCCCATCAGAAGGACACTTAAATCATCCCTCTATTTTCTTCTAACCCCATCAGAAGGACACTAGTGAACACTTAAGTCATCCCTCTATTTTCTTCTAACCCCATCAGAAGGACACTAGCGAACACTTAAGTCATCCCTCTATTTTCTTCTAACCCCATCAAAAGGACACTAGTGAACACTTAAGTCATCCCTCTATTTTCTTCTAACCCCATCAGAAGGACACTAGTGAACACTTAAGTCATCCCTCTATTTTCTTATAACCCCATCAGAAGGACACTAGTGAACACTTAAGTCATCCCTCTATTTTCTTCTAACCCCATCAGAAGGACACTAGTGAATACTTAAGTCATCCCTCTATTTTCTTCTAAACCCATCAGAAGGACACTAGTCAACACTTAAGTCATCCCTCTATTTTCTTCTATCCCCATCAGAAGGACACTTAAATCATCCCTCTATTTTCTTCTAACCCCATCAGAAGGATACTAGTGAACACTTAAGTCATCCCTCTATTTTCTTCTAACCCCATCAGAAGGACACTAGTGAACATTTAAGTCATCCCTCTATTTTCTTCTAACCCCATCAGAAGGATACTAGTGAACACTTAAATCATCCCTCTATTTTCTTCTAACCCCATCAGAAGGATACTAGTGAACACTTAAGTCATCCCTCTATTTTCTTCTAACCCCATCAGAAGGACACTTAAATCATCCCTCTATTTTCTTCTAACCCCATCAGAAGGACACTAGTGAACACTTGAGTAATCCCTCTATTTTCTTCTAACCCCATCAGAAGGACACTAGTGAACACTTAAGTCATCCCTCTATTTTCTTCTAACCCCATCAGAAGGATACTAGTGAACACTTAAGTCATCCCTCTATTTTCTTCTAACCCCATCAGAAGGACACTAGTGAACATTTAAGTCATCCCTCTATTTTATTCTAACCCCATCAGAAGGATACTAGTGAACACTTAAATCATCCCTCTATTTTCTTCTAACCCCATCAGAAGGATACTAGTGAACACTTAAGTCATCCCTCTATTTTCTTCTAACCCCATCAGAAGGACACTAGTGAATACTTAAGTCGTCCCTCTATTTTCTTCTAACCCCATCAGAAGGACACTAGTGAACACTTAAGTCATCCCTCTATTTTCTTCTAACCCCATTAGAAGGACACTAGTGAACACTTAAGTCATCCCTCTATTTTCTTCTAACCCCATCAGAAGGACACTTAAATCATCCCTCTATTTTCTTCTAACCCCATCAGAAGGACACTAGTGAAAGTCATCCCTCTATTTTCTTCTAACCCCATCAGAAGGACACTAGTGAATACTTAAGTCATCCCTCTATTTTCTTCTAAACCCATCAGAAGGACACTAGTCAACACTTAAGTCATCCCTCTATTTTCTTCTAGCCCCATCAGAAGGACACTTAAATCATCCCTCTATTTTCTTCTAACCCCATCAGAAGGATACTAGTGAACACTTAAATCATCCCTCTATTTTCTTCTAACCCCATCAGAAGGATACTAGTGAACACTTAAGTCATCCCTCTATTTTCTTCTAACCCCATCAGAAGGACACTAGTGAATACTTAAGTCGTCCCTCTATTTTCTTCTAACCCCATCAGAAGGATACTAGTGAACACTTAAGTCATCCCTCTATTTTCTTCTAACCCCATCAGAAGGACACTTAAATCATCCCTCTATTTTCTTCTAACCCCATCAGAAGGACACTAGTGAACACTTGAGTCATCCCTCTATTTTCTTCTAACCCCATCAGAAGGACACTAGTGAACACTTAAGTCATCCCTCTATTTTCTTCTAACCCCATCAGAAGGACACTAGTGAACACTTAAGTCATCCCTCTATTTTCTTATAACCCCATCAGAAGGACACTAGTGAACACTTAAGTCATCCCTCTATTTTCTTCTAACCCCATCAGAAGGACACTTAAATCATTCCTCTATTTTCTTCTAACCCCATCAGAAGGACACTAGTGAACACTTGAGTCATCCCTCTATTTTCTTCTAACCCCATCAGAAGGACACTAGTGAACACTTAAGTCATCCCTCTATTTTCTTCTAACCCCATCAGAAGGACACTAGTGAACACTTAAGTCATCCCTCTATTTTCTTATAACCCCATCAGAAGGACACTAGTGAACACTTAAGTCATCCCTCTATTTTCTTCTAACCCCATCAGAAGGACACTAGTGAACACTTAAGTCATCCCTCTATTTTCTTATAACCCCATCAGAAGGACACTAGTGAACACTTAAGTCATCCCTCTATTTTCTTCTAACCCCATCAGAAGGACACTAGTGAATACTTAAGTCATCCCTCTATTTTCTTCTAACCCCATCAGAAGGACACTAGTGAACACTTAAGTCATCCCTCTATTTTCTTCTAACCCCATCAGAAGGACACTAGTGAACACTTAAGTCATCCCTCTATTTTCTTCTAACCCCATCAGAAGGACACTAGTGAACACTTAAGTCATCCCTCTATTTTCTTCTAACCCCATCAGAAGGACACTAGTGAACACTTAAGTCATCCTCTATTTTTTCTTCAACAAGACTGTACTGAACGAACAACCACGTATGTCTCAGCTTATAAGGGGAATTCTGAGCCATCTTCGTATTTTATAGTATTCAAACTATAAATATAATTATTATAATATTAATACAAAAAATGTTTTTCATTATTAAACGGTTGGCGTTCGTATTTTATCTAATCACACTAAACTTCAAATATATTACTTTGATTTATTTAAATAATTGATAAATCCAATAGATTCTACTTAAACCTGTTACTTATTTGGTAGACTTTCGAGGCACATTTGAGAGCAGTGTAAATAGAGATAGCAGCAGGTTGGAGAAGTAACGAAGTTAAAACTTTAAATCAAATGACACGAGAGTCAGTGGAGTATCAGATTAGCTATCAGAGTGGAGTTTGACGTTTACAGAGCTAAACACACACCGAGGATTTATACACGCACTCCTTCGGAATCATATAAACAAACATTGCGGATATCCTATTTCAGATAGGTTTTGTGATTTATCAAGCAAATAAGGGTGATTTGCTACGTATCACAGTATAGTTGTATAAAAGTGTTATCAACAACTAATAATCATAGCATTACATTTAATGAGCGTCCAAATACAATTCAATCACATTAAAGTAAAATATTATTCAACAATTTTATTGAACTGAAATCACGAAAATCTTTTCACGAGCACGAAAAAGCTCTTCTTTTACCTGCAATGCATTACTAGCTTAAATAATAAACACTGCTTTAAAAAAAATCAAATTCAGTAATTTTAAGAGTCTATTGAGGAATTTAAAGTAACTCATAGACTAAGAAATCAAATTTATGTGGGCAAATGATAGTTTTATTGATTTATGATAAGAAGTGGTAAATAATTGCTTGAAAGAGTAGAATATTTTTATAAAAATCACACATGTTTTAAATGTTATAACAACTAGTAGTACAGTGAGAAAGTCTGGAAGCGTTCATCGAAAAATCTAAAATCAATCGCTAGGACAAAGAGTTATAAAGACGTGTTTGGTTCTCAGTGTCGGAGGAAATACACGTGTGTTCAAAATGTTCATGATTAATCGTGTTGATTAACTTCTTAAATTCTATTTACGAAATAAAAGTTTGGACTTACCGCTTGTTTCTCAAAGAAACAAAATTATTTTGAATATTATACGTGTAGCATATATCCATTAAAATATCAGTTTTTAAAAGGTCCATAAAACCATTCGTCTTTCTTTTGAAGCCTAATATTGGATCAGAACCCTAACATAATTATTAATTATATTAATTTATGTAACGTGTAATTTATATAAATCAATTAATGTAAATTTAACGTAGTATACTATAAAATAATTTATTATTATCAGCTGGTACGTGTGTGTTACATATTTTACAGCCATATTACAATATACAAACTGTCATATAAACTATCTTTTCTTTAATATTGTTCGTCCGGTTTTCAAAAAGCTTTATATAATTGGATTTTTAATTAAATCTTCGAAAAACTGTTTTCTGTATAATGTTTTAACTGACTAGTACAACAATAAAGTTTATGTAAACATCTGATTTAAGACTAACACAAACTTTTTTATTATTATTAGCTGTAAAATGTGTGTTGAACCTTATACAGGTATTTGCATGGTACACACTGTCACATAAATAATCATTTTTGTTTTTTATTTTTCATCCAATTTTTAAAAACTTTGTACCATTGGATTTTTAATTGAATCTTGTAAAAAAATAATGTTGTGTAATTTTAATATAATTATTGGGGTATAATACTTAATTTATGTTTTGCTAAACGTGTGCATAATCAATCCTGTGTTCAATCAACAACATTCAGTCTAGTGTAATCAGGATTTTACATTTTAAATGGCTGTCATTCTGAAAATTGTTGTATAGGAAAACCAATAATTTTTCACATAATGGATGTTTTTTTGTATAAAGAATCATACAGAAACTCAGGTTAATTCACCTTTTTTGTATTTGATTAATACAAAATATAAGAATGTGATAAGATATACATTTTAAAAAAGGCTGCGAGGATAACCACGATGTTTGGAACTCTTTAAAGATGGTATTTGTGATTGTAAATGAACCAGAAACAATATCCAGGCGAGCTTATTACGAGTTTAGAGACACCTTGTATAATACTCACAGACCAATATTAAGTGGTACAACTTGGTAGAATAGCCTTTTAAAGATTGTTGAGGTGGTGAATGTTACCACTACATACCATACTTCACATTAATTGAACAAATCATATTATATAAACCATATAAAACAAAGCCAATTAACTTTTAATTTAAAGCCCATAAACATACACCAAGTAAAACTTATTGGGTGTCTAAAAAGCTACAAAGTTTTCACTAATTAGACTATTTTGTGTGAACATGATGTAACATAGTTCCAAATTGTTTGTATGTATATTTACAGTTATATTGATATGCTTTTATTATGTTCCATATAATTATATTCGAGGACTTAAAAATACATTCATTCTACAGACCACACCACTAAAAGTAACGCATTAATCAAATACGAAAACTAATTAATGTATTTCTGAGCGTTTGAATACCAATAGGTAATAAAACTCAAGGTGAATTCGGATATAGCCTTGGCACATGACATACGTATAAATGTTTCATTCACATATATATGTTAGTTTAATTAGGATGAAAATCGTAAAAGACATAGTTTGTTGCATTGACTGGATTAACATATAAAGAAATATGTTTTATTTTTAACTTCATAAATTAAACAAAATAATATCTTATTTTTAAGTACTTAATTTAAGTTTTATATATATATATATATATATATATATATATATATTAATGTTTACTGTGTAATTTTACCATTTACGAACTTTACAGTTGGTAAATTTCTGGTGTACAGACCTTCTTAAAAAATGTTGAAATCGATTTATCTACTCCCCCATTTAATCGGGGTGTCCTACCATTTTTTTTACCTGGTTTCATATACTATTAATAATGACATGCGTAATGTATCAACATAGTTTTTAATAAAAGGACTATAACTATTATTGAACTATTATTGTTATTATTATTATTTAACTATTATATTATTGAAGATCATAGGACAAACCACCCAATATTTTGTACAAATTGCCTTTATAATTTCTATTACATGATGGTTATGCTCATTCAAGTTTAGAGCACAAAGTTTCTTTGAGAGATATTTAATGTCTTCACAAAAGGCCCAGAAATTAATTGATGTCTTCACGGTATTGATATTGGAAATGTAACTACCACATTTCTTTAAAGTAGAGAATAATATTTTAGAAATAACTTAATAGACTGTAGTGAGCTTAGTAAGCAGAAGTAGTCTAGTAAAATCCTTAACACCCTCTATTCATATTAACCTGACCCATTTTGAGAACGTTTAAGGCAACGACTACATATTAGCATACATATAAAACACGTAAGTGATTTATACCTTAACTGTATACTAAAATGAAAATGTTTTCCTCGAAAGTGAGGGATCCTTTTTATACATGATATTGTTTTATTCAAAAAGGGTAATGTTTGAATGAATTAGATTTAATACGCCCTAAATTCAAAATTTATTTTCGTGAGGGGTTGTTGATTTTCAAGGTAATGTGACATTCTTTTATTTATTGGTCTCCTAAAGAATTATGTTTCCTTTCCATTAATATAAATATTTAATTACGTAAAAGAGGCATTTAATTTTCATTTCCAACTAAGCTTATCTTAGTAAAGGTTTAGGGACGTTTTAAGTATCTTATATCGTTTTCCTCATATTGAGTATATGGAGTAATCTAATTGTTCCGTACATGGTTATAAGTATTGTACATATAGTTGATTATAATTCATAATTAAGCGATTTAATACTTTATTCCTCTTATCTGTTTTTTATAAACTCTTAAGCATAAATTGTTACTCACATACTTAAAAAACATATTCAACTGTTACTATATTGAAATTTAAATAAAAATAATTGTACATGCACTTGCTAAAAGTCAAATATCAGGTGACATTGTCGAACCCCTTAACCGGTGGAGTTAACACCGTCAACACGCTTCACCCCTCTACCTAAAATTAAAACACCAGTTGAACTTATGATGTTACGCGGAACGGTTCTCTCGGTTCTCGCGTCACGACTGCCATGACCCTCTCTTACACTGTTTAGTTCTTATTTCACTAACCAGTGATCATAGTTTTTCTCATCTCTCTTCTACCCAGCATTTTATCCAAAGTTCTAAAGTGTGTGAACTCTCAATAGTGTTGTGTTGTGCTCCGAACTGACCGCTAGACAACATCGACATCCCAGGCCTGGTGGATCCATCTCTACGGTCATCTCTCATTCTCTCAGTTCTTCGCTCTAATATATGCACACTCTCCTGTAAAGCACAGTTGGTTCTTTCAATCAATTTCTACATATAAAACGAATATCCCTGTGATCGTTTGTGTAGACTGTTTTGTACTATTTCTTTTACTAACGTGGACGTTAGTTGGTCCTCCAAAAAGACATTAAATTTAACAATCACTCAAAACGCCTTTAACACTAATTCACAAAGGAATTGAGTATACTGAGTTGTTTTTCTACTGGTTCATGAAGAAGTAACTATTGGAGATACGAATGATAATCAATTAAAAGAAGGCCCTTTTGGGGAAAATAACAATAATGGATAACATATTCACATATTGAGCTTCTTCTGTAAGGAATTTTCTGGTATTCACATACTTAAGCTGGTCAAGGGTAACTTGGTGCATTGTATTTGGCTTTTTATAAGTATAAAATACATTTCATTAAATTTTTTATAATTATAAATATTTACCTTTTTACAGTTACACATTTTTTGTTACAAATATACCTATGTAATGATATTACTTTCTTACAAAATTCTTTTTTTTAATTGAGTTTTACACAAATATTTTATGGGAAGTAATGTAATGTTGACATTTTCTTTATGTTATTAACGTTCCTCAATACATATATGGTACTTAATTAATTGTAATTATTTTAATTATTGCATAATTGTTAACTTAACTATTGTGAATATCTAACAAAGTTAGGTAATTCCACATATGAATGCAACTATGTAACTGACAGCTCTGCAGTAACAAGTGTTTCCCAACTTTAACATCATTAGTTATGTAACTGGAGGAAATTGGTTGTCATGAGCTGCAAACTTGATTATACAAAGACATATTAAAATGTGTTGTATTGCACAGTACTATAAATCTACTATTTGTGTGTACAGTAAGATATTTAACACTTATATGGTTATAAATCCATAAATCATGAAACATTGTATAATACCCTTGGAAAACATACAATTGTTAAAGTCTATGTAAAATATACAAATAATTATTTCATTCTTGTTTCCCAAGGGAAGTATATTTGTTTATAATAATTGTTGTTTATGATAATACGTCAGTGGTACGGACGTAGTCCTTTTTTTAGTTAAATATTTATATATACATTAATATAATGAATGTGAGTTTCACTTTTTATATCTGTACTGTTTTTAGTACATTTTTAGTAAACTGATTTAAAATAAGAATTAAACAAAATTTCTTACGTTTGTAAAACATAGCACGGATTTCCAAGGTCATTCAAGTTGAAATATTATTTAACAACCTAACATAATAATTAACTATATACTAATGTTAATGTATGATCTTTACAAAGTCACCGAATCATAAAAGAGATGAGTGAGAAAGTTCAATATTTCTACTTAAAGTATACCAAATCATAAGTTGGGGATGAGCTCAACTACTTTTTTTAATGTAGGAAAACTTAGCAATCTTTTATTTGATAAAATACCTGCAACAATAAATTCAGGCTAATTAAATACAAGAAAAATAAATACACATGTGAAACATGGGTTTATATCACCATTTTCTATCATAATATTGTACTGCTTACAAATATCAGAAATATAATTTGAATTATGTAATATTTGTAAATAAGACAGCATTGTTTTTATCACATTATAATATATTAGCCTGGCATTTGTTTTAAACATATTTCAGCAATGAACCCAACATTTAAATCCATAAAGTTCTACTCATTACATACCTATATATACTAAGAAAGATTACATGTATCGCATTTTAATTCATGAACTTACTGAATGCAAATGTTTAGTTTGTTAATTGATACATACATCCCAATACAACTTTATAATGCAATCTCAAATCTGGTTTGCAAAAGAATACATATTAAGAAAATATTTTTAAATAAATAAAGTGTTATCATTTACGGGTAATATTCATGTGTTTTAAAGTACAATGTAATCATCTGGAATGTCCATTAAATTAGTTAGGTAAACTTATTGAACAATAATGTAGACTGTTTTAACTAATATTTAATCAATACGTAATTTATAACATTAATAGTAATATACATATTTATAGTAAATAAACCGAAACCCTATCCAATAACACAGATAGCAATTTAAATGTAAAATAATTAGTAAATCATCAAAATATTTTTAAATTTAAAATGTCTTTGAAACTTTAAGTATTCATTTTTTATCACACACTAGAGAGTCGTTTAGCACCTATGTAATTGCATGAGATATTGTGATTTACATTTTTGAACTGTTTAGTGCAGTTGATCACTACTTCCAACTTTTATTGTACGAAAAATGTTTACAGAAAAGTGCTGTCTTAACTTATTTATAATATAGTCCTATTATTTTAATAAATTTTTAATTATATTGAACATTAAAATAGTAACATTAGAAAAGCTTGCTATAGAGCACCTTGCTGTGTTTTATTTTGTAACTCTCACGACTTAAATGTTAATTAAATGTTAAAATTCATTCTTGTGTAGCACTTCGAGGTTTTTATATTATAAACAATTTACTTCATAATTTTATTTGTGTCTTTATTCATTCAGAACCAGTATAACTCAAGATCATCTTCTGTCGTACCTTTGATACCACCTGACATGACATTTGAAGGTGGTGGTTGAAGAAATAATTACATCTACTACGTTGGTCTAAATTGCAAGAGACAACAAACGAGAGCATGGATCTCAGAACTATGTTACGACTTAATACTGTGGGGTAACAGTGGAGATTTGATGAATGCTAATTAAGGGTAGTGGATATAGGTTTTAAATCATTTGTGAAAAAGTAATGTTGTGACGAACTGTATTGTAAGCAGTTTACAAAATAGGAAACTACTTAGTTACGTTATCCACTGTTAACAATTGTAACAATTATTGATGACCATTGTTAAATGGAAGTACTTTAACATTATTATGTAATGTAACATTAGGTTAGGCCTTGTTAGGGTGTGTTAAAATAGAACCGAATGGTAACTATTTTGTTGAAGTAAAACTAGAAATATTTACGATCGGGTGAAACAGAATCGGTAAAGTTAGTCAAGGTTAGGTACGAGGGGTCGCTTTTGCTCCTCCCCCGCAGAGTATAATGGTATAATACTTAAGTACCAATAGCAAACTAAAAGTTTTACTGCAAACACAACTAAAAGTGGTAACAACAGAATGTTTACATCTTAATTTTCCCTCTAATATTATTATAGTTCATAATAATAAATCTTGGATAGGACTACCAACAATGAAGCAAATCTATTGCTCTAAATACAATTATTCATACATAAAGTATTTCCGGATTACAAAAATATTACAATATGGTATACATTCATTTCCATGTAATACCTAAAAGTTATTAAAAAATCAATAATTTAATCCATTACAATTAAAATAGTTCTAAAATGAGTAATGTGTACAATTTACAACCAAAAATATATCATAGCTACATACAAAGTTAACCCATCTCCTCATATTCGTAACTTTGACATGTAATTTCCTCCAATAATCTGAAACAGCACTCCATAGTTAAGCAAATACGTCATAAATATACAAACGCATATTACACACTGACATTTATGAACATGTAATGGTTGTATTGGAGTAGTGAAGTATTACTGAATAAATCTAAATGTACACGGGTTCATAAACAGTGACGGGATTTAAAACTCCTATAGTATTTGTTATATGAGTCTTCATTGGGATCTATATAGGTTATAAAGGAGATAGCCTAGGAATTAGACAGAAAAAGGAATAGGATTTTATAATAATTTTAAACTGGTTCCGTTCAATATAATTAATTGTCTAACAGTTCTAAACAAATATGGAACTGTTATAAGAGGGGATTTATAATCACAGTTTTTATTTTACTGTAAAGAACCGTCAATGACACTATGGGCACTGTGCTTATAAAATTTTTTTACAGTTTCAATCAATGTATTTGCTCAGTGGATTGGGATATTTTATAGACATATCATACGACCAATCCTATTAATGCACTTTAAATACAGTTGATCAGGAATTTGTTACATTATTTACATTAATATAGGATTATGTTATATTTGATTAACATTTTAGTTTCCAGCTTTATTTATGATAACATTTAATACTTTTACACCCTTCCTCATCGTCCCAAAATTTCAAAAATATTTGAAATATATCAGGTGAAAACACTGGCTTTTTATACATGTATACTATATAGTACAGAAGATATAGATGCAACAGTGCTATAGTATGTGCAGGCCTACGTTTTTTAACCTTAAATTAAACTTAACTGAGTTCTGATTTGTAAGTCAAGATTGACCTTATTCGTACATCTAAGCTAGGCTTATGAGAAAAAAAAAAATAACATACCTATTACATGAACGTTAGAGAAAATCAATTGTATAGTAATTGAATAATAATTATGTAATAATTCATTAAAAAACAAGCAATAAAAAGGTATTCTTAAGTCATCTAATCCTTAATTCATGTATCGTTTAGTGAAAATATTAATTATTTATTTTTATACGGCATTTAAATCTTTTGTGATAATGTTATCAATTTAATTTTATATATAAATCTATTCTTTATATGTCTTATCTTAAGCATCTAGTGTTATAATTTTCCTACAGCAAAGACAAATTATTGAAACATTCCATAGAGTAATTTAATGTTTTTAACACTTGAAATAAAAGTTAAATTTGTTTTGTCATACACATCTACACTAAGTGAACAATGTATTGTTCATTACCACACCGTGTTACGTGGCAATGTATTCAATTTGGCAACTCCACTTACACATTCGTCTTGTTGACAAGTAATTTCCTTCACTTACTGAGATGATAACTTGTAGTCAAACCACATAATTTATCTTACAACTATCTTGGATTACTAATTAAGATTTGAATGTCGTATTGATAAAATATATGGTGTATCAGATTGGTATAAATGTACGCTGCCTGTTAATATGAGTCTACTACCAAAAGTAATTTTTACGTATTGACACAAAACAGGGAAAACATTGTTTCTGTATAGAGGGCTGTACTGAGCAATGATTGCATGTGGCAGGTACATTCTGTCACAGTACTCATACTGCACAGCTCAATGTAGCACGCATATTCAATAGAAAAAATCTCCATTATACTAAAAATGTAGCTTAATGAGCTGATCTTCTGATATCTAAGCTGGTTAATACATAGATATATAAGTCCTAATTATATTTTATGCTTTTTAGCCATTTGATATACATTTTAAAAGCTCTTTACGTTTAAAAAATTTACAATAAATACGACTTGCATAACGGCATTGTATGTCAATTTATTAAAAATTTCTTTATAAAAATTATATATGTTCATTTTAATTTAAGATTTTATCACTTAGAAAATCTTTAATTTATAACCAGGAATGGTATCTAAAGAATAAATTTAAAGATACATTCTATGTACTGGTAGTGTATGTCACTTTATATTTTTTTAAATGATAAAAAACTTGGTATTATGTTTACTATCATAATGACGGTTAGAGATTATCAACCAACTACACTTATTTTATATAACTTCACTTATGCGGTGGTCAGAAAAATTTTTGATATCATTACTTATTCACTTGTATATCGCAGTGGATATATTAATAAGAGTAAGAAAATAAATATAATAATAATAACAAGTTGAGTTCAAAACAAAATTATTTTTAATAACTAATACAAAATAAAATTTATTAGTTTTTCTCGTATACGACGTTTTACATGGTAGTGGTGGTTGTGAAACCTATGCCTTGCTAGGGGTTCTTTGATAAACACAAATACCTTGCCAAATGTATAGAAGTGCAATTATATTTCACCTTGTGAATGTTCCATCTTGCAACTCAACTTTCATGCAGTGTTCTGTTCTTATTCTTAGAATAAGTATTAAATTATACTCTGGTATATAAATATTCAGTCATTCGTGATTGTTTATTCTTATTACAAAATAATAATAAATTACAATTTGACAAAATGTTCACTTCCACTTTAAATATCAAAATATTCATGTGCTTGCCTTAATTAACTCTCGCATCAACAGTTTTCTCCATCTCTTAATATGTTTTTGATATAATATGATTTCTAAAAATACTTTATGAAATCTAGCTATGACATTTACGTGATCATTTTCATTATAGGAGTGATATTAATATTTGTTTACTGAAGTAAACCAATGAAATGAGACGCTAAATTTTAAAAATGTTATACAGTTAATTTGGTAGACATTTATGAAGAATTGTTATTAATAGTGAGTTATTTATTGATTCTAACCTAACTGTACTTTGCAAACATACATTGATGATATCCCCACCCAACACCATGACACCTACAGTGGTATTGACTCTTCTACCCACCCAGAAGTGTACAGCGCTGTTACGGTTATACGATGGTTAGGGATTGGAGTGTGAAGTGCATTTCTCTAGAATAGTATCCAAACTGAGTAATCGATCGGTACTTCACTCACTGAATAAAGTTCTCTCACAAGCCTGTAGGTCCATGAAAACATAAAGAATATATTTTTAAAATTGTAACAATACTATAAACATTATTTTATATATGTTTCTGACCACTGGATAGATCTGTTGAATATATACGTAAACAAGTTATTTACTTTATTACCAGGTGATATTAAGACTTATTTAATTTCTATCTTTTTCATTACTTTTTAGATTAAATTTATTTTATTAAAATTTTAATCGATTTAGTAAAATATGTTTTCAAAGTGTGTACTCATAATGTATATTAGATTCTTTTGCGTTTAATCACTTTTTATAAATAACATTTTTGTTACATAAAGATGAAACTTTAATATATTCAGTAAAATTATATCACAATGAATTGGTATTAGTTGATTAATTATAGATTAATATATGGTATAACGTAAAGTATTCTTACATTATAACTAAACGAATTGCATGGTTATATATTTTAATATGGCCTTTTAAAATTATTATATATTCCGTTATTTTTAAGAATAAGTTTAGTATTGAAAAATTGAGGTGCCTTTAATACCACTTGGCTCAGTGCACTTCATCCAGTAATATATGCATCACCTACGGGCTTATCTCTTTAGTGTTAGACATCCTCTATGTGTGCATCTTCAACTCCTTACTAGTTTTAGCTTTGTCTGCAGTAATAGAAGATGTAGATTGAGTGTCTAGTTATAACTTTTGTAACAGGATATGTAGGTTGAGTGTCTTGTTATAACTTTTGTAATAGAAGATGTAGGTTAAGTGTCTAGTTATAACTTTTGTAATAGCAGATATAGGTTGAGTGTCTAGTTATAACTTTTGTAATAGCAGATATAGGTTGAGTGTCTAGTTATAACTTTTGTAACAGGATATGTAGGATAAGTGTCTTGTTATAACTTTTGTAATAACAGATGTAGGTTGAGTGTCTAGTTATAACTTTTGTAATAGCAGATGTAGGTTGAGTGTCTAGTTATACCTTTTATAATAGCAGATGTAGGTTGAGTGTCTAGTTATAACTTTTGTAATAGCAGATGTAGGTTGAGTGTCTAGTTATAACTTTTGTAATAACAGATGTAGGTTGAGTGTCTAGTTATAACTTTAGTAATAACAGATGTAGGTTGAGTGTCTAGTTATAACTTTTGTAATAGCAGATGTAGGTTAAGTGTCTAGTTATAACTTTTGTAACAGGAGATGTAGGATGAGTGTCTTGTTATAACTTTTGTAATAGAAGACGTAGGTTAAGTGTCTAGTTATAACTTTTATAATAGCAGATATAGGTTGAGTGTCTAGTTATAACTTTTGTAACAGGAGATGTAGGATGAGTGTCTTGTTTTAACTTTTGTAATAGAAGATGTAGGTTAAGTGTCTAGTTATAACTTTTGTAATAGCAGATATAGGTTGAGTGTCTAGTAATAACTTTTGTAATAGCAGATGTAGGTTGAGTGTCAATTAAAACTTTTGTAATAGCAGATGTAGGTTAGTGTCTAGTTATAACTTCTGTAATAAGAGATTTAGGTTAGTGTCTAGTTATAATTTTTGTAATAGCAGATATAGGTTGAGTGTCTAGTGATAACTTTTGTAATAGCAAATGTAGGTTGAGTGTCTAGTTATAACTTTTGTAATAGCAGATATAGCTTGAGTGTCTAGTGATAACATTTGTAATAGCAAATGTAGGTTCAGTGTCTAGTTATAACTTTTGTAATAGCAGATGTAGGTTGAGTGTCTAGTTATAACTTTTGTAACAGGAGATGTAGGATGAGTGTCTTGTTATAACTTTTGTAATAGAAGATGTAGGTTAAGTGTCTAGTTATAACTTTTGTAATAGCAGATATAGGTTGAGTGTCTAGTTATAACTTTTGTAATAGCAGATATAGGTTGAGTGTCTAGTTATAACTTTTGTAACAGGATATGTAGGATGAGTGTCTTGTTATAACTTTTGTAATAACAGATGTAGGTTGAGTGTCTAGTTATAACTTTTGTAATAGCAGATGTAGGATGAGTGTCTAGTTATAACTTTTGTAATAGCAGATGTAGGATGGGTGTCTAGTTATAACTTTTGTAATAGCAGATGTAGGTTGAGTGTCTAGTTATAACTTTTGTAATAGCAGATGTAGGTTGAGTGTCTAGTTATAACTTTTGTAATAACAGATGTAGGTTAAGTGTCTAGTTATAACTTTTGTAATAACAGATGTAGGTTGAGTGTCTAGTTATAACTTTTGTAATAGCAGATGTAGGTTGAGTGTCTATTTATAAATTTTGTAATAGCAGATGTAGGTTAGTGTCTAGTTATAACTTTTGTAATAGCAGATATAGGTTGAGTGTCTAGTGATAATTTTATAATTGCAGATGTAGGTTGAGTGTCTAGTGATAACTTTTGTAATAGCAGATATAGGTTGAGTGTCTAGTGATAACTTTTGTAATAGCAGATATAGGTTGAGTGTCAATTAAAACTTTTGTAATAGGAGATGTAGGTTAGTGTCTAGTTATAACGTTTGTAATAGGAGATGTAGGTTAGTGTCTAGTTATAACTTTTGTAATAGCAGATATAGGTTGAGTGTCTAGTGATAACTTTTGTAATAGCAAATGTAGGTTGAGTGTCTAGTTATAACTTTTGTAATAGCAGATGTAGGTTGAGTGTCTAGTTATAACTTTTGTAATAGCAGATATAGGTTGAGTGTCTAGTGATAACTTTTGTAATAGCAGATGTAGGTTGAGTGTCTAGTTATAACTTTTGTAATAGCAGATATAGGTTGAGTGTCTAGTGATAACTTTTGTAATAGCAGATGTAGGTTGAGTGTCTAGTTATAACTTTTGTAATAGCAGATATAGGTTGAGTGTCTAGTGATAACTTTTGTAATAGCAGATGTAGGTTGAGTGTCAAGTTATAACTTTTGTAATAGCAGATATAGGTTGAGTGTCTAGTGATAACTTTTGTAATAGCAGATGTAGGTTGAGTGTCTAGTTATAACTTTTGTAATGGCAGATGAAGGTTGAGTGTCTAGTTATAACTTTTGTAATAGCAGATGTAGGTTGAGTGTCTAGTTATAACTTTTGTAATAGCAGATGTAGGTTGAGTGTCTAGTTATAACTTTTTTAATAGGAGATTTAGGTTAGTGTCTAGTTATAACTTTTGTAATAGCAGATATAGGTTGAGTGTCTAGTGATAACTTTTGTAATAGCAAATGTAGGTCGAGTGTCTAGTTATAACTTTTTCAATAGCAGATGTAGGTTGAGTGTCTAGTTATAACATTTTTAATAGCAGATGTAGGTTAGTGTCTAGTTATAACTTTTGTAATAGCAGATGTACGTTGAGTGTCTAGTTATAACTTTTGTAATAGCAGATGTAGGTTGAGTGTCTAGTTATAACTTTTTTAATACAGATGTAGGTTGAGTGTCTAGTTATAACATTATTAATAGCATATGTAGGTTGAGTGTCTAGTTATAACATTTTTAATAGCAGATGTAGGTTAGTGTCTAGTTATAACTTTTGTAATAGCAGATGTAGGTTGAGTGTCTAGTTATAACTTTTGTAATAACAGATGTAAGTTGAGTGTCTAGTTATAACTTTTGTAATAGCAGATGTAGGTTGAGTGTCTAGTTATAACTTTTGTAATAGCAGATGTAGGTTGAGTGTCTAGTTATAACTTTTTTAATAGGAGATTTAGGTTAGTGTCTAGTTATAACTTTTGTAATAGCAGATATAGGTTGAGTGTCTAGTGATAACTTTTGTAATAGCAGATATAGGTTGAGTGTCAATTAAAACTTTTGTAATAGGAGATGTAGGTTAGTGTCTAGTTATAACGTTTGTAATAGGAGATGTAGGTTAGTGTCTAGTTATAACTTTTGTAATAGCAGATATAGGTTGAGTTTCTAGTGATAACTTTTGTAATAGCAAATGTAGGTTAGTGTCTAGTTATAACTTTTGTAATAGCAGATGTAGGTTGAGTGTCTAGTTATAAATTTTGTAATAGCAGATATAGGTTGAGTGTCTAGTGATAACTTTTGTAATAGCAGATGTAGGTTGAGTGTCTAGTTATAACTTTTATAATAGCAGATATAGGTTGAGTGTCTAGTGATAACTTTTGTAATAGCAGATGTAGGTTGAGTGTCTAGTTATAACTTTTGTAATAGCAGATATAGGTTGAGTGTCTAGTGATAACTTTTGTAATAGCAGATGTAGGTTGAGTGTCAAGTTATAACTTTTGTAATAGCAGATATAGGTTGAGTGTCTAGTGATAACTTTTGTAATAGCAGATGTAGGTTGAGTGTCTAGTTATAACTTTTGTAATGGCAGATGAAGGTTGAGTGTCTAGTTATAACTTTTGTAATAGCAGATGTAGGTTGAGTGTCTAGTTATAACTTTTGTAATAGCAGATGTAGGTTGAGTGTCTAGTTATAACTTTTTTAATAGGAGATTTAGGTTAGTGTCTAGTTATAACTTTTGTAATAGCAGATATAGGTTGAGTGTCTAGTGATAACTTTTGTAATAGCAAATGTAGGTCGAGTGTCTAGTTATAACTTTTTCAATAGCAGATGTAGGTTGAGTGTCTAGTTATAACATTTTTAATAGCAGATGTAGGTTAGTGTCTAGTTATAACTTTTGTAATAGCAGATGTACGTTGAGTGTCTAGTTATAACTTTTGTAATAGCAGATGTAGGTTGAGTGTCTAGTTATAACTTTTTTAATACAGATGTAGGTTGAGTGTCTAGTTATAACATTATTAATAGCATATGTAGGTTGAGTGTCTAGTTATAACATTTTTAATAGCAGATGTAGGTTAGTGTCTAGTTATAACTTTTGTAATAGCAGATGTAGGTTGAGTGTCTAGTTATAACTTTTGTAATAACAGATGTAAGTTGAGTGTCTAGTTATAACTTTTGTAATAGCAGATGTAGGTTGAGTGTCTAGTTATAACTTTTTTAATAGCAGATGTTGGTTGAGTGTCTATTTATAACTTTTGTAATAGCAGATGTAGGTTGAGTGTCTATTTATAACTTTTGTAATAGCAGATGTAGGTTGAGTGTCTAGTTATAACTTTTGTAATAGCAGATGTAGGTTGAGTGTCTAGTTATAACTTTTGTAATAGCAGATATAGGTTTAGTGTCTAGTTATAACTTTTGTAATAGCAGATGTAGGTTGAGTGTCTATTTATAACATTTGTAATAGCAGATGTAGGTTGAGTGTCTAGTTATAACTTTTGTAATAGCAGATGTAGGTTGAGTGTCTAGTTATAACATTTGTAATAGCAGATATAGGTTGAGTGTTAAGTTATAACTTTTTTAATAGCAGATGTAGGTTGAGTGTCTAGTGATAAATTTTGTAATAGCAGATGTAGGTTGAGTGTCTAGTTATAACTTTTGTAATGGCAGATAAAGGTTGAGTGTCTAGTTATAACTTTTGTAATAGCAGATGTAGGTTGAGTGTCTAGTTATAACTTTTGTAATAGCAGATGTAGGTTGAGTGTCTAGTTATAACTTTTTTAATAGGAGATTTAGGTTAGTGTCTAGTTATAACTTTTGTAATAGCAGATATAGGTTGAGTGTCTAGTGATAACTTTTGTAATAGCAAATGTAGGTCGAGTGTCTAGTTATAACTTTTTCAATAGCAGATGTAGGTTGAGTGTCTAGTTATAACATTTTTAATAGCAGATGTAGGTTAGTGTCTAGTTATAACATTTGTAATAGCAGATGTAGGTTGAGTGTCTAGTTATAACTTTTGTAATAGCAGATGTAGGTTGAGTGTCTAGTTATAACTTTTTTAATACAGATGTAGGTTGAGTGTCTAGTTATAACATTATTAATAGCATATGTAGGTTGAGTGTCTAGTTATAACATTTTTAATAGCAGATGTAGGTTAGTGTCTAGTTATAACTTTTGTAATAGCAGATGTAGGTTGAGTGTCTAGTTATAACTTTTGTAATAGCAGATGTAGGTTGAGTGTCTAGTTATAACTTTTGTAATTGCAGATGTAGGTTGAGTGTCTAGTTATAACTTTTGTAATAGCAGATGTAGGTTGAGTGTCTAGTTATGACTTTTGTAATAGCAGATGTAGGTTAGTGTCTAGTTATAACTTTTGTAATAGCAGATGTAGGTTAGTGTCTAGTTATAACTTTTGTAATAGCAGATATAGGTTGAGTGTCTAGTTATAACTTTTTTAATAGCAGATGTAGTTTGAGTGTCTAGTTATAACATTTTTAATAGCAGATGTAGGTTGAGTGTCTAGTTATAACTTTTGTAATAGCAGATGTACGTTGAGTGTCTAGTTATAACTTTTGTAATAGCAGATGTAGGTTGAGTGTCTAGTTATAACTTTTTTAATACAGATGTAGGTTGAGTGTCTAGTTATAACATTATTAATAGCATATGTAGGTTGAGTATCTAGTTATAACATTTTTAATAGCAGATGTAGGTTAGTGTCTAGTTATAACTTTTGTAATAGCAGATGTAGGTTGAGTGTCTAGTTATAACTTTTGTAATAACAGATGTAGGTTGAGTGTCTAGTTATAACTTTTGTAATAGCAGATGTAGGTTGAGTGTCTAGTTATAACTTTTTTAATAGCAGATGTTGGTTGAGTGTCTATTTATAACTTTTGTAATAGCAGATGTAGGTTGAGTGTCTATTTATAACTTTTGTAATAGCAGATGTAGGTTGAGTGTCTAGTTATAACTTTTGTAATAGCAGATGTAGGTTTAGTGTCTAGTTATAACTTTTGTAATAGCAGATATAGGTTGAGTGTCTAGTTATAACTTTTGTAATAGCAGATGTAGGTTGAGTGTCTATTTATAATATTTGTAATAGCAGATGTAGGTTGAGTGTCTAGTTATAACTTTTGTAATGGCAGATGAAGGTTGAGTGTCTAGTTATAACTTTTGTAATAGCAGATGTAGGTTGAGTGTCTAGTTATAACTTTTGTAATAGCAGATGTAGGTTGAGTGTCTAGTTATAACTTTTTTAATAGGAGATTTAGGTTAGTGTCTAGTTATAACTTTTGTAATAGCAGATATAGGTTGAGTGTCTAGTGATAATTTTTGTAATAGCAAATGTAGGTCGAGTGTCTAGTTATAACTTTTTCAATAGCAGATGTAGGTTGAGTGTCTAGTTATAACATTTTTAATAGCAGATGTAGGTTAGTGTCTAGTTATAACTTTTGTAATAGCAGATGTAGGTTGAGTGTCTAGTTATAACTTTTGTAATAGCAGATGTAGGTTGAGTGTCTAGTTATAACTTTTTTAATACAGATGAAGGTTGAGTGTCTAGTTATAACTTTTGTAATAGCAGATGTAGGTTGAGTGTCTAGTTATAACTTTTGTAATAGCAGATGTAGGTTGAGTGTCTAGTTATAACTTTTTTAATAGGAGATTTAGGTTAGTGTCTAGTTATAACTTTTGTAATAGCAGATATAGGTTGAGTGTCTAGTGATAACTTTTGTAATAGCAAATGTAGGTCGAGTGTCTAGTTATAACTTTTTCAATAGCAGATGTAGGTTGAGTGTCTAGTTATAACATTTTTAATAGCAGATGTAGGTTAGTGTCTAGTTATAACTTTTGTAATAGCAGATGTACGTTGAGTGTCTAGTTATAACTTTTGTAATAGCAGATGTAGGTTGAGTGTCTAGTTATAACTTTTTTAATACAGATGTAGGTTGAGTGTCTAGTTATAACATTATTAATAGCATATGTAGGTTGAGTGTCTAGTTATAACATTTTTAATAGCAGATGTAGGTTAGTGTCTAGTTATAACTTTTGTAATAGCAGATGTAGGTTGAGTGTCTAGTTATAACTTTTGTAATAACAGATGTAAGTTGAGTGTCTAGTTATAACTTTTGTAATAGCAGATGTAGGTTGAGTGTCTAGTTATAACTTTTTTAATAGCAGATGTTGGTTGAGTGTCTATTTATAACTTTTGTAATAGCAGATGTAGGTTGAGTGTCTATTTATAACTTTTGTAATAGCAGATGTAGGTTGAGTGTCTAGTTATAACTTTTGTAATAGCAGATGTAGGTTGAGTGTCTAGTTATAACTTTTGTAATAGCAGATATAGGTTTAGTGTCTAGTTATAACTTTTGTAATAGCAGATGTAGGTTGAGTGTCTATTTATAACATTTGTAATAGCAGATGTAGGTTGAGTGTCTAGTTATAACTTTTGTAATAGCAGATGTAGGTTGAGTGTCTAGTTATAACTTTTGTAATAGCAGATATAGGTTGAGTGTTAAGTTATAACATTTTTAATAGCAGATGTAGGTTGAGTGTCTAGTGATAAATTTTGTAATAGCAGATGTAGGTTGAGTGTCTAGTTATAACTTTTGTAATGGCAGATGAAGGTTGAGTGTCTAGTTATAACTTTTGTAATAGCAGATGTAGGTTGAGTGTCTAGTTATAACTTTTGTAATAGCAGATGTAGGTTGAGTGTCTAGTTATAACTTTTTTAATAGGAGATTTAGGTTAGTGTCTAGTTATAACTTTTGTAATAGCAGATATAGGTTGAGTGTCTAGTGATAACTTTTGTAATAGCAGATATAGGTTGAGTGTCAATTAAAACTTTTGTAATAGGAGATGTAGGTTAGTGTCTAGTTATAACGTTTGTAATAGGAGATGTAGGTTAGTGTCTAGTTATAACTTTTGTAATAGCAGATATAGGTTGAGTTTCTAGTGATAACTTTTGTAATAGCAAATGTAGGTTAGTGTCTAGTTATAACTTTTGTAATAGCAGATGTAGGTTGAGTGTCTAGTTATAAATTTTGTAATAGCAGATATAGGTTTAGTGTCTAGTGATAACTTTTGTAATAGCAGATGTAGGTTGAGTGTCTAGTTATAACTTTTATAATAGCAGATATAGGTTGAGTGTCTAGTGATAACTTTTGTAATAGCAGATGTAGGTTGAGTGTCTAGTTATAACTTTTGTAATAGCAGATATAGGTTGAGTGTCTAGTGATAACTTTTGTAATAGCAGATGTAGGTTGAGTGTCAAGTTATAACTTTTGTAATAGCAGATATAGGTTGAGTGTCTAGTGATAACTTTTGTAATAGCAGATGTAGGTTGAGTGTCTAGTTATAACTTTTGTAATGGCAGATGAAGGTTGAGTGTCTAGTTATAACTTTTGTAATAGCAGATGTAGGTTGAGTGTCTAGTTATAACTTTTGTAATAGCAGATGTAGGTTGAGTGTCTAGTTATAACTTTTTTAATAGGAGATTTAGGTTAGTGTCTAGTTATAACTTTTGTAATAGCAGATATAGGTTGAGTGTCTAGTGATAACTTTTGTAATAGCAAATGTAGGTCGAGTGTCTAGTTATAACTTTTTCAATAGCAGATGTAGGTTGAGTGTCTAGTTATAACATTTTTAATAGCAGATGTAGGTTAGTGTCTAGTTATAACTTTTGTAATAGCAGATGTACGTTGAGTGTCTAGTTATAACTTTTGTAATAGCAGATGTAGGTTGAGTGTCTAGTTATAACTTTTTTAATACAGATGTAGGTTGAGTGTCTAGTTATAACATTATTAATAGCATATGTAGGTTGAGTGTCTAGTTATAATATTTTTAATAGCAGATGTAGGTTAGTGTCTAGTTATAACTTTTGTAATAGCAGATGTAGGTTGAGTGTCTAGTTATAACTTTTGTAATAACAGATGTAAGTTGAGTGTCTAGTTATAACTTTTGTAATAGCAGATGTAGGTTGAGTGTCTAGTTATAACTTTTTTAATAGCAGATGTTGGTTGAGTGTCTATTTATAACTTTTGTAATAGCAGATGTAGGTTGAGTGTCTATTTATAACTTTTGTAATAGCAGATGTAGGTTGAGTGTCTAGTTATAACTTTTGTAATAGCAGATGTAGGTTGAGTGTCTAGTTATAACTTTTGTAATAGCAGATATAGGTTTAGTGTCTAGTTATAACTTTTGTAATAGCAGATGTAGGTTGAGTGTCTATTTATAACATTTGTAATAGCAGATGTAGGTTGAGTGTCTAGTTATAACTTTTGTAATAGCAGATGTAGGTTGAGTGTCTAGTTATAACTTTTGTAATAGCAGATATAGGTTGAGTGTTAAGTTATAACTTTTTTAATAGCAGATGTAGGTTGAGTGTCTAGTGATAAATTTTGTAATAGCAGATGTAGGTTGAGTGTCTAGTTATAACTTTTGTAATGGCAGATGAAGGTTGAGTGTCTAGTTATAACTTTTGTAATAGCAGATGTAGGTTGAGTGTCTAGTTATAACTTTTGTAATAGCAGGTGTAGGTTGAGTGTCTAGTTATAACTTTTTTAATAGGAGATTTAGGTTAGTGTCTAGTTATAACTTTTGTAATAGCAGATATAGGTTGAGTGTCTAGTGATAACTTTTGTAATAGCAAATGTAGGTCGAGTGTCTAGTTATAACTTTTTCAATAGCAGATGTAGGTTGAGTGTCTAGTTATAACATTTTTAATAGCAGATGTAGGTTAGTGTCTAGTTATAACTTTTGTAATAGCAGATGTAGGTTGAGTGTCTAGTTATAACTTTTGTAATAGCAGATGTAGGTTGAGTGTCTAGTTATAACTTTTTTAATACAGATGTAGGTTGAGTGTCTAGTTATAACATTATTAATAGCATATGTAGGTTGAGTGTCTAGTTATAACATTTTTAATAGCAGATGTAGGTTAGTGTCTAGTTATAACTTTTGTAATAGCAGATGTAGGTTGAGTGTCTAGTTATAACTTTTGTAATAGCAGATGTAGGTTGAGTGTCTAGTTATAACTTTTGTAATAGCAGATGTAGGTTGAGTGTCTAGTTATAACTTTTGTAATAGCAGATGTAGGTTGAGTGTCTAGTTATGACTTTTGTAATAGCAGATGTAGGTTAGTGTCTAGTTATAACTTTTGTAATAGCAGATGTAGGTTAGTGTCTAGTTATAACTTTTGTAATAGCAGATATAGGTTGAGTGTCTAGTTATAACTTTTTTAATAGCAGATGTAGTTTGAGTGTCTAGTTATAACATTTTTAATAGCAGATGTAGGTTGAGTGTCTAGTTATAACTTTTGTAATAGCAGATGTACGTTGAGTGTCTAGTTATAACTTTTGTAATAGCAGATGTAGGTTGAGTGTCTAGTTATAACTTTTTTAATACAGATGTAGGTTGAGTGTCTAGTTATAACATTATTAATAGCATATGTAGGTTGAGTATCTAGTTATAACATTTTTAATAGCAGATGTAGGTTAGTGTCTAGTTATAACTTTTGTAATAGCAGATGTAGGTTGAGTGTCTAGTTATAACTTTTGTAATAACAGATGTAGGTTGAGTGTCTAGTTATAACTTTTGTAATAGCAGATGTAGGTTGAGTGTCTAGTTATAACTTTTTTAATAGCAGATGTTGGTTGAGTGTCTATTTATAACTTTTGTAATAGCAGATGTAGGTTGAGTGTCTATTTATAACTTTTGTAATAGCAGATGTAGGTTGAGTGTCTAGTTATAACTTTTGTAATAGCAGATGTAGGTTGAGTGTCTAGTTATAACTTTTGTAATAGCAGATATAGGTTTATTGTCTAGTTATAACTTTTGTAATAGCAGATGTAGGTTGAGTGTCTATTTATAACATTTGTAATAGCAGATGTAGGTTGAGTGTCTAGTTATAACTTTTGTAATAGCAGATGTAGGTTGAGTGTCTAGTTATAACTTTTGTAATAGCAGATATAGGTTGAGTGTTAAGTTATAACTTTTTTAATAGCAGATGTAGGTTGAGTGTCTAGTGATAAATTTTGTAATAGCAGATGTAGGTTGAGTGTCTAGTTATAACTTTTGTAATGGCAGATGAAGGTTGAGTGTCTAGTTATAACTTTTGTAATAGCAGATGTAGGTTGAGTGTCTAGTTATAACTTTTGTAATAGCAGATGTAGGTTGAGTGTCTAGTTATAACTTTTTTAATAGGAGATTTAGGTTAGTGTCTAGTTATAACTTTTGTAATAGCAGATATAGGTTGAGTGTCTAGTGATAACTTTTGTAATAGCAAATGTAGGTCGAGTGTCTAGTTATAACTTTTTCAATAGCAGATGTAGGTTGAGTGTCTAGTTATAACATTTTTAATAGCAGATGTAGGTTAGTGTCTAGTTATAACTTTTGTAATAGCAGATGTAGGTTGAGTGTCTAGTTATAACTTTTGTAATAGCAGATGTAGGTTGAGTGTCTAGTTATAACTTTTTTAATACAGATGAAGGTTGAGTGTCTAGTTATAACTTTTGTAATAGCAGATGTAGGTTGAGTGTCTAGTTATAACTTTTGTAATAGCAGATGTAGGTTGAGTATCTAGTTATAACTTTTTTAATAGGAGATTTAGGTTAGTGTCTAGTTATAACTTTTGTAATAGCAGATATAGGTTGAGTGTCTAGTGATAACTTTTGTAATAGCAAATGTAG
This sequence comes from Stictocephala bisonia, assembly GCA_035578905.1. Taxonomy (NCBI): domain Eukaryota; kingdom Metazoa; phylum Arthropoda; class Insecta; order Hemiptera; family Membracidae; genus Stictocephala; species Stictocephala bisonia. The sequence continues at coordinate 953,836 of JAQJVL010000143.1, forward strand.
GTCGAGTGTCTAGTTATAACTTTTTCAATAGCAGATGTAGGTTGAGTGTCTAGTTATAACATTTTTAATAGCAGATGTAGGTTAGTGTCTAGTTATAACTTTTGTAATAGCAGATGTAGGTTGAGTGTCTAGTTATAACTTTTGTAATAGCAGATGTAGGTTGAGTGTCTAGTTATAACTTTTTTAATACAGATGTAGGTTGAGTGTCTAGTTATAACATTATTAATAGCAAATGTAGGTTGAGTGTCTAGTTATAACATTTTTAATAGCAGATGTAGGTTAGTGTCTAGTTATAACTTTTGTAATAGCAGATGTAGGTTGAGTGTCTAGTTATAACTTTTGTAATAGCAGATGTAGGTTGAGTGTCTAGTTATAACTTTTGTAATAGCAGATGTAGGTTGAGTGTCTAGTTATAACTTTTGTAATAGCAGATGTAGGTTGAGTGTCTAGTTATAACTTTTGTAATATGTTGAACATTAATTTTTTGTCTACTTATTATAATTTAACCATACTTTATTGGGCCGGCCTCTTTTGGATACATTTCCTTCAGTTTATGAAGGAATTTATTAGATTGAACATTCATTAAATCATTTTGTTGTTAATTTATTTTATCTATTTATATTTACTGTCTGTATTGCTACCATATACAGAAAAGTGAAGAACTGCCTATTTTGGTTGTTAAATACTTATTTAAAATAAGTTTTGGTTTAGGATCAAAATAAAAAAAGTATTTTCACAAAAATCACCAAATTGACATTTTAAGTTTTATAGACTTATTTTGCACGTATAACATTGTTTTAAAAGTGTAAAATAATGTTATTAACCTTAAAAATATCCGATTATTTAGATAATGACTTTACTTTTGAGTTAAATTTATTTTTAACACTACATTCAACTAACAATTGTGATATTTCGATCTATAATAAGTGCTCCCTTTCAAATCGTTCTTCAGATTTGTGTAATAAATATAAGTAGTTTATCTGTTTAGTAATAACCGAAGTGTATTTATTAAGTACACGGTGATATTAATTATTTTTGTTCGAAATGTTTATCTAAGTACAAGTTTTAATTTTATTACTTTTGGAAAGTGTTTAAGTGAATTATCAACATGCTACCTTATTGGCAGACTTTAGAGGCACATTTGAGAGCAGTGTAAATAGAGATAGCAGCAGGTTGGAGGCGTAACGGAGTTAAAACTTTAAATCAAATGACACGAGAGTCAGTGGAGAATCAGATTAGCTATCAGAGTGGAGTTTGACGTTTGCAGAACTAAACACACACCGAGGGACTACACACGCACTCCTTCGGAATATATCTAAGCAAACATTGCGGATGTCTTATTTCCTGTGATACGTTTCTGTAAGTTGTAAAAAATATAAATAAATAAATAAAATAAAATAAAAACTAAAAAAACAAGTTATAATACATTTAAACAAATTGAAGATATTTTATAACATGACGCTATAGGATTATTTCCAATACGCAATAAAGCAATGTTTTTTCAATTTTTTTCATATAAGAAATAAAGTGCATAATTTGTGTAACTTATTTCAGATTAATTTATCTATTTTTATTATATGGACAGGTTTTATGGGGAGTTTGTACAATATAAAATATTTCAACAGATTACTTAATATAAAAAACAAAAAGTAAATAAATAATAACAACTTAGGAGTAAGAATATACAGAAGATCATCGGGAGTCATGTAACTTAGGAGTAAGAATATACAGAAGATCATCGGGAGTCATGTAACTTAGGAGTAAGAATATACAGAAGATCATCGGGAGTCATATAACTTCGGTGCCACGGTGAAACTTTCAGAAAACAGCAGGTGATATGGCTAGAGTTCGAATACTGAATTTTTTAAGAAACTAACAAATCCAAAAATCTTCACCACGACTAAAATGGCACTTATTAACAAATAAGTTTTATTTAGGTTATGAGTTGATGAGTGGAGAGACGGAGTTGAAGAGTGGAGAGACGGAGTTGATGAGTGGAGAGACGGAGTTGATGAGTGGAGAGACGGAGTTGAAGAGTGGAGAGACGGAGTTGATGAGTTGAGAGACGGAGTTGATGAGTGGAGAGACGGAGTTGAAGAGTGGAGAGACGGAGTTGATGAGTGGAGAGACGGAGTTGAAGAGTGGAGAGACGGAGTTGATGAGTGGAGAGACGGAGTTGCAGAAGTTTCTCATACAGTATTGTATGAGTGATCTGAAAGAATGTATTCAGCTATATTTAATATAGTGGATAAGCTTTGAAATGTAATGAAAGGTTTTTCAGTTAGATAACATTCAACTTAAAAAAATAGAAAATGAATAAACAAATATATTGTTAGTTTATTGTTAGTTTATCAGTTCTGCACAGGATGACAACTTTTTGTTTTATATTTCCTAGTATTTTATACTTTAAAAAATTAACTTGGTTTGTGCAATTCGAATGTTTTAGTAAGATCTCTAAAATTACCCATAAAATCTTTTCAAAAATAACAACTATTCTTTAATTGTTTGACTATTTTCCTCTAAACAATTACGTGATATATTATAAACCCTAGTATAATATATCCAATAAGTAAACGAGTTATAAAATAAGAATACACACACGAAAAATAAACAGTTACCCGCTAAACTGGTAGTGACAATATCTTCTTTAACCCATCAGAGTTGCTCTTTTCATATTAGTCCATTCCCTTGGGTTAAATTCATTCAACCAGCGATTTAAACGAATTAGACTTGAGTAATTTTATAGATGAGAATGAGATATTCTGCAGAGAATTATTAGGTCATACTTCATATATAAATATCTGTTAAACCAGGATCCTACAGGTATTATTAACAGAAAACGTTTTCTACTGATATTCTAAAAAAACATTGGTAAATTAAAAAGTAAGCCTGTCCTCTTTCGAGGTAACCATTCTTAAATTGCGAGTCATTTATGTATATAAGCGTAAATAAATATGTCTATGTTTTATTGAAAACAAATTTATATGGGTTTTTGATTATACACAACCGTTTTAAATGTAAATCTACGTATACATTGTTGAATGTTATGTTTGTTATAGATTTTTGTTCTGCAACCAATATTTCAGTTCCGTTACTCATTCTACCAAGCATAAACTTAATTAAGATTACATGTAATTGAGGACAGTATTTTTTATAACTTATATTTATTTACAAATAATGTTATAATGGCATAACATTATCAATTTATTATAAATAGAGTTTAAAGTTACATGCGTAAGTCATTACTTATTATATTCACTTTGTCATTCGAAATATATATGTACATTATAGGTGAATTATAATTTTGTACACTCATAAGAATTATTTGTTGTTGACTAATTATATTCCTTTATTATTTAATGGTGAAATGTATGTACATAACACATTACAATATATACTAAATAAATGTACACTGTTATAGAATAAAATTACGGTTTTTGAATCTTGCATCACTTCCCCCCCATTTCTTAGGAAATGAACAAGACCAAAAATCTTTATCCAGACTAAAATGGCACTAAGTTTTTTTTTTTTTAACTGAATAGCATAGAGTTTTTAAAACTGAAAATACCAAAAATGTTTTTAAAAATATTTGTATTATTTATTTAGTTTTTAGAATTCTTGTATCTTATAAATAACATTACATTAAGTAAAATATTTATACAGCCAATCAGTATTAGCATCATACAATAGGATTGTGTATACATTTTATTCTGTTGTATACTAGTTAAAACGATATATAAATTTAACATAATTAAAGAACGAATTTACATTATCATAAAGTAAAAAACTATTGATTAGCTTCACAGAAACACTTTAACAAGCAGTAAATGGAAAATTTCAATAATTAGTAAATTTATTACCCTGTGGTAATATAATGTAGAGAAAAAAACATTTCCCTTACCAGAATCGAAGTCCCTCAGACACTAATTCACCGTCTATTACTGTCTATAGAATCCTTTTCAACACATTAAAATTCAAGACATGTGTTAAATTTAAGTTAAACCTGTAAGGCTATGATGCTCGGGAATATCCATATAATTTTTGTCTTTAACTATATAATGAATGTAATATACATTTGGTCCTATTTTATGGTTAATAATTGTTTACTAATAAGGTTTTTAACCATACAGTTATTATAAACCCACAATGTATAGCAGAAAACCCACTACAGGACTTCAAAGACACGTGAGATTGCTGCCAGTAATCCTTTCAAGTTCAGTTGGGGGAGGGGGGTTTTCAAGTCCTGGCTTATTTGACTTGGCCCTTTCAGTAAGGTTTCCGAGCTGACAAAGAGTCTTTGCTTTCTAAATGAGATTTTACTTATATAGGAAGGATTATGTATTAATTTAAGTAAACAATATTTAATGTGACCGAATACAATACGTCAGCATTGCAAACAAATACATGCGACAATACGACAGCATTGCAAACAAATACATATGACAATACGACAGCATTGCAAACAAATACATGCGACAATACGACAGCATTGCAAACAAATACATGCGACAGTATGGCAGCATTGCAAAAAAATACATGCAACAATATGTCAGCATTGCAAACAAATACATACGACAATATGTCAGCATTGCAAACGAATAAATGTGACAATATGGCAGCATTGTAAACAAATACATGCGACAATATGTCAGCATTGCAAACAAATACATGCGACAATATGGCAGCATTGCAAACAAATACATGCGACAATATGTCAGCATTGCAAACAAACACATGCGACAATACGACAGCATTGCAAACAAATACATGCGACAATATGGCAGCATTGCAAACAAATACATATGACAATATGACAGCATTGCAAACAAATACATGCGACAATACGACAGCATTGCAAACAAATACATGCGACAATATGGCAGCATTGCAAACAAATACATGCGACAATACGACAGCATTGCAAACAAATACATGTGACAATATGTCAGCATATAAAGAAATACATGCGACAATATGTCAGCATTGCAAACGAATAAATGCGACAATATGGCAGCATTGCAAACAAATACATGCGACAATATGTCAGCATTGCAAACAATAGTAACTTATCTTATAATATTAACGTAAAATAATAAGCAACACAAAAGTATATAACTATTAAATATGAAAACAAAAACATGTAATTAATTTTGAATTTTGCAAATATGTGTATATATCTCGTATACATTGAGTAAAAAATGTTATGTAAGCAAATATATGTTTCATGTATTGAATAACTTCACTCGTTTATACACTAACGCACTGACCCAAATGTTTAACCCTACAACCAATGTGCATGAATACAATTAATAATTGACTTTAGACAGAGTTAATTGACTAAATCCCTCCTCTCTCCATATATTAAGTATGTTCTTGAAGGATATGGAATTTTAAAATAAGAACATGAATTCCAATGTACTTCTCAACCATTCTGCGCACGAAAATTAACCTAAATTCCTCAGAAAAGCTACAAGAGCAATCTTGCTGATCAATTTTAAAATCATAATTATATGTCGAATAAGATACTACATACGGCTATAACTTATTTATTCTAGTTTTATTTGCGTTAATATACGTATTGTTTGTTTATATTAGAAGAATGTTAAATATTTGATAATGTAAGCAAGCAGTGCATGCTGAACTAAACTATTTACGTATTTTCTTAAATGGTATTTATTTTAAATGATCATTGTTATGAAATGCACTGAATTGTTGAGATATTCATGTACCTACAATTACAAAATATTATTCGTAAATTAAACTATACATTTTACAGATTACTGCTGTACTTCGAATTATATTTCAAATGTAGGTAAATAATAAATACGATACAACTAATGAAATCTATTATATGAACCAATATAAGCATCCTACTTTTATTATTAGGATTGCCAAACAAAAATTATGGTTGAAAATTTACCCTTTAATTATGTGTTTTATTAAAATATTTTTATAATGAATGGTATCAAAAGTATTACAATCAAGCACACATTAGTTAATAGATTGTATTTTAAATTATATATGAGTGACTTAAATAAAACTTGATAGTAAATTTTAAGGGATTAACGTAACATATTTTCATAAAAAAATATTTAAATGATTATATTAGATTAAGTAATTTACGACTTCATATCTAATTAAGAATCTAGGTCCTAGAGAATATTCGTTAAGGAACTGTGTTTGTGAAGGATTACAAACTAATATATAGTTTTTTAATTAGCATAATAAGTGTTGGTACAGATACAGTACAAGTAAACGTCACATAAAAGCATAAACTATCATAATAAGAGTGACTAAGGGAACTCCAATAAAACGAGAAGTATCAATCACAAGAAAACTATTTTGCAAATTATGATAGTTAATATTGATAAATTAGTTCGTAAATATATCAATATTTAGTATCAGTAAAAGTCACACAACACAAATTCATTACAATATAAGTACAAAATACACAAATATATTACAATAAAAGTACAAAATGCACAAATATTATAGTGATCGATTTCAGTGAACCACGCTCACCTTCCTCAGACCTGAGGGATTCACAAAAGAATGGATAATGGTATTGAATACGCTCTATATAACATACTTCTGAAGCTAGCTGTTTTATGAGGAGGATGGACAGAACTTTATTTATTGTACAATTAGTTTGGGTGGGTTTCCTGAAAATTCTCTATGAAAGTTTGTTATGATCACGATGATATTCTGGTTTTATTTAACGATAAATCATGTATTGACTTAGATAATATTAAATATACTTAATTATCACCACCAGAAGCTTAGTTTTACCAGTAAACTTGAATCTATTAATGAAACTAACTTTTTGGATCTAAAATTAATTCGTGATCATAACAAACTTTCATATAGAATTTTCAGGAAACCTACCCAAATCAACTGTACAATAAATAAAGTTCTGTCCATCCTCCTCACAAAACAGCTAGCTTCAGAAGTATGTTATATAGAGCGTATTCAATACCATTAAGTGTTGCAGATAGAAAACAGGAAATAAATGTAATAAAATCAATAGCTATTGCAAATGGATACAAGGCATAAATAATTTATGAAATTGGAAGTGGAATAAGAAAGAAAGTATCAAATAAAATTCGAGACGAAAAACGAACAACACTTAAAAAAGAAAGATACAATAACGAACAAAAGAAGTATGTATCCCCCATTACAATGTACTGTTTACACAAAGAGCTGGTAATAGATTTAAGAAATTCAATTTATCAGTTTTTAAAACTTGTAATACTATGTCTAACATTTTACACTCGAATATTGAAAGTGAAGATAAATTCAATAACTCAGGAATATGTAGGATTAACTGTATTGATTTTAATATGATTTACATAGGACAGACTGTACATTTTAGCAAAAGATATAAAAACCTTGTCTCTGCTTTTAAAATAAAAAACCTGAAAGATCTATCGTAGCTAAACACCTTCTGAATTGTACTCACAATTTGAATATAATAGATGAAAATGTAGATATTGTCAAAGTTTGTAAGAAGAGTCGTACTATGAATTTTTTGGAGGAGTTATTTATTTTTAAAGAAAATGTAAGGATCGTGATAAATTAATGAATGAACAGGTTAATTTTGTTTCCGAAATAGTTTTTAATAATATATTTTCAGCGTATAAAAGAACAGAAGTAACAGTCAAATATCGCAGTAGCAGCCATTTTGACGATTCAAGCCAATGGGGTCACGTGATCATAGGCCTGAAAATTGAGTTGTTGAACACCTTTTTCCATTATTTTGTGAATCCCTGTGGTCTGAAGAAGGTGAGCGTGGTTCACCGAAATCGATCACCATAATATTTGTGCATTTTGTACTTATATTGTAATAAATTTGTGTTGTGTGACTTTTATTGATACTAAATATTGATATATTTATGCAACTATTATATCAATATTAACTATCATAATTTGCAAAATAGTTTTCTTGTGATTGATACTTCCCGTTTTATTGAATTTCCCTAAGTCACTCTTATTATGATAGTTTATGCTTTTTATACTGTACATTAATTTAAATGTCATGTGAGCTTTAGTATAGGATTAAAAAAAAATAAAATAATATTACGTAAGACTTGTTTAATATCTTCACAAAATGGAGGGAGACTGATCTGATTATTGTATCTACAGTATCTAAGATAGCACACTGATTTCAGTTTGATATTTTCATAACTCATTTGAGTACAGTCAGTTCATAGGACATGTCAAAAATATGTAAATACCTACACTTATTATCTATGAAGTGTTACTTGTCTGACACGATTGTTCTACTCTTTAATCTACTGAGGTTGAATCATATTATTGAATAGTCTCTAAAATGTTGTTATGTAAGAGAACCGCTGATGAGTAGATTTTATATTGATGTGATGAGTTTGAGGGAACCACGAGGGATAGATTAGCAAGCGTAAAGAACCACCTCATGGGCTATTGGCTAGTATTCTATAAAGGTTCCTTCAATAATTTTTGTTATATGAAAGTCAGTTCCTGTTTTTACCGATCTCAGTACTAAGTAAACTATATAATGAGGTTAAAAAGACATTTATTTACCTAAGAAGAGGTTAATGTGTTCACAAATAGGAGAGATTTTGTTTATACTATCATTATTACAGATGTTTATTAAATGTATAGAAATGTCCCAAAACCTCTTGAGCCAAACTGTAACTAGATTAAATAAGCAGAGTAGCCTGGTAATATTGCTAGTTTCTACCGCTCTATTAACTTCCTGACCTATTTAGTAAACGTTGCCAGGCAGCGACTGCATGTTATTATATTATACCTATGTTTATTAAACTGATATGAGATGTACTGCTTAACTTTATGATAATATGAACATCTTTTACTTGGAAATGCTAGTGAAGTTGTTGTTTGTTACTTTCATTTATTATAAATTAAATACCTAAAAAAATAATAATAAATAAAATGAAGCGTGAAATGATGATAAGCAAAACTTTATAATGAGTTTAATTGGGTTTGTTGATTTTCATTAAAAACATGATGTTATTAATAAGTAGCATGTGTTTAACTTATATGAGTTAGCATCGTTTCTAGTAAACCAAATAACATATTATGTAAGTACTACCTTTATCACCGATTTTGTGTAACTTAGCTCCTGTAAAGACACGTTAAATAAATGAATGGAGTAAATGATCTCGATCACTCTACAACTGCCAATTATCCAAAACGTTTTACGCTAGGCAAGCTGAGTTAAATATTGAAACCGTTATCAAGTACTGCTTTTAAGCAAGTGAGGCATATTTCGTTGCCAAAGTAAACCTGAAATATCTCTGAAATATTTTTCGGTAATGAAATACTTTTCTCATCTCTAATCCCATAAATTGTGTAAATGGACTTAACGTTCCTCGTAAGAGTTATTCTTACTGAATACTTTACAAACCATTGTGGGAAGCTGAAATTTATAGAAATTTAAACGGGGATTACATAATACCTATTACGTCAACACATTGTCATGTATTTCCATATATGCTTATTCTCTTGGGAATTACTCACAGAAATAAGGCCTATTCGTACCTTAGATTTAGATTTGTGAAGAAATGTCACTTTTATTCATAAGTTCTAAAATAATTTGTTTATTAATTAAAATTGACGTTTGGAACATTGAGTATATGTTTATGGAATCTCAACTTAGTATTATTCATAAAATTTATTCACAATCCATAAAATAATTAAGTCATATACGAAAATATGATTTAAGCCTTATCATAATGTTTAACAAAATAGGTTTAGCAATATATTTTAATTAAGTTAGGTATTAATGACAATTTTAGTAATTAATAAAAAGAAACCCTCAATTTATAACTAATATTTGGTAGAATAACATTAATGTTATTCATATAGCTAAACAGTAATGCGCATATGAATAATATTTTATAAAGTTAAATAATGCTATAAGTGATAAATTATGTAATAGGCAGCGTCTAGAGAACCACGGGAGTTCATCTACTAGAACGTCATTAGTTATGAATCAAGTGGAAAATATTGTTATGAGTTACAAACTTCATTATTGCAAATTATAAACCAGTTTGCCATATATGAATAAATGAATGAATAAATGAATTTATTCCATCATAATCAGTACAAAGTTATAATAATAAAACAACCCGGAATTGACTGACCACTTTTACGAGTAATGTGGTCAGTATAGGCAACAAAATACAACAGGTTTCTTGTCAGAGTCCAGATTATAGTAGCATGTTGTTACCAGCCGGGCTGCTCTCCGTGGCGTCTACACCTAACACTGATAAGGCACATAACAGGACCTGCTATGCAAGACCGTACCTTCACTGCAATTCACAACTGATGCACTTCACTACAATACTAATAAACACTAATAAACACAAACAATTCACTTCAGCCTAGTATAAAAATATTTACAATTTCTTATTTCAATTATTACAATATTTTACCAAAAAATAAAACCAAAATACATAATACCATTACAATACAACTATAAAACACAAATAAACAGAGAACACATCTTCATTTTTAACTGTAGAATAAGTTACAATTTTCATTTAGTAATAGAAAAGCTTTTAAATTACTACAACATTTTCTATCGTTAACTGAAATTTTAATTTCAAAAGGCAACTTGTTGAAACATTTTGGACCATTATACAGAAATGAATGCTTCAATACGGACTTGTTAATCTTAGGAGTTCTAAACATTCTCCGGACTATGCTTCTGGTACCGTAATTTAGGTCCGTTGTACCCAAATTACCACTTTTAGTGTAAAAAAGTCTGAGGACTTTAAAAACAAACAAATGTTGTAATGGTAATATTTTCAATTGAACGAAAATCGGAAATGAGCTGTCTCGTATTCTCTTGTGTGTAATTATTCTCATAAAATGATTCTGCACCACTCTTAATCTCTCTATTAAATATTTAAAAGTCCCACCCCAGTCCCCCATATATGAATCAACGAATACGTATTTATGGGCAATATGCACGATATACCTTAAATGTATTCCCAGTTTAAAAAAAGTGTTTTATTGGTTATTATTGTGTAAGTCAGCCGCCTTAGTAGATTGTCACTAAGTGCACAATTATTATCAGCCTTCTGCTTTTTCGTTAAAAAGTTAAAATAAGCAGAGAAAATTTTAGAGGAATATCCAAACTCGATCATGCTTTTAGTTTACTTGTAGTACTTCTTTAGTTCTGGCGTTATTTTTACATATTCATTAAAAATACTTACATTTAAACCACAATCAGCTGGTTCGATATTTGAAGATATCCTGAACAAGGAATTACAGTTTTAATAATGTACATTTAGTTCTATCATTGAAGGCATCTTCAGTTCATCTGTATAATTAAGCCTTAAAAGGTATATAACTAAACCAATATAATTAATACCAATTTAACTACTAACCTCTTAAAAATATACAAAAGCAGAAGTATATATAAGGAAGGCTATATAGAAAATGAAAATGATAAGTTATACCTATTGCTTGGTTTTCTGTAACATATGTCTTGATTTTATTTGTAATTAAATGCCTAGTTGATCATAAATGTCAAGGGATGTTCCCTTTACCTTCTGTACCATATGACACTTCGGGCACTTATTCAATATTTAATACATGCATCACTAAAACATGCTTTTGCACAACTGGATATATGGTTAAATAAATATGGTAAGCTTCTCCCTCCATACTCTCAACCAACATCAATAGAATGGAAATCCTTTAGCAAAGTTAAAACGTGCATTTAAGATAGCACTTCTTCAATCGTCACTTCAATCACTCTTGTTTGAATTTTACAAAAAGTATACCTAACTTATATCTCTTAATTAGTGCTACAATTTGAAACTTTCAAACTAGTATTATTTAAACGGACATGACACAATCACTAAAAAATAAATTGAGATCAGTACTCAAGTGATTCATAGTTTGCATATCCAAAAGGTATACTTAGGTATTCAATTTACATTTCCTATCACTGTAGACAAAGGTAAAACTGGTTAGGAGTTGAAGGCACACGCCTGAAGCACGGTGTAATATTCAAGTAACAAACCCGTGGGTAATGAGCTATAGGTATTGAAGTGCTGTTAATAGATGAAGTGTACATAGCCAAGAGGTACTGAAGTCACGTTGCAACTTCATTATTACCGTTCTTCTTAAGATTGATGGAATATATTTTGAAAGTTTTCAGGACCTACTGATGTAAATTTATGTCACTATTTTTAAACGTTATAACAAATTTGATCAATGTCCAATATCGAGATATTATTGATCAAATAACCTTAGGATGATGAACGATTGAAATGACATTAAAAGTTAACCCTTAAAGTACAAAAAGCTAACATAACACATGCGTTTTAATCATAAGATGTAATATAGAAATAGCGCACTATTTATAAAATTATAACACACCATCTTAAACATAAATATTATTTTACAAGTATTAAATACATTCAAAATGTACTAATCGTGTTCATTATACAAACGAAAACAAATTGTACTTTAGACTAGATGATCAAAATACTTAATACTATTATAAGCTTATTAAAGAACCTTCGATGATTGTAAGTAACTCCCCATCTCAGTCTGTCACATACTATTTGTTACTGGAGGTGGTTTTGGTTCCCACGCTATATTACGGAGGGTCTCGAATCTCTTACTTCAGATCAGACATCCTTGTCTTTATTATCGCTTAGGAACAATAGATGTTCAGCGTATAATGGATTTACGGGAACTGATTCCTTAAAGTACAGGGTGCACTGAGTACAGATGTTTACAAAATCTTCTTTGCACAAGGGGAAATCAAATATGGAAACGCTTTGATATTTTTCCACGCTAGATCCAATCCAGTAGCCGATTTAAATTCTCCAATCGGATCATAAATTTAGTCTGATATAAAATTAGTACTTTATTCTTAAATGCCACAGACCAGGTCTTAAACATTTCACTCTGTTCAGAGTTATAGTAATTGGAATTCCATAACTCAGAATAATATCATTCGGTGCCATTTCGGAGCTTATAATGAACATACGTTACAAAAAAGTAAGACATAACAATTGTTTATCTAATGCTGATTTGCTGATTTTATTTTGTTATTTATTTGTATGGGTGATTGTACTAATAATTCGTATACAATGGAACTAAAGTACTGTATTGACTAGTTACAGACAGTCCAGTTATTAATTTCCCTTCTCCTATTTTATAGACCACATGGCTACTACCTTAGAAGAGACTGGGCCTTTTCATATTAGAATTGCTACGTTTGATGTTTCATCAATAGATGTTTAATTTTATACTAAACTCAACCTATACTTCTACTGAAACATTTAAATCTACTCCTGGATGGGACATACTAAAAAATATACAAATCAATGTGAAGTGTTGTGAAATCTTAGTAACACTGTTAATATAGTTTTGTGCAACATTTCATGAGCCTGCGTCATCTGGCTTAAAAGACATGAAAACGTTTCCATATTTATTTTCCTATCCCGAATTTAATGAGGTGAGCAAATTTCAGTTAGTAAGCCAAGATAGTTCTGAGGGAAATTATGTGGTTTGACTACAAGTTATCATCTCAGTAAGTGAAGGAAATTACTTGTCAACAAGACGAATGTGTAAGTGGAGTTGCCAAGTTGAATACATTGCCACGTAACTCGGTGTGGTAATGAACAATACGTTGTTCACTTAGTGTAGCTGTGTATAAGATAAATTATGTGGTTTGACTACAAGTTATCATCTCAGTAAGTGAAGGAAATTACTTGTCAACAAGACGAATGTGTAAGTGGAGTTGCCAAGTTGAATACATTGCCACGTAACTCGGTGTGGTAATGAACAATACATTATACCCTTGGTAAACTCTCGGAGAATTAATGAAATTCACAAAAATTTTAACAATAGAAACAGTCATCTCTGTGTAACGTTAAATAAATGAAAGTTCATTTAATAATAATAAACTAAATTATTAATTTTAAATTAGTTTCATAATTTTTACGTTCTAATGGATCCTTCATATTCTAATTATTTTTTACCTTTTACAAAAAGTCTAAATTCATGCCTAATACAATTTATAGTTATGTATGCAATGTTATATTCGACATGCTTTAAATTGATTAAAAAACAAAATGCTAAATCATTTTTATCAAAAATCTGTCATGTATTTATTCACTTCTTGTTATATAATTATCAATTATGATAAACTAAATCGGTAATTATCAGGGCTTTAAAGTATTAGGTCATTGCTAACACTTATTAATATACCTAATTAATTATATAAGGTGCTCAATATAATTGTTGATATTCCTCTTACAAGCAAATAATACAAATGTTTACCAAGATAGACCTCCTTAAAATATTTTTACCAATGTAATTAATAAAATTTTTACTATAAAATGTAACTAGAGTACATTATTTATGCATCGATGCTAATTGTTACGTCTTACAAAAATTACATTTAAATAATTGTTACAAACACAACACATATATAACATTTCTATTAAGGAAAATTTTCAATTTCGTAAAAAGATTCTTTTATATCGTAAATGGTATTTTTGTTACAGAGAGTAAAAATGAGTTGTGGGAAATAGCAGTTGATGGTGAGTGAGAACATAATAGTATACGTTAACAAAGACAATGCCAAACAAAGCCCGTTCATTTATATTGAAAGCAAGTGCATTAACAGGGTTGGTTATTTGATATATCTGACAATAGATCCTCTTGTTTCACTTTGTTCATTCATCGATATTGAAAATGTATCCACCCCGTTAGTGGTTATGATAGTTTTTATGTGGATTTAGACATGATTATAATAATTGCAAACTTAATTTTAATCCCATCCTTAAATAGTAACATAAATGTAATGTTTGTGTTGGCCTGCTATTTCATAAAATAACTCCAATTTCCATTAAAATTAATATTTTACATTTTGTTTACTAACATTAATTGACTATATAAGACATAAGACAATCTTTCAATAATTAGTCAATATAAAAGTGAATATTACATGGGTAAATTATTAGATACACGTAGGAAGCTGCCAATTTCTTCCTAATAATATGTTAGAAAACAAAGTATCGGTGGCGAGAGATACGAGAATTGTTCATCCAAACAGTTCAAATAAATAAACTAAGTGTTATCATGCCTTTAATGTTTATGAATAAATCGTTTTTGGCAACATTAATATTATTACTTTATAACCCGCCCAACAGTTTATAAATAATATATCCTACAATTATTTGTTTATAATTACGTTAAAAAGTAATACGTAACTATAGTTGGGGTAATACCACCCACCCACCCGCCCATTTTTACAGATTCGTCCACCCGTACGGAAATATTCACACTGCTGTCCGCCCATACAGCACATTAGGGATGGTCGAACCAGTGACATTTGAATACATGCACCTAGTGACAATGGTGACAGGACAACCACATACCAGTGACTTTTACCGGTGATAGATGTCACCGGTTACGGCCGTAGTAAGGCCAGTCACTATAACACCACCGTCCATCTCAAGTGTTGTGGTGTTGTATTTGAACACAGTTTAGACTATGATAATGTTTCCTAACATTGCCTAAATTACTTAAGTGTATTTTTTGACAAATGTAGGTTTATTAAATAAAAACAATACAATTATATAGATTGGTTTTAACTACGATTTTTGCAAGTAGGCCTACTTTGTATTATTCTAAGTTATATAAATTAAAAAAAAAAAATAACTAAAAAAACCTAATTGTATGTAAATGAATTCTTGTATATCCAGTCGTAAACTAGTTAAATTAAATAATTATTTTAAAACCCATTTTTTCGGTTTTTGAAGGAATAAATAAATTATAATTTTGCTTGCTCTAGGTTGGGAAAAAATAGACAATAAAATTGATGCCTTCACCATACTCCATATTTATTGAAATCTTAAATTTATTGGTATATATCAATCAAACATATTAAAATATATGAGTTTTAAAGATACGTAACTTATCCTAACCACATTCTAATACATTGGATAATAAATAATACAACTTAATCACCAGGTAGTAGAATCAAAACTCTTCGGTTTGTCTCGTAGAGATTTATAAGGATGAAGACTCAGGCTTAGTATTTTAAGTTGGAATTTGAAATTTGGAATCATTACGAAACTATTATTTATAAGCTCCAAGTTAAAATATTTAAAGTTTATTTACAGCAAACAACTTTTCTATACGCAGGTATTTTAAAGATGGAATATAAATTAATAAAGACATATTTACCGAGTAAAATTATAAAATAAAAATGACTCAGTGTTGGCATTTGTATTATTCTTGTAATATATTAACTTGTTACATATTTTTTTCATATACTAAACAATAGTGATTGGTAAGTTTGATTTATTATTAAGATTGCATAATTTTTAAAATTGCCTCTTTATATATGAAAAAAATCTTTTTTATTTACTCTTTAAACCCACATAGCCATCTCATTTGTGATTTGGTGGATTTATTATTATAATTGAAAAACAAATAGTAAATTTAAAAAGTTTTTCATGATTGTTGTTTATAGAATGAAGCCAATACCGAAATATTTCTTGCTTGACTATCATCATAGATAAATATAATTATAAATATCAATATATTAACAAAACTTTTTTACAATGCATTGTGTTTTTATATTTCTGCATTTTATTACAAATGTAAAAGAACCGTTCATATAAATTGTTATACAAATTAATATAGACAGTTAAAAAATTGGTTCAATACTCCTCATTTCGTAATGGAAGTCAACTAAAAGAAAGTAACAAATGCAGTCACGTCTAATGGTTACAACGGTAGGCTGTGACTTCATAAAACATAATAAACAAACAACCATACAGACAAAATACCGACTAGTTATATGAAAAACGATATATCTATTTGTTTTGTTCAATGTTATTAGGTTGAAAATAGTAATATATCTGAGAAGAATTCTTAAGGTTCACTTTACGATATATCATACATAATATATGTATCGTTCCAGTTGTTCTTTCAAGGCTCAGTAAAAAAATCATTATTCAGGAAGTGTTTGAATGGCTGAATGGAATAATTGTACCAATAAGAAATACTCGTCTCACAGTCGATTGACTTAAACTGTTTTATTAGGAATTTAGCTAGTATATTGTCTATTGCAGATTATGAGTATTTTTCTATTATAGTTGGTTGAATGACATAATATGTTAAACTGAAGTAATGCATAAAATAATATAGTTCTTTTAGAATAATCTAAGAACGTCTATATTAACATCCCCACAAATCAAGAATTTCATACTTCGCATCTCATTTTTGGTATAATTCAAAAGTTCCTCAAACCTATCTATAAATTGATTTTTGTCACTACCTGATGGATGATATATTGATAATTATTTATATAAGATAATTTAAATAATTAAAACTAATTATTTCAACTGCACAGACCTCAAAAACGCCTTCTATTGCATAAAAATTTAAAGTCTCTCTACATTTACAGTTAACATTTTCTTTGAGTAATATATAGCAACCCCCTCTCACTCGAGTTGTCCTACAGTAGATATTTGCTAGTGATTATTCGGGAATGGCATCTAGAACTGTACAGGTATCTTCTTTAAGCCAATGTTCTGACAAACAGACAATTTCTGGATATTAATAGTCAATTAGCATACATTCAAGCTCTTTCAAAGTCGATAAGTTTGTACACTCTTTAATATTCAAGTTAAAAACAGTAACATGTTCTTTTTCACAATTACTATTTTTATCTGCACCTAACTTATCTCTAAAAAACTATTTTCTATCTTATTACTATTAACTAAAACTATTGGTGAGAGGAATGATGGGAGAGGAGGGTTGGTTTGACCTTCAGTGAGCGCTGAGGATGTTGCGACAACGGCGCAATATGGAGGGAAGTTGTCCATAGTTAGCTCTGGTACTAGGGGAGTCTTGACAACAGGCTGCTTAGGTGGCTGCGAATCCGGGTAGCTATCAGTGGCATCGAGATCATCTGAGAGAAATATTAGTAAATCAATACTAATTTAATTTATTAGTATTGACTTATAAATGAAATTTATTTTAAGAAACCATTATTAACCCTAGTAGGACACACTGAGGTGTGACAAACCCCATGAAAATTTCATTTTAATTTTACTCTATTATTTATTAAGAGGTGATTTATTTCGTCCATATAAATTCAGTTAGTATGACTGCCTGCAAGTACCATAGACTGTCAATCTTAGTACTGCTTTCTGTGAGTCACCAAATAACCTTATAGTCTGTTTGGTTGACACCCCAGAGTGTCTTTTATGTTACAATTTTTTATTATAGTGCTTATAGTTTTAGTGCCTTTTCTCATTGTTTTTTGGATACCAAAAAATGAAAATAATAATGATTTAAGATTTTACTTCAAGAAAGAGGACTAAATTATACCTAAAAACATAAAGATTGTTCAAAAATATCTACCACATTTTCGTAGTATAATAATTTATATTTGATGAACTTTGTCCCTCTGGCTAAGATATCTATATGTAGTTTTTTATTTATTTTTGTATGTAGTAACAAAAATTACTTGCTTATACTAGTTTAAAATTGTTTTCATCCCAATATTTTAATTTGTTGATTTTTTGAACAATCTTATTACTAGCTACATGTTTTGTCATGATACGTGTCTTTTATCTGAAAAGTGAAACAAAGTGCTATAAAAATGATTAAAAAGTGTTTAATTTAATTGTTTGACATTAAAGAGAAGCCAATGTCTTATTTAAGACGTAAAATACCCCAAAAAAGTACAAAATTAAAATAATTATGTGGTTTATATAAATGGGGTGTGATACACCCCAGTGTGTCCTTTATGTCACAAAAATTAAGTGTGTCTAACCAGGGTTAAAATTAATGTAAAAATAGCTCATTTAAAATGCGTGCTTCCTTATTTTATTATGCTGGTAAAATTTGATTTGGCACTTGGCCATGATAAGGGCCAAATATTAGGATTAAACCTATATATTGGCCATGATAACTTTGTTGTTATTAGGATTAAAAAAAAAAAACCTGAGTTAATAGTTAAATTAAAGTTAGGTTTATATTAAATACTATAAATTTAAAATGTATAGTAACTTTTTTATTTTACTGTAGTAACGGATGGCTGCAAAGAAGGGGTTTTTGTTCCTCTCTCTTCCAGAAGTGCTGAGTTCCTGTAGTGTTGATAAATAGCTTCTATAAAAACTCTTCATTGTGCATCGTTCTCCTTTTTTCGACACCATTACTGTAATGGATATCAATCTAAATAAAATTACCTTTTTAAATTTTAACTACACTATAACGTTTAAATATTTTAAAAAGAACATCTCATAATAGCACATATTTATGTAATGCATTTGTTTATTTGCTAATGAAACCAAATTTGATCTCTCAAATTTAGAGATAGTTAATTGTATCACCATTATAAAACAATAATATAATCTAAATACATTAAAATTAAAAATTATAAGTTATGGTTTGCCCTACATTAAAAGTCATAAATGTGAGCTGCTTAAAATAACAACAATAATAGGTAAATTATTTGGCACATGGTAGAGTTACATTTATTTTGTGGGTGTATAAGACGAATGTGATGTTGACATATAACCAGTTTTTCATTTAGTAAGTTTTGAACTGCTTTCACTAGTGAATGTAGGCATGCTCAAAGCAATCTTTAATATTTTTCTTTCTTTTAACATAATTAAACCATGAAAATGAATTAAAGACTGTTAAGCTCCAAGCAATTTCGTCAGAATAAACTAAGTATATTAATATAATTTTTAATATTAGATCTATTACTAGGTCATAGATCGACTAAATGATATATAAATATAATTTCTTACTTGAATAGAGTCAGTATTTTTATCCTATTTTGAAATTAAAAACGCCGTTAAAATAAACTAGGCCTATACTTCATGAAAAATAATTGAGTGGTTATCGTTACATTGGAATACATAATAAATATTAATATTTTACATATCTGAACTAATTTTCTGTGAGAAATAATATGAAGTATAACTCCCAATTTCCTACGAGGGATAAGGAAATCAAGTGACAGATGGTGGCATTTTAAATCATTTCATTCCCAGCTATTTCCGTATCCAGGCTACTCTTCCCCATTCATCTCACCTAGGCGGAGGAGAACAACCACTCTACGCCACAGCCTCACATAAAAAAATATTTCACCATCCACAATGTATATTATTACTTGGCAACATTTAAATAACATATTTCCTAAATATAACATACATTTAATCAACTATATTTAAATACATACTAAATAATAGTGTAATACAAGTTCTTTATATACATTTATTTATGTATTTTATACTGTCAATGCCATAACCATTTCATATTGATCACAATTATATATGAAATTAGAGGATCAATTAATCTAGAATGTTTTATAATATAGTAATATATAGTGTATAATAGTAATGATATATTTTACTATGGCAAATACAACAATTTAACCAACAAAAAAAATAAAGATAAAAAGAAAAAGTCTGGAGTGTCAGCTACGCGGTTTCCTTGCTGTTGAATCCTCTCCATATGCACTGTTGGCCTGAAGGAGATATCTCTTGAACGGCTGCCACTTGGAACTCTGAATTTTACTTTCTCTAGGAGATCATAACAATCTATATTTGCAATCCTGAATACGGCGTCTGGACATCAGAGACTGCAAGTTCAACATTTCCGTAATTTCAGCTGTGGCGGCTTCAAGGTCCCCACCAAACGGAGGAATCGTGTCTGAATCTTTTCAAGTACATAAGAACCAAACGACACTTCAGTATTCGATATGCAGCCGTACAAGAGAACAAAAAGAGGGGGTTTAGCGGCCAAAGACAATTGAATGGCTTAGAAGGTCTCTGTATGAAGCCAAGTTTGCAAGCTGCTGAATTACAGCATGGCGAACCTGTGAGTCCCAGAATAAAGAATGGTCAAAAATGACAACCATATCATTTACCTCAGATTTTCTGCAAAGCACTGTATTTCCAATTGTGTAGTCAAACAGCCTTACATTCTGTACTGAGGAAATCTTGTAAAATAGTTTCAAGTTATATGCAAAGAGAAGATATTTGCAACGAAGGTTGTCGGTGATATTATTAATGAAAAGATTGAAAATAACTGGTGTGGAAGCCCTCTCCAAAAAGAGGGGAAATCTCACTCTCCAATATTGTCCAGCCCAGTCCAACAAACTGTGTGGACAATACTGATTTTTGAATCGAACTCAGAGAATCCTGTTCTCCAGGTAGGAGGAGAGTCATTGAAGAAGTGGGCCACAGAAACCATATTTTCTGGGTGTGCTAATGAGAAGGCAATGAGAGATTCTGTCGAATGATTTGGCAAAGTCCAATTCAATAGCATCTAGCTGATGTTTATCTGAAAAGGCATCCGAAGATGTAAAGTTGGAAGAGAACAAGATTGGCAGATAAAGATCTGCCAGAGAAGAACCCATGTTGACTGTCCGATATAATTTGTTTAGATTTAAATATGATTTGGTCAAGGACAAGCTTTTGAAATACCTTGGCCAATACTGGTAATATGGTGATGGGTCGATAGTTGATGTTATGATTGGCAGGTCCCTATTTGTGGATTGGTATAATATTATTAAAATGTTAATAATCCATTATTTTTTGCAGTGTATTTATTATACAGTAATCGATTGTTTAAATGATTTTACTCACACTTACGTATATTCACAGTTACTCTTTTTCGTAAACGTTACGGGAATTTCGAATAATGAATTGGAAATGTTTGTGTAATTATCACTTAACATAATAAATAGTGTCTTTATTTTCTATAATTTGCCAAAATTAATTTTGTTTCGCAAATTTAGTTGTTAAAAAACACTTGTAACAAGTAGATGTTTATTAAAGAGGTGAATAATAAACCACTTCTATTATACGGTTCCTAATTGTTTGCTGGATCATGTAAACTCGCTTTGTTCGGCATAATTACTCTTTATTATTCAAATAATACCTTAATTTAATCATACAGTACACAGTTACAGCTTTGATTTATTACCTAGATACACTAAAACAACTATAAGACAACATTTTTAATTATTTACATTTATTTAATTAGTTCATATTATCTTTTATAGATTTAAAAGTTCATAAAGGATATATAAATTAAAATTATACTATTTTGGACGTTTCATGCTATCTATATGGTCTTAGTTATACATATGGATTTATATGTAAGAGTTTTATACATAATAGTTCTGACCTTGGGAATAAAGGTAGACTGACGCTAGGGCGCGGCACGATTAATTTTTTTTTTTTTTGACAGTGGAAGATTAGCCCTGTCCCGCCTTAGCTGTACCTTGTGCATCACCATGTACCATGACTGGAGAAACTATACATATAATATAAACCATCATTTATATAAACAATATAATTAATCTTGTGGTGAGTATATTAGAATTGGAGGGAGATTATGGTAGCAACCTTACTAGAAGTTAACACAGATCTGAGCCTTCAAAACAAAGTCAGGACTTTATAATTTATAATAAAGATAACAAATCAATTTAAATATAAATAAAATAAGACTACCATTTCTTTATGACGAATTAATAGATCACATTCGGCTTAATGTACATAGTAAAATGAAATATTGAAATATTTTTGTAAAATAGTTAATAACTGTTATTTACTAACGGGTAGATTTGCATATCTATGTTATCGTAAAAATAATGACTGATATTTCATTCATATTATATAATGTACGTCCACTGATAAATATATAGTTCTATTTACAGTAATAAATAATTGTTGAATTGAGCATTAATTCAAAATGTCACAGACTAAACGTTAAAAGTAAAATAGCAGAAATAAAGGCAAATGGATTTCGGATATGGATTAATAAAGTTAATAGGGATATTAAAATATATCACACCATAATTTTACCTAATAATATGAAGATAAGATAAAGGTATGGATTTAAAAGAAAACAGTTAATATTTGGCAAATGAACAGATTAATCCCTCAGTAATTTAAGTATATTGATAAAAATATCCCGATTGTTTAAAAACACTATAATAATTTTACCATTAGAATTTTTAAGTGACGAAATGTTGAACTGTGCATTTTTGAAGTAAGAAGTAAGAGAAACTATTTGTTGGGGAGAACAGCGGTAAACGGAATTTGGGAACAAATTAATTATTACATGAATTGTAAACAATACCCGTGTGTTGTTTACAATTGTGCTACAGTTGGTAGGAATTAAGTTTTGGAACAAGGCTTTATTGTGGACGTTTTGTATTTACCGTTGTAATAAGACTACAATTACAGACACAACATTCTCATGTTAAATATTCAAAAACGGTAAAATAAATAAAAATATAAAACTTTTATGAAAGATTTTAACGGAACACATGGTTTAAAATATTTATTTTAACTGCTGAACACCATTAAGAAGAGTGGACCATGTAATACAAATATTGATATATTTTGTTTCAAAATTGTTTACTTTAATTTATATCTAAAAGTCATCAAAAATTTAGGTTTGTTTTTTACTAGTTTATTATATTTGATCTTTTCTTTATCAGAAAATGCATTCATAGTAAGCGCAAAATTCCTTAATTTATGCATAGTAATTAAGCCCCATTAAATAGTACAATAGCATTAAAATATATAACTGAAACAGTGTTAGCAGAGTTTCATTTATTTTTTTATAATCAATTTTTCTCTAGGAGTTTATTTATTTATATATCATATAATCAGCATTAGATAGCCTAAACTAAAATTAGTCCATGAAGTTTGGATGCTGGTTTTTATCTCGTTATTTTCCAGATAAACAACTTTATAATATTGTTGTAAACAATGTTTATCCAACCATCATAATAAAATAAAAACTTAAAACATGCTGTGAAAATTAAATTGTAAAATTCATAGTTACATGTTGGTTTTCACAAAGTGGAATTATTGATAGCTCTTAAAAGACTCTCATATTATGGTGAGGGCAGTTGTGTGTAGAAAATTAAAATATTAGAATGGAAATGTGCTCTATTTTATGATAATGAAATGAGTTCCCCATGGAATTGCTGCTTTTTTAAATATAATTACACACCCATTCACAATTTGTGATTGTGCTATTATATTCTGTAGACATAATTGTAAAAATATGAAACAATATTAGCTATATTTTAAAATCATATCAGTTTAGTTATAAGGAATTTTAATAATTTAAATTTAGGTGTTTGAAGTGGGAGTAGGTAGCCTACTGTAGAGTTGAGAGCTTATTTGAAGTGGGAGTAGGTAGCCTGCTGTAGAGTTGAGAGCTTATTTGAAGTGGGAGTAGGTAGCCTACTGTAGAGTTGAGAGCTTATTTGAAGTGGGAGTAGGTAGCCTACTGTAGAGTTGAGAGCTTATTTGAAGTGGGAGTAGGTAGCCTACTGTAGAGTTGAGAGCTTATTTGAAGTGGGAGTAGGTAGCCTACTGTAGAGTTGAGAGCTTATTTGAAGTGGGCGTAGGTAGCCTACTGTAGAGTTGAGAGCTTATTTGAAGTGGGAGTAGGTAGCCTACTGTAGAGTTGAGAGCTTATTTGAAGTGGGAGTAGGTAGCCTACTGTAGAGTTGAGAGCTTATTTGAAGGTAAGCTTTTAATTATTTGTAAATATAAGTGATATGGCTAGTGATGTGCAGAGGAGACATTTATTTAATTTTGTGATATTGTGTAATATGTACAAAATTATGTACGGATTTCTGCATGTACTTAAATACGGCATTATATTGTTCCATTATACACAATGAAGGACTGAATTCGGATTGAGTCATAAACAGGAAAAATTACAGTCAATATATTTATTGGTGAAGATTTATAATAACTACAAATTTAATACCATTGAGGTAAGGTAGTTAGTAACCGGCTTAATTCCTACAAAGGACATTAATAATGTAATCTCGCTTAAAATTTCATCTTTAGTTTATCATTACTTTCATAATTTGTAAGGGTTTTTTAATTGTATTTAAAGTTCTCTGATTTTTCTTTGTGTTTCTTTCTTTAAAGTGTCATTGAGTATTTGAGATATTCAAAGCTTACCTGTCTTTCATGCTTAGCAAAATTCCTATTTGTAGAAACCTGACTCCAACTTAATGTGAAGTTCAGTTTAAGTGGATGAAAGGACTGATAAGTAAAGACCTGAAAATAAAGACAATTTTCATTTCATTTTCAATGTGACCATGGTTCTGTAACTTCATAGCTGTGAAAAGACTGGTGTAATTTCTCAAACCCCAGAACCTATAAGTATATTTGTTCTATTATTAACTTTAAATGTCCATGGAATCCATGGAATTCAAAATTAAAATGTTAAATTAAACCCAACAACATTTTTCATCCCGATCATTTATTTAGTAATAATAAGTATTCGTTTTTTTTTTTTAACTATGGGGTTTTTTTTTAGTAAACATGTATTTTTTTATTATTTTTTTTATTTGATTAACCTCTAAAAATATTAGGAAACTATCAACCTATATTTATATATGTTTTAGTTATAGTTATTTGTCTGGAAAGTATCATGGAAATAAAATTTTAGATTATTTTATTAGATTATAAGAATGGCTTATTACCTAAACAAATTTCGTGTTTAGAATATGTAAATTGACTAAATGAATATGTAAAAACCACACTTTTATTGGATCGACATAAAATAAAATTTTCCTATAATTTGATAAGTAAAACTAAAATCGAAATAGAATTGTATCAAATAAAATAAAATACATTGAACATGAATAGAACCATATATGAATGGAAAGGATCAGGTGGATTAAAAACAATACATACGAACCCCGATACAGGAACACCGTTTGTGTCCTGGAGGGAAATTGAATGTGTAATGTTCCTTGAATATTACAAAGCATCTGAGTTCTAAGGAGGAATAATTTAAAAAAGGAAAATGAGGAAATTGGGTTAAGAGAAACAAAGATGTTCTGCCAAATTTTTCCCGTATATAAATATAAGCTTAACATGATAGTATATGTTATGGTAAAATTTAACTTTTTTCGATAAATTTATCGGATCAGTATAGAAAATATGTTCCCAACATGTGTTTTAGATTTGAAATCCTACCAAACATTGTCACATTTAAGAACTCTGGCAATAATAAAATACTTTAATTATACTGTATAATTGTGCTTGTAGATATTTAGTATTATCAGTATAATGATTAAATAATAATTATTCGAAATTACACAAAAACATGTGTGACTACATACTTTCCTACATAAACAACAAACCCCACCTGAGGAGCAATAATTGGTTGTAACAAACACACATAATTACACAATTAAACTAATTATGGTAGTTCGGTACATAATTAACTGCTGCTGTAAAGTCACAATATACAGGTTACGCAATTTAATGCAAATTAATGAAGTAAATTTGTTAACTGTAGGCTATAAGTTGTTCTTTCAGAAAAACGTTCATTATATTTCGGTACTGTATTTGTTTATATAGTAATATATTCTTGTAGACTAGTAAATAGTACCGGACAAAAATAAAATATCCACTAAAAATAGTTTATAGATACTTACTTAAATGTATGTATGATTTTACTTGCCTTAGAAAGGTGATTATGAAAATGTTTAATGCAAAATATTGAAATTGTAAACAAATCTTAAGCTAAATAAACAACGTCCTCGCCGACCAATAGTTTCATGCAGTTACAATAAATTCCATACATTATTTGAATCAAATATCAATACCAACAAAACAGGATTAGCTCGTCATAAGTTCTTTTTAGCTCCAGAATATACTCGTATTTACAAATTATGTGTATGTGTTGTAGGTTGGTGATTCCATTCCAGATTTAAATTTCTGTGTAAACCCCTCTACATTTTCGTCAACTATTCTGACGTATATCGCTTTACTGAACTTCCTTAAGTAGGTAAATGACCAAGTTTAAATGTTCAAGTACTCTAAAGCTTTATATCAAATTAGATTTGTGGGGTAAATTCACTAATTTTAAAAAATGTTATGTCTTTAATTAATTCTCAGAGATTATGATGAACTAGTTTAAAGTCGAAAGTGTTTTTAGTTTTTAAGAAATCTACTATAACACTTCAAAAGTGAACGTGTTCCTTAACAAGTCTCTGTAAATAACTTACCATCCTTGTCAGTATAAAAATAATTTTAGGGTGTAAATTGGTTCCCATAAACGTACAGAGGGTCTATGTATAATTATGTAAAACCATTCAATTCCAGAATGACTAGTTATTGTTGCATGCCCTAACACACTACCTGACATGATATAATATATTTTTTAAATGCAAGGCCATGACAAAATTAAAACAAACATACTTAAAAAGTGCAAAAATACACTAATGATCAGAGCCAATTATCCTTCAATGATATTTATTAATTGTTGTAGTTTTCGTGTATTTTATCAAAAGGCAAAGGCACTTGGACAGTTCGAACATCTTCAATAGTGCTATGCATACTCCATACGCTCCACATTGTATAGTAGCCTGTCTGTTCAAAGTGGCTTGCCGATATCCTTTTATGTACGTTTTGATCTAACTCGAGAGTTTGCTAAAGGCTTTGAGGTATGCTAGAACGGATTGTGTCTACATGCCTTGTACTGGTCATTTTTAATTTTTGTTCACCATAGTGTCTTTGTAAGGGTATTGATTACGTGTTACACCAGCATATGTTGGTTGTTTTATTTGTAACATATCACAAAATGATGAAGGAATAAAAACGTATTATATTATATTATATTGTATTATATTATATAGCATGTGTAAAGATTAAACTTTTTAAAACTATCTGAATGTTTTAAATTATATTAACAATTACAATGCTGTTTAACAACTACATGTATGCAGACGTATTAAGTAATGTTTCTTAAACCTTACTATTCAAAATTATTTAAAAATATTAATTATGTAGAATTCATTTGATACTGAATCCACCTCAGTACTGAGTTCGTTGTTACATTCCGCTATGAATGAAATTATATTATTTAATCTTACATAAAAGATGTTTGAATCTATTAGTTAACTTTAATTTTACTATTTAAAAGACGTGTTAAGAAAATGGTTGAGACAATACACTTTATATTTATAAAAAATAAATTTAAAACTACAATAATTTAAACAATTATTGTCTTATGGAAGGGTTTTATGAATTATTAGATTGATTAATTAATTATACAAAATAACTTGGATCAGGATAAAGAATATGTGGTTTATATACATTTTCACTTTTTCAATTATTTTGAAAATAGTTTAAAACTAAATGTAAACTGAGGATAAAGAAACCGTTATTCATAAATTTAAATATCCAAAGCATTATTAAATTAACACTTCGGATTGTTGCCATGTGTTTGTTGATCTGTTTTTGTGCTGGTGTGCTGAGTTCCCTTCCGTGATAAATAGTTCACATAATGGGCCTTCATCGTGTAAAGACCCCCCTCTGTAGACGCCTTTACTGTAATGGTTCTTGATCTAAAGAGAATCCCCTTTTCCAATTAGCCTAAAATCTTGAAAATTTAAATTCGTTGTAATCTGAATAAAGTTTTACATAATGTTTGATATATATTAAAAAAAGATTCAATAACTATGAAACTATTTTTCAGTTTCGTAAAAGTGTTATTTTAAATGCTACTGGTTTTATAAGCAGCACCCCTTCCATTAGTATTACATGGAAATGTACATGAGCATCGGGGAAAATTTAACACTGATGTAGTCTTACTTTATAACTTGGTCACTTTGACTTTAATGACTAAAATTTCTTTTCAGTATATATGGATAATTGTTAATTATACTTGTCAATATAGAGAACAAAAATAACTTTTACTTTATAAAAAAAAGTTTGATCGATCTAAACATAACAGTTTAATATTATTCGGCTAAAGAAAAATTTAAAAACATAACGTGAAGTTATTCAGGTATATACATTGATATATACGTTTTAAAAAATATTTATTAAATTTAAAATCTTTAAGGCAATAACGATTAATTTAAAATTAAAATAGAAACACATATGTTTGTATTTAGTGAATCAGTACACTTTTCCTCGTATTTGCCCAAAGAATAAATGTCTTTTAAAATTTTTGTTAAATAAACAACAACCATAAATTAATAAAGATCGCACAGTTATTCGCCTCCATCTATACTTAATTCGAAACACATACCACATACTTGTGTCACTAATAATAACTAAAAACGACGGTAACACGTCTATCATGATATATATGATTATTAGTATGTAACAAACAAGGCCTTGCCAGAGGTCTTGACCGAAGGAATCCGACGTTATCACAAGATAAATGTATCAACGACATCAAGCTAGGCTGTTCCTTGGATGGATGACGAAGGGGATAACGCAGCCCACCTGCCTCGTCACTTGTGATTGTTCAGAAGTCACTCTAAGCCATTGGTTCTCAGATGTAGTGTTATAAAGGATTTCTTATCCCTGATTTTATCTGGTAAAATAAGGCACATTTTAATTTAGATTTTTAGATAACCAAATATAAAATGCCTCATATTGAGCCATAAATTCAGCAATATCACTCATTTACAAATGATCATACATAATGTTGAACTAATGGTTTGTCAACAACAGTATGACGAAGTAGTTGTGGATTTAGTTGTAATGAATAGTAACGATTTCACAACGACAGCAAACTGTATGCATAATGCTAATGGAGATTATGTACTGAGAACATTAAGCGTCCCCTGGCTGTAATGGAATACTTCATATTTATATATACACTAATAACCTATACGTCACATTTCAACGTGATGACCGAGTAATTGTTGACAAAGTGATAATGGACATCAGTATTAATTGCACATTATTCGCCCCTCTCCAACACACCAGTAAATGTATTAGTCGTGCCTGTTTAAAGGGTTGGTTTAACTATATATAAGACAATTGTGTGATAAACCATGAAACGTTAACAAGTTAGTGGATAACCCTAGTGTAAAAATGAATAGTGGGTGTAACGATATATAAGACTCATAACCGCATGAAAATTCAATCAGGTAGTATCTTATTTTATGTTCTTTTAAGATTTGTACGGTCTGATAGTAATTGTTATAAGTAATATATTCCAAAGAACCAAAATTTAACATACTTATTACCACATATCTATTAATTGTGTAACACATCCATATTCACTAACTGTCACCCTATGGTCATTACCAACTCGCTCACTTTTCTTTGCTTGTTCCTATAGTTCTTTAAGCGTTTAATATATCTTTCCTATGCGAACTTGTATATATTTGTGTGGTATACCACATGTGGTTGTTACATACTACAGAACACATGTTTGTAAGCGTGTTTAAAAAATAATTTAAAATTAATATAAATTGTAAAATTTTTGTTAGTAGTAGTGTTAATTTCTCATTGTTTTGAGAGACTTTAAACAGGTAAAATATTACCATCAACTAGTGATGATTATCAACTTCGTAGATACTTGAATGCGCTGGATCTTTACAAATCCAACCACAGAATAATGACAGTTATTAAAAGTGTCATATGTATATTTATACTATTTTATATTAGACCCAATTACTATGAACTACATAGGCCATTTAAAAGGCATAAATACAAAAACATACCAATGAGTTGTAATCAACGGTTGCGCCACTATAGTTCTTACATTAAAAAAAACGTAGATTAGAAACTCAACCAAAATCTCTTATTGCTATAGACTACTGGTTAGGAGTTAAAGACACGCCTAGAGCACGTTGTTAAATCCAAGTGATAACTTGTCGGCGATGAGCTATCATGGTTCGGAAGTACTATAGGTGAAGTGCATTTAGTCTAGAGGTGCTAAAGTCATCTTTCACCCCCTGTATATAGTTGACCTTAAAATAAAATATATTTAAGGATAGTTTAAAGGCTTTATTGAAGTATACTTTAAACAATATCTTTAACTTTTATGGTAATCATTTAGATCAACGTAAAATTTCACCAAGTTGATTGGTGTTCGAGATAGCACAAGTAAATAAATTTTATTCTTGATAAGCTATTAATCAGCAACAATGAGATAAATACTAATTTATTAGTTTGTATAAAGTGTGAAATTCATAACTTATAAGTTTTTATTATTATTTTTATATTTAAAATAAATTTTCAATTATTGCTATTACTATAGTTGTTTATTTTAATAATTTTATTTATAGTTATTTATTTTTTGTCTACCCATTTTCAAATATGCGTTTCAGCCATCTGAAAATTTGTCTTGGTTCCATGATTGTAGGCAGCAGAATAAAAAGTAAGAACAGAACTACAATAAACATCAACATTAAGTGATAAGAAATCGTCAAATATGTCAATTACATAAACTATACTCGTATATAGTAACTACAAGTTGAGGCTATTATTAAGATGATAAGCCAAATTATAAATATTAATATAAGAGTGTTTTATAATTCTCATTTTATTTTAATTTTGTTTATAGTAATATTCAACCTCACAGAACAAAAATAAAAGCAAAGCTCTCAAATTTAAGGATGTAATTTTCTTCAACAATATATGTTTCATAATGTCACTAAATAGTATGCTTGCTTCTAAATATACTATAAATAATACAAAAATTACATCTTTATTTATATTATATTAATTTAAGTATTTAACTTTTTAAAAGAACATTTAGCACTGTGGCACTTCATATTATAAAATTAGTTATGAGTTACAACATCGTAACATAGAAGCTAGAGGCTTGATCACCAACTGTGGTAGTGAATTTATATTTATTTAAATGTTAATATGTTTATGTAATATAATCTTATTATCTTTCAAGTAAAAGGTTTTCATATTTCTATGAAGATACGTTCTATAGCTGTAAACAATAATTTAATAAAACTCGTTCATGCTACTAATACCCCGTTTACTAAATGGGTCAGGAAGTTAAAAGATACCAGCTTATTACACTACTCCTGCTTATTAAAGCTGGTTACAGTTTAAACAGGTAATTTCATAAATAATTCTCTACCTTACTATATTACTGTGTATCGTTATTAGTTTTACAGTAAACTTTGCATACAAAAATCAATCTTGGTGCTTTTTGTGCAATATTAATAATTTTTCAAGGATACATTTTGTTCGAAGTGACATGTCATATTTTAAATTACATTGATTTTACTATGGGGCAAAAATGCCTTATAGTTAAATAAAAAGAGTCTTTATTTAAGATATTTAGTTAATTAGAATTTAAGGTAATTATGTTAGTTCCACTTTTTAATAATACTATGTTATGTTATAATTACAGTTAACCAAATTTCATGATTCAGTTTTGACCCTCTTCTTCTCCAAATATCCTAGGGAGCTAAGATTGCTTCCACTATAATGTTAAAATTAAGAAATAAAGTTACGTGCATTACATGAATTATTCACCATTAATGTGAAAAAGGGTAAGAGAAAAAAGGGTTCTCGTAACTTAACCTTTTTTCAAATGAATACTACAGAAAATACAAAATATTTTAATTTGGTATTTACGTACTGTCAGCCAAAATAGAACTGAGCAACAACAGATACCTGTAAGTATATAATAGTAAGCTTTCATGCAATTTTTGTTTTCACATAAAATAAGGTGATAATATGAGTCAAATGTACACTCAATATCTATATACTATTGCTATGATTTGTGGTATGAAGTAGACTTTACTTCCACTTAAGTAACAAACTGGCTTATTTAAGTTAAAAAAATTAACATATATATGTATATAAACTGTGTAAAACTTCATCATAATGATCATCCACAGTCCCTAGGAGTAACAATAGATCGGTCGCTGACGTTTGAAAGCCATCTTCTAAAAACAGCAACTAAATTCAAAACCAGGGCAAATGTATTACATCATATTACCGGAACAACTTGGGGAGCCAACGCACATGTCCTGCGTACTACTGCTTTGTCACTAGTCTATACAACTACTGAAGCTCCTGTATGGCTAGTGTTCACAATAAAGCGATTTATGTCCAACTTAACGGGAGTTATTAGTAGTACTCTCATGGCAACTCCACTACCTTGGCTCCCGGTGCTGTGCAATATAGCTCCTCCAGGGATAAGATGTCAGGAGGCACTACTTTAAGAATTCAATAAGATCTTGAATGCCCCGCACCTACCCAATAAACAGGATCTCCCACGTCAGAGCAGTCGCTTAAAATATCGGAACCGGTTTTGAGATTTGACCTCAACGTTTCCATTTCAGCAGATCAAATCTCTCACCCAATACTAGCTGGGCCGTAGCATGGAACAGTTTAGATGGGCAAAATAAGTTCCTTATTAACGATCCGTCAATAACTATAGGTAGTATGAACCTCCCTCGTAGTAAATGGACACTCTTGAATTGGTTACGAACTGGCGTTGGTAGATGCAATTACTGGAAGTATAAATGGGGATTGACACCAGATCAGTCATGTAATTTCAGAGAGTATATCCAAACGATGGATCAGATAGTTTCAGAGTGCCCCCTGCGCTATTTTACGGAGGTATTAGACAGCATAAACAGAATTAGTGAAGCAGGTCTTAAATGGCTGGATGGATTGGACTTGCTTTATGACAGGATATCACTTCACATTTTATTTAGTTAATATGCTATAATGACTTTTAGTTCTTTATCCAAAAATATACATCGCAGCTTTATAATTAACAACTGGTAGCTGACAACAAACCATATGATACATATATATTTGTGGTACCTACTATAGAAATAATAATATTAAAAAACAAAATTTTATTGCTTATAAGATCTTGTCAAATTGAAACTCTTTCTATTTGTTGAAACTTCTTTCAAATCATGACTTCTTTCTATATAGTTAAATTAATATTACAATAATTAAAAAACTGAATATTTCGAAAACGATATCATCATAGAACGTTTAGTTGTGATTCATGTAAAGAAGTATATACTCACTTTAGGTTTATGTAACAGCAAGCTCAAATTACAAACAGTAAATCAGCTATTGCAATCAGTAAAGAACAACATAACAACAAAAACTACGTTGTAGGTAATAAGCTAGTAAAGTTTACTCTACAGCATTGTTTACTTTTACTTCCTCTCTGGAGAGCCGTTTCACCTAATCACTTCCGAGGTTATCTCCTGAGTAAATAACTGCTCCAGTCCTGTTCACTCTCGTTCTATTTCCTCTGTGAATAGTATTTGCTCTAGATTTATCACACAATGTTTTATGGACCAAATAGATAGTTTATTTGGCGTAAATGATGTTCACATTACCAACAATATTATATAGAGATATAAAAATTCTGTCTTGTTTGCTCAAAAATGCATTTAATATATATTTTATATATTCAATGGTGTTTCTTTGGTATCCAGAATGCTCCACGTCAATATGCTTTGTAAGTGTTCATTATTTACCTGATGTAGGAGTATATTGGACAATATCTTCTATTAATTTTTACTTCAGTGCTAAAAACCAACTAATTGGGACATAAATATTTTATAAATACTAGGTGACACATTTTGTTTTCTGTACTGCCAATTCTTACGTAGCCTATTATTAATGGTTGCCATCAGTTCGGTTACTACTATAGAATTATATGGTGTCCGTGTTGGATGCTGGACAAGGAAGTCAGTAGAATGTTGACATGTTTCATAACTATGATAAGCTATCCTTGTTTCTACACAGTCTACGATTTTATTAAAAATTTCATTATTCTACTAAAAATTTACATTTTATAGCACAAAAGACTACATTGACTCATATTGACTTAATCTAATTCGTAATTTTCTTATATTTTTGAAAATTGTAAGATCACGTATTGGGTTAATTATGGTGGAGAACTCCTTGTCAGTTACGGTACCTCTCAAGGACCATACAGCCATTCTTTTATATAATATTTATTAATGGTGTCACGTTGTATGAAACTACAAAGTTCAGCTGTTTACAGACGATATAATAATCTCATGACTTTTTTAAAGAACTAAAGATCTCTTAGCCCTTCAGTCAGCATGATGGCTGTGCTGCCAGGTGGGCTGCTGCTGATGATGCTCCTGAATGTAGGTACTTGGTGGGGCAGTACTTGTTTAGTTGCAAGGAAGAAGAATCCGTCTTATTGTCCGTGTCATATAAATGGCCCAAGCATTTCAGTTTGAGAAATTTTACTATATTTATTCTTTTAATGTTGAAGTTCATAGTTAATACTGTTAGAGAATTACCTAGCTTTGATTTGACCTATTACTTCTCAAAAGTATTAACGTAGGTTAGACATAAACACATAACATAAATATTAACACTTGAAATATTTGTATTTGTTCCATTTAAAATATCGATAATATAAATTAGTTTCAATACCATAAATAGTACCAAATAGATTACCTACACTTCCATGACAAAAAATATTTCTAACATTAGAGAAAATGGCTCATCGACCAATTGTTTCACGTATAATGTGATAAAGAACCAGAACAACGCGCATCAACAAACATTATGCACGGGTTTTTAATGGAAGCTATACTAGATCGTATAGCTTCCATTAAAATGATTGTTAGAGTATGACTTAAAATGATTGTTCTGAATTAAAACTTTATTTATTAAACTGCGTATTGCGTTTATTTAAAGTATTTAATGAATATAATGTCGATACATAGAATTGTGTTTGAATATGCTTATAAAATCTCTGTTATTTTTTTAAAGAACATTTTCTTCATATTTATGCTACACAATTTTGTTCAAGTATATTTGATTCGTTATTATTAAAACAATAAGTGGAAACTTTTGATAAGAATTATATTATGGAAGTGTTTAATACTGTCAACTTGATTATAATTATTATGGTGGTACTGGTGGTTCAGTGCTTCAACCCAGCTACTTGAGGACAAAGTCTTGAGAAGATTGTAGGCGATAGGATCTATGTTTGCTTAATACCGATGTGGTTGATATCGTCGTGGACACTATTATAGAAGTCTAAGGTGTCCGTGTTGAATGGTAGTCAGGGTTCAGATTTTGTCTAGGGAAGAGAACTAAACGTCAGTTAATTGAAAATCAGACTAACACTACGTTGTTCGGATGCAACGTAAAGCTACAGATCCCATAGTTGCCTTTGGAATTGGGCTACTAACAAATAGCTCTTTCTGAGGAACAGTCGACCTTAGTTAGCAATAATAGCTACTCACGTTCATCTACACTCATCACATTCATTCGTTCCTTTTAATCGCCAATACATTGAAGATCGGCTTCTTTTGAATGAATAATGAATACTGCTATATATGGACATAGCAGTAATAATAACATCCAGGTGGGGGGTGGGGGAGTGGGCTCTTGGGAATACCAGCCGCTCAAGAGGACCCACTTGTCAGTGTGTAGGCACCGATAGCTGCAGTCCCTCTCATATATGACTGAAGTACTCTCTAAGCCACCACTGTTGATCTGTTTCCGATATAATCAAGCATACGTTTTAATTTGAACTACGCATCATTAATGGTTTTAAGGCCATATACATACTCAATAAATATTAATAACATATTTTAAAGCATGCATATCATGTTATTTAATATACTAAACTATCCAGTAAATAAAATTTTTAACAAACAGTTGAATTACCAGTGAACTTGTCAAGATGTTTCAGACGTTGTTGAAATATAACGGTGTCAAGCAACATCGAGCGTGGCTGTTCCTTGGATAAGTGATAAACCCCGTTCTAGCACGCAGCCCGCCTACCCGGTCACTGGTGGCGGTTCAAGTCGTTGGTCCTCAGGTTAATTGTTTCAGAGAGCTTCTTAGCCCTAACTCCAACCGTTAAAATAACACCTCCTATAACTTTAACTTTTACACTCACCTTCAAAAAAGCTAATTTGGGCAGAAATTGATTTGCCTTGTACACATGTTCACTGAGGAGTTTAAAAACAATTCAGGAAGTTAAAAATAGTTCAGGAAGCCCTATTGACTATTTACAAATAAACGACTATTTAATAGGGGGTGAGAGGTTAAACGACTAAAACATGACAGGATACTATTGGACCAAAACTTTCTCCTAAGAGAAAATAATCTGTAAAACTCGGACTCAGAGAATGCTAATATGGAAATAACAATACAGAAGGAGAGTTTTAAAATTTTTATGGTTACGAAATACAAGCACATTAAAAAATGAAGGAAAGGTAAAATTATAGTGAGTCCTTGACCATTTAATATCATAATCTCAGGTCTATTGTAAAAAGTAATTTTTGGCTAGGGTCCTGATTGTAAGGGACCGTACAAAGAGGCCATAATTTATTGATACGCTTATCTTTATCGTTAACAATTGTATATGTTTATTTTCCAGACCCATCAATATAATCATGGTTTTGGTACTAGATTTAAGTAAAACATAATTATAACACTCATAATTTCTCCTCTCTCTGAGTTTGTTGCGGTAGGACTGTAAATGTTGTAGGATTATAACTAATTCCTCATTAGGAGAAGTGCAGCACGGAGATGTGGATGTAATCTGAGGATTAAAAATTAAGTACACGTGTAGTTTAAGACAATGGTCAGAAATATGAAAGACTGTTTAATTATATTAATGTACTGAAGGAGGGGGAATGCATTTAACAATTAGATAATCGAAATATTGTTTCGTTTAAAATTACTCAAAACACAATATACATGATTAAATATTGTGTATATTATTTTATAAATAGTTTTGCAACCCCTAATGTGAAATTACTCTTATAATTACTAAACGTTGATAATTATTTATCAACAATTTAGTTTTAATTAATTAGTAGCCTACACAAGCAAACATTTATAATAAATCATAATTTTATTGTTATTCGAAAAAGTATTTCACTTACTCTTGTGTTCTACGGAAAATATCCTAATAGTAGTAATATTGTCGAATATCATTATTTTTGTTTGTAAATGTATTTAAACTTTTTTTTCTGTTGGAAGATTAAATTTTTATTTATTTTATAAATGAATTTAATAAACTTACACATTATTATGAATAAGAATCATATTGAAATACTAGTTTATTAAATGGTATACTGTTAATAGTATAAAATAATATACCCTTCGTACAGATCTATATTAGATTTAGTTTTCTTGTACTACCTCGACTGTAGTATGTTAATGGCTTTGCTGTAGATATATGTTTGAAGCAATAACTGATGGAATACACATGTGTTAACTATACATGACGTTCAATAATTGGTTTGTCAAGCACAAAGTGTAATACATTTATGTAAACAAAGCTTAGAATATTAATACATGTTGAATAAATTGTCAACGTGTATTAATATTTATTAATTGAAGAGTGTACGACTAAAATCACTGTAACAATTGTTCACCTATGCGCACTGTTTAGTTTCAAAGTTCAAAATATTTTTATTCAATAATTTACAAGAAATACATGCAATAATAGATATTATGCAAATGGATAAGTATCAATAAGTACATGCTTCTATTCTTAGTCTGTTAGCTGAGACGACATAAATGACTCAAATAATGTAAAATCATTGTTTCATTTAGATATTATTCACATCATTTAGATATTAGAGATTCACAGCGTAAGTCATTATTCATAATATATTTCAAATAAAGTGTAGTCTAAATTGTTTTTATTTTTTATTTTTGAATGTAAATTAATCAATTTACAAGATTACTTTAAATAAGTTATAATGCATACAAATATTAAAAACGTTAAATAATACGTAGTTTTTCGAACCAGTTACATATGATGGCTTTTAAAACAACAATGTCTTATTAATATGAAGTAGGCCCAAAGGTATGTTTAATGAAACAAGTCACGTGTTGATGAAACAACAATGTCTTATTAATATGAAGTATACGTATGTTTAATGAAACAAGTCACGTGTTGATAAAACAACAATGTCTTATTAATATGAAGTATAGGTATGTTTAATGAAACAAGTACTGTAACGTGTTGATAAAACAACAATGTCTTATTAATATGAAGTATAGGTATATTTAATGAAACAAGTCACGTGTTGATAAAACAACAATGTCTTATTAATATGAAGTATAGGTATGTTTAATGAAACAAGTCACGTGTTGATAAAACAACAATGTCTTATTAATATGAAGTATAGGTATATTTAATGAAACAAGTCACGTGTTGATAAAACAACACTGTCTTATTACTATGAAGTATAGATATGTTTAATGAAACAAGTCACGTGTTGATAATACCTACTCTAATTAAGATCTTCTTTTTCTTAAAACTAACTTTGCCTCATTTTGTTGAATACTGGAACAATGCAATAAGACACGGAAAATGAATATTCATTTTACATCATAAAAATAATAAATAATAAGGTTGTTCTTTACATGAATTTTCTTTTGAAATAGGGATAAATTACTTGGAAAAAGTAAACTTTGTCACAAAACATCAGTTAGCTACCATATACTAAATTACATGTTTTATATAATGTACATATTTAAAATTTATCTCGTAAATAATGGAAGTTTTGTTTTACCAAAGGTAGGTTAAAGAAGCCCTTTCTAACATTTAGTATGGAGACCAACGTTTTAGAAGT
The DNA here is from genome assembly GCA_035578905.1 of Stictocephala bisonia. Lineage (NCBI taxonomy): Eukaryota > Metazoa > Arthropoda > Insecta > Hemiptera > Membracidae > Stictocephala > Stictocephala bisonia. The sequence continues at coordinate 993,257 of JAQJVL010000143.1, forward strand.
GACTTCTGAACCACCACCAGTGACCGAGCTGGTGGGCTACGTGCATGGACAGATCACAGTTCACCCGTTCGAGAACAGCCATGCTCGTTGCTTGATGGCGTCATTTTGCGATAACATCGAACTCCCCCCCCCCCCATTCAAAGCCACTAGCACTTACTGTTTCAGTATCAATGTACGTGGGTTGAATGTTATTGCCACAAAGCCGGTTCGAGAGTTAACAAATAATTCCAGTATTTGTCTGTTAGTCCTTATGTTCGATCGTAGAAGCATATATCATATTGAAATACTATCGAACAATCAGGTTTTTTTTACAAATTATATTATAATGATAAGAACATGTACAATTTTTCTCGCAGTTATATTGCAATTAGTTTAAACGCAATAGTATCTCAGACCACAAATTAATGGTACAGAGTATATTATTTTCCCCCCTTTATTATAATAGTTTAAATATTATAATATACATTCTAATATATGTGTTGTAATTAGCATGATTCTTTTCCGATTAAAAAAATTTTTATTTTACACTTTGTTGTCTAGTTACACTAAATATGTAAATGATTTGTGTCTACACTAAATATGTCCAAATTGTATCCTAACAATGTGAACAAGGCATTTTTTTAATATTTCAAATTTTTATTATAGTACATGTCTTAACAATAGCTGGTATATCTTATAATTAGGAAATATATCAAAACTACATTTAAAAACTCAAATTATGTAAAAAGTGTTTTTATTATTATATCATTATTCATCTCTAAGACGCCGATCGTAGTTATACGGGCGAATATGAGGGGTGAATGAGTGTAGATGAACGAGTAAACTCATTGTTACTATCTGAGTTCGACTTAGCTCAGAAAGGATTATTTAATAATAGCCCAATAGCCAGGGCAATTACTCATTAATAGTCAAACATCGGCCAATTATTATAATATAAAATTTAATCATCCACGAATAATGAGAATATGCTACATTTAGCTATCTGATACATATTTAGTAGTGACAGCAGAACTGAAGGAAGGGCAGGGCCTCCATATATGAACGTATCGTATCAATATATTACAGCTATTATACGCCAGGGGTTATTTTATGGTTCGCTACCCCGTTAGGAAATATAGTGAAGTACATGTAAAATTAACGATAGTAATCTGCGTCGTATATTAATATTAAAAAGTGTATTTATAAACGGTTAAGAATTTTTAATATACCGAGGATAAAAAGTAATAAACTACAGGATATTAAAATTATTTTACTTTATTTTTAAACTTTAGTGAACCACATGTATCAACTAGCACAACTCAGTGACATTAAGCTGATTTTATCAAATAAATTTTAATTCGCATAACATTAATTTAATTTGTATTTGCAATGATAAAGTAACTAAGGCTCCGTAATCAGACTATCAGTAGAGCGTACTACAATTGTAAGCGCAGAAAAAATGTATAAATGTAAATTGTAAACATATCAATTTAATAATAACAATAATAACAAAAATAATAAGAGCGATACATTGTAAGTCAACTATTAAAACGTTACGTGAGCTCACTACAAAACGTCCAAACAAATGCTGTCACACTGCGAACCGTTGACAATGGTATTCCTGTGTTGGAATGGTAACGCCATCGATAAATCCACGAAATGCTCACACCATGTCAAGTGATGCTTTGACTATTTGCATTCCTAATTGCAATTAACAGCTCGGTTAGTATTCTATTGGTGAAATGTTTAGCCGCATAATAAATCTAGATAAAATAGTGACACTATTATAGCAATTTGAGCATATAGAAGCAAAAGCTTTAAGTGACAATTAAAATGTTGATATAAGTTATGTTAAAGTTGAATAACTGTTTTTTTCTTGTTTTGAAATAATACTGCAGAAGGATACAAATGTTTATAACATGGACTGTTATTTTTTATGACTTAGTGTTTACTCTTGTACGCAATTCGCTACTAGTCAAAAAAGAGGAATTTATTTTGCCGTGTGTGTTTAATGTAAAAATATTGATAAATGATGTGTAAAGCACACTGTTCGAAACATCTTAAACTAACTGTTATTTTAATGATTTATTTTTACCTTTGTGTTTAGTGTAAAAATATTAATAAGTGATGTGATAGGCACACTGTTCGAAACATCTTAAAATACCTGTTATTTTAATGATTTATTTTGACGTTTGTGTTTAATCTAAAAATATTGATAAGTGATGTGATAGGCACACTGTTCGAAACATCTTAAACTTCCTGTTATTATAATGATTTATTTTAACGTGTGTTTAGTGTAAAAATATTGATAAGTGATGTGATAGGCACACTGTTCGAAACATCTTAAATTACCTGTTATTTTAATGATTTATTTGACGTGTGTGTTTAATGTAAAAATATTGATAAGTGATGTGATGGGCACACTGTTCGAAACATCTTAAATTACCTGTTATTTTAATGATTTATTTTGACGTGCGTGTTTAATGTAAAAATATTGATAAGTGATGTGATGGGCACACTGTTCGAAACATCTTAAATTACCTGTTATTTTAATGATTTATTTGACGTGTGTGTTTAATGTAAAAATATTGATAAGTGATGTGATGGGCACACTGTTCGAAACATCTTAAACTACCTGTTATTTTAATGATTTGTTTTGACGTGTGTTTAATGTAAAAATATTGATATGTGATGTGATAGGCACACTGTTCGAAACATCTTAAACTACCTGTTATTTTAATGATTTATTTTTATGTGTGTGTTTAGTGTAAAAATATTTATAAGTGATGTAATAGGCACACTGTTCGAAACATCTTAAACTACGTGTTATTTTAATGATTTATTTTAACGTGTGTTTAGTGTAAAAATATTGATAAGTGATGTGATAGGCACACTGTTCGAAACATCTTAAATTACCTGTTATTTTAATGATTTATTTGACGTGTGTGTTTAATGTAAAAATATTGATAAGTGATGTGATGGGCACACTGTTCGAAACATCTTAAATTACCTGTTATTTTAATTATTTATTTTGACATGTGTGTTTAATGTAAAAATATTGATAAGTGATGTGATAGGCACACTGTTCGAAACATCTTAAACTACCTGTTATTTTAATTATTTATTTTGACATGTGTGTTTAATGTAAAAATATTGATAAGTGATGTGATAGGCACACTGTTCGAAACATCTTAAACTACTTTTATTTTAATTATTTATTTTGACATGTGTGTTTAATGTAAAAATATTGACAAGTGATGTGATAGGCACACTGTTCGAAACATCTTAAACTACCTGTTATTTTAACGATTTATTTTGATGTGTGTGTTTGGTGTAAAAATGTTGATAAGTGATGTGATAGACACACTGTTCGAAACATCTTAAACTACCTATTATTTTAATTATTTATTTTGATGTGTTTGCTTAGTATGAAAATATTGATAAGTGATGTAATAGACACACTGTTTGAAATATCTTAAACTTCCTGGAATTTATTTTTTTTTTATAAAAGACTTGTTTTACAAAGGGTAAAGGATCTTGGAAAAGAACTCAGTGTAGATAAATCCCTATTTATTTAATATGATTACAAGTGTCTTTAATGACTTTTTCGGCTCTAGACTACTAATTTATTTGGATGTATTATGCCATGCAAATATCTAAGGCTGAAAATCTTATAATGTTGGATAGCTCCTTGCTAAATTAGTGTAATGCATATTCACTATTCTTACACATAATAGTGTCATGCAGCAATGAAAAATCAGTTATTTTTACGCCCAGTAGATAAATTGATAACAGTGCATTTCTTACCGACGTTGTTACTATTAACACAGTGCTTGCATGTATTCTCCCAATATGCGACACATCGGTGACAAATAAATCCACCCTCTGTCGTATTGAGTTACAGCAGTCACAACAAACTGGAATGTTTCAATATTTAGTCCAGTTCGAATTACCTTTATGTTAGCATAACTGCAAAATAAAACCCACCCTACTTGGGGTAAATATACATGGTTAGTAAAAGGTCTGGAGACACCTCAATATTTTTATTATTTATGGGGCTTGTTAATTATAAATGTAAAATTTAAATGAGAAGGTAAAAACGATATTTGAACGTTCTTACTGACTCATTGCCACCAATGGGAAACGTTCAACAAAAGGTCAGTAGATAGTTTTAAAGGTAAGCATAGATTGACATACACTTAATTTTAAAAAAGCTGGACAAGAAAAGAAGAATACCGCAAACTGCACTTCAAAACGATTATTTATAAAAATATTACGGTTATGCAAATATTTAAAAAAAATAAGCTATACAATTTAGCTAAACAATATAGAAGTTGCTGTAGTTAGTTTTATTTCACTATTTTCATTGTTCTAAATTTGTTTAGGCTGGAATTCCAAAATTAGATAGTAATAACAAAATGATAAGCATTTGGGCACCTTGATCCAAAAAGTTTCCTGTATGAATAAAGACGTTGGTTATTTCCTTGTAACAATTTCAGGATAACGTTATAACATTCTTAATAAGTGAATCTTTGTTCGTATGGTTACAAACCACTCAAAACAATTTTAAATCAAATTACAAACTAATTACAGTACCTTCCATACTCTTCAGCTGAATGTTATGGGTTATTTAAAAAGTATTTGCACAATTGTCATTGTTTATTAATAATCCCTTTGAAGTGCAGTTTGCAGCATTCAACTTTGCTTGACTAGCACTTTAAAATGATATGTGTATCAAACTATGCATACATTTAAAAAATCCACTAATTCCTAATGGGCCGTCCATCATCGGAGGCAGAGAGTCAGAAACAACAGTGAAAATTTGGTTTTTAAGTTCAATTTGTAAAGTTTTAATCCTCTAGCCTAATAATTAATAATAGATAAATTCACCTTACAAACTAGTTGCATTTTTTTTACTACAATCACAGTTTTTTTATGGCAAATATCACAGTGCCGAAAGGAAATACGTTTTACAAAATGTAAGTATATCAAATGTATTATATTATATATATATATACAGTACAAGTAAACGTCACACAACACAAATTTATTACAATATAAGAACAAAATGCACAAATATATTACAATACAAGTACAAAATGCACGAATATTATGGTGATTCTTTTGTGAATCCCTCTGGTCTGAGGAAGGTGAGCGTGGTTCACCGAAATCGATCACCATAATATTTGTGCATTTTGTACTTGTATTGTAATAAATTTGTGTTTTGTGACGTTTACTTGTACTGTATATGTACCAACACGTAATATGCTAATTAAAAAACTAATTGTATATATGTATATACAATACACTATATCTAAAACAAGTTTCAATATCATAGTTGGATTCTGTTTCCTTATTACATGCATTTTAATTTCATAAAAACAACGTTACAATATTACTATAATACATATTTTCGATTTTTATCAATATTGCGCGTGTACAACTTTAATTATCAACCTTAAAAAATAAAAAATATATATAAATTGAATATGTTATGTGAAATTTCAACAAAAAAGTAATATATTTGTGTCTTTAAGAGATATTACTTTGCTATTCCTTAGAATTATTTATATAATTAAAAATAAACCTGAAAATAAAAACAATAAAATAAAACAAATACCAGCGAAAATGAATATATTTAACAAGTCTATTAATTTAAAATGTTGTTAATACAGTTTTACAAAATCACTAATAAAAGTTACTTTTTACAAGGCCTTTCGCCAGCAAAGCTGGCATCATCAGGCAACCAAATATAAATTTGTGTTGCCTGATGATGCCAGCTTTGCTGCCGAAAGGCCCCGTAAAAAGTATTTTTATTGGTGATTTTGTAAAACTGTATTAACAACGGAATACCAATATCAACTCCATCTAAAATTTACAACAATTTTAAATGTAATTAAATTCTAGTAAAAGTATTATTATTTTATTTTTAAATAAAAATAAGTTGGTTGACTTGTACAGTTTATATATTTGTCTTTGTAATGGCATTTTTTTGTGAAATCAATACTTCAGATGCATAAAATATATTAAGATGATAAATATTGATAAAAAGTCAGTCATAAAAGTACTGAGAAAACCACTTAAAATCATTCTTGTAAGGCTATCAAATAATAATAATGTTAAAAATGACCAGAAATTTTATTTTCCTATATAGTACAGTCTAAAACGAGCCTTAAGCACTGAGTAAACTTATGGTTTTCGTAACTACTTCATCGAAATAATAGTAATACTGTAATACAGTACATTATTTTTAGTATGTCTGAGAATTACGTAAGGCTTAAAAACAGAAGAAAACGCAACATCATATTAGAGACTAACTTGTGGATTAAAGATACTAGACATGTCAAATATGAAGAAATGACAATATGAAAAACAAAAACAGATACCATAATAGTATTCTGACGTAATGAAAGAAACCCATCTGAATGTGTATGGACATTTGCGAACAAAGGATAAAAATATACTTTCACCTGAACTGTGTAAATCTAAACCAGAAGAAAGAATTTAAAATGAAGCCATGCTTTTTTTTAAGTATCTCTTCTTCTTAATCTTACTCTGCTCATTCCTATTGATCTGTGCGAGGAACTTATTAAGACATAGAATGAGGGCGAACCAGTACAGTAGAAGGTGAATGTTACTGATAAATCTTTCAGTCTAGGCCGGATTCGAACCAGCGCTATCTCTAACCCAAGCTCAAAGTCCTGACGCCTTTGACCGCTCGGCTACTGGCTCTCCCAAAAACTTGGGTTGATAGATATAGACAACAAAAATGATCAAAAGACATCTGTACATAATTGTCTGATAAAAAAGCATGACGCATTGGATGCAAGAGTCAATTATATAAAGTAACAATCAACAAATTATTATTCATTTTTCTTTCTAAGACGCCCAAGATGAACGAATATAGTCATTGTTACTGTCTGAGTTAGCCTTAGCTCATAAAAGACTTTTTAATTATAACCCAATAACCAGGGCTACTATGGAACCTTCAGCTTTACGTGGAATCAGAACCACGTAGTATTGGTCTGATATTCAACTAACAGAAAGGACTTACACTCAGTTCTATTCCCTACACTACATCTGAACCTTGACTACTATGCAACATGGACACCTCAGACTTCTCTAGTAGTGTCCACGTCGATGGCAACCATTGAGCAGACGCTGTACCGGTAGTAAGAGGAGCGACATGAAACCTATCACCTATAATCTCACAAACACTGTCCCTAACTAGCTGGGTTTCAGTACCGACGGATCAATTGCACATTTAATTATTTAAGGTAAAAAATTACTATTATTTTAAAACAATTATCCGAAAAAGTCCTACAAAATTACGGAAAGTTCTACTAATATTCATTCAATATCATACAGTAAAATAATTAAACTCAATATTTCGGAAACGATTTTTCAATAGAATGTTTAGTTGTGATTCATGTAGACAAATATTTACTCAAACCATGTTCTTGTAATGGTAAGCTCAAATTACAAACAGTATATCTGCTATTGCAATCAGTAAAGAACAACATAACAACAAAAACTACGTTGTAGGTAATAAGCCAGTAAAGTTTACTCTACAGCATTGTTTACTTTTACTTCCTCTCTGGAGAGCCATTTCATCTAATCACTTCCGAGGTTATCTCCTGGGTAAATCCTTTTGGCCCTCGTTCTATTTCCACCATTAATCTCATTTAATATTGGTATAAAACTCATTATTTTTTTATTTGCCTAGATACAAAGTGTTTATGAATAAAAATCTAACGAATTATTTCCACCTGTATCAAGTATACATTTTTATTATTCGTGCCATGCAAGACATTTCAAAACATTCATGACTTGTGAAACATCACAAGTATACGGCACGCGGTCTTGAAAGTTGTCAGAAAGGATCAACGTTGATAAAATTAGGCCTATTTGGTATCATTCGGTTACTTATTACTATTTACGCCAATGTAACTCATTATTGTAAGTCAGTTAGCTATGTGAGTGATAAGGGTTGTACATATTTACGTTATGGGTTTTGATAGCAGCCTTCTTTAATATCAATATGTTTCCACTCAATAGTGTCCCTGGGTGAAAAAAACTACTGGTTAAGTCTATAGTCAATGTTTGGATGTTGTTCAGGGGAGATAACTGTACATTTCACCAGTCAGTCAGCTAAACATTGATATGTTCAGAATCTATAATAAGGTTTGGGGTCTTCTTTAAACTTTAGAATTACTTTACATATTTTAAGTAACAATTAATCTTATAACAAAAACTACACGCGTTCAAATTCACTGGGTTACTCTCGTTTTCAATGGATACTCACGCATCACTGGGATCAGTTGATTGAATTAATCAAATAATATGAAATGTTTAACAGTTAAATTATCTTAGGATTTCATCTATAACACCTTACCAGTCATTATTTCTTTGTATGTTTAGTTTTGGTTAGTTTTTCAAAGGAAGGTTTGTTCATACTTCAACCTTACGTTTATTGCACTCCTCTATTGCCTACTAGAAGGTGTACAAACTCCAAGTGTCTTATCCAGCTCTACAAACATTTCCCCAGATTATCAACCATTTCTTCTGAGAGTTCCATCCAAATTTTCTCCTTTTCCTAAGCTACAGAGCTTCGCACTCAGTTTAGCAGACTCAAGAGCCTCACAACAAAGCTGGAAACTGGTGTCTTCTCTGAAGGTGCCAATTTTTGCCAAATGTTCTCTGATGTAGCTGTCTCCAGTAATATAAGCCATCAACTTCCTGATCGTATTATGATTCAATAGTCTGTACGTTACCTTTTGAACTGTCTTATAGCAATTCCAAGCATATGTCATTTAATGGGTATTTATTTATTATACTTTTTAAGTTTACTTGATTATCTTATACTAAACTGCCACTACTGAGTACTAATCTCGTATAAATTTAAGCATACAAATATTAATATCAAATAAAGTTATATAGGGTGTTTCTTTTAAAATGCAACCCATCTTTTGAAATAAAAATTACAAACAAAACATAGATCTTTAACACATTATATTATTATTGAATTTATTACTACTATTTACATGATTTTAGTATATATTACAAACCAGCATTAGTATGTATACAACGTTCTGCCCTCTTTAGTAATTTTCTGGACACCTTTTTCAAAGTTTTCTCAAAACCACGTTTCTAATCTCAACTGAATGACATTGCACGAAAACTAAATAAAGTGTACAACAATGCAACAATGTAAATCACCTGATAGCCAAGGAAGAAGAAAAACCAGGGCTACCAATCTATAACATTTTAATGGTCTTAAATCTGCATTATCTGTACTTGTGTTTTGAAAGAATATTAAGACAATTATCTTATTGGATGCTTCATATTCTAATTGATGTAAATAATGGTTTTTTTAATTGTTTTTAATTACCTTTACTTATAGTTTAACACAATTTAGTATCATTATGAACAGAATGTTCGTTATAAGACTTAACACAACGAAGCTAATTTTATCTCTTAATAATCTCTTATGGTAAGAGATCTTGACCTTAAATGCAATAATTGTCAAACTAAGTACTAATTGTGCACAATTTATATAGGGTAAAATGATTAGCATGATATTATGTATGTATTATGTTTTATGATGTGTATTATGCATTAAGAATACTATAAACATAATATCTATATTATAATAATTATAGGGAATAGTATAGACTGCACGAATTTCTATAAATATGTAAATAAAGAACTGTACCCACTATAAAATAATTTTCAAATTACCTTTAACTGATGGATACTGCTATAGTACTTTTTAACATACAAACTTTAATTTTTTTAAACTTAAACATTTCAAATCTAGAGTAGTGTTACTAATATAGTTAGCATCACCTCAATAACTATTCATTATTTAATTACCAACTACGTTGACGCCAGACGAAGTACTGTTTTGATTATCAACATTTTTAAATAACTCAAGTTATAAAGAATTTAAATAAAATAGTTCTTTCACAAGTGTAGTGTATATTTCTTCTAAATAATGTCATTAGACGAGCTCCCTCTGCATAATTAATTAGCAGAGTAAACGTGAAGCTAACACTTCAGGTGTTTTATTTAAGTTGTTTTCTTGTGAAATTTTAAAATTCCATGTCGAGTCGACTGAGACAGTTTAAAGAATTGTTTACCTAAGTCTGCCTCTGCGTGTTGTTTATAAAATATAAATGTTATTGTTTAACTATATGTTATGCTACTGTTTTTCTAATCATATTTTATTGATTTATAAGAACCTTGTTCTTTCAAATAATAAATGATAATTTTAAATTATTTTGTTTATAATTGTTGTACATTTTAGTAACTACACAAGTTAACAAAGTTAAATCATTTTCACATAAGTTATTGTAGTTTTAATTTAATTATTAATTTATATTTTTATTGTTTTTCTAAAAGGGTCAAGTGATATTTGGTGTCCCATTGCTTTCATAGTAGTTAGGAATTCCTGACGTGCCGGTCATTTAAATATTGTTTAGTTTCTTTGATGATAAGACTAGAGTATATATTTTAATATTAATTATAGGACTTAAATTTCTTATCATGTTTACTGACACAACTGTATGTAGCAATATAGTGTTACAATAAAGGAAATTTGATTTGAGTGTGTATATCATCAGTATTAACATCAAGACATGTGGGGGGGGGGACTCTTGTGAATGTCAGCTCCTAGAGTAACCACTTGTCTGTCTATAGACACCGAGAGCCCCTCCATATATAACTGACAGAATATCGAAGCCACGTCTACTCATTTCCTTGTAATACAATTACCCATTAAGTATGATATGTGTTGCCAGTATAGTTGGTAGTTGGTAGTAGTTGGTAGGCTATTAATGTAACTTATATTTACTTCACAAAACAATTCAATCAACAGAAATATTTAACGTAAAGTTTAAATTATTCCTCTATCCTCTAACAAGTTACACTAGACAAGTAATTACCAGTTTTATGTAAGATACGTTACGTTTATTTACTACATTACATTACAGCTGGGAATAACTAAACAAATTAAAGTTCACAAATTGAAAGTTACCTAGGCTATACAATTGTACTAACATAAGAATTTCTCATGGGTAACACCATTTACAAAACTATTTATGTGCAAGGGTTTTTTATGCAATTGATTGGATTTTTACAAATATTTCTTATTACATTTTAACAATTATTAATTTTTAATGAGCAAGAAAAATTTATTTTAAGGTGTAAATTAACTTCCATTTTAGCAATTTATATTTTAAAAATAAACTTAATGTAATATATCTCTTGCAAATCGAGAAAGAGGTTTTTATGATATCCCTTTTATATGTTCAGATGTTAAAAATAGAATAATGCAAACCACATATTTATTATTTACTCTCGCATATTTACAAATTATTTAGGTAGCAATTTTATTTTATCAGCTATATTAAAATTATTTAATTAATTTTAATAATTAATTGCTGTACGTATATTTAAATATAATATTCCGCTTATTTTACAATTAATTAGTAATTAATTATATCTGATATTTTTATGGAGTTACCTGGAAAAAACTCACTTTAGAATTTTATATATTCTATAGCATATTCAAATATTTATATATTAAATATAAAATGTTAATATTTAATTAAGTTATTTAAAATGTATTAATACAACGAAAAGAGACGTGTTTCTGAGAAAAAATTATTGGTAAAAATTTAAATTAAAAAATAACACTATAACTTTTAGAAGTTTATTCTTTTTATAATAATTAATGAAAAGTATAATTTGTAAGTACAGTATTATCAATTATAACTATTGTTATGTCTCATATTCATTCTGTTTTACAACGATTCGAAATGTTTTTAGGGCCGATATTTTTATAAACTGTCAGGATTGTTTGTTTTTTATGGTTAGGAATTGGCAAGAATTCGAAAATGTTAGTATAACAAAATAGTTTATCTTATAGGGGCGGTTTTTTCTTTTAATCTATAATATATGAAACAAAACGCATTGAAAATACCATAACAATTATGTCAAGGAAAACGACAATTTCTAGGAATCATTTTGTCAAATTTAAATAAAATTCAGAGTGTAGAAGAGTTAACATTTTATTCAACTAAATGCACTCTTTAAAAAATGACGTATAGTTTTTCAGATCCCATAAAATGTTATTCTTGTTTTATTTAATAACTATTTATACTAATATTAATAATTTTTGAACGTAAAATTACACAAAATAATTATTCTTGTCAAATTATGCCAATGATAAATAAATCTAATGAACGTTTCCTTACAAACATTTCTATTAAAGAATTATAATACCAATGTACGTTTATATATTTGTTTTGACTAACACGTAAGTGACATTTAGTGTATGAAGCTATACCAAAAGAAAAAAATATTAGCAATCAAGTTTTTATTAAAATAGGAACATATAACTACCATAAAACTTCCTATTTATTAAGATAATTTGCATATATTCACAATCATATATATAAAAAAAAGCTTCACACTCAAAGACTTTCCATCAATGGAACATCTGTCAAACCCTACAATTTCTTAGAATATACCTCGTAGTTATAGGTCTACGATATAGTGAGAGTGACTTTGAACTTTTGAGGCGTAAAAATAACATTTAAAGTATAAAGTCAAGTTTAAATTATGGTGTGTCCTCTTGTATACATTATTTAAGTTTTGGATTTATATTGTAGAGGTTAGCAGTATTATAGGACCAAATCTGAACGTAAGTGTATCACAGAAATAAAATTGTATTGTTTATAAATACGCTCATTATTATTATTACCAGTCAGAAGACGAAGTGACGTTTGTGGACTGCCTTAAATGAAAGATAAGAATAGTTCTCATAATGTGTTCTCTCTCTGAGTCTGTTGCGGCAGGACCTTAAAGGTTGTGGGATTGTAACTAAGCCCTCATTAGGAGAAGTGCAGCTCCGAGATGTGGATGTAATCCCAGGATTAAAGGTTAAGTCTACGTATATCTTACTATTAATACAATGATTATTAATTAATTTTAAAATGTTCAAATAAATAAAAGTTATATATTTATAATTATTTAAAGATACATTTTATTCCGACTTTTGAATTGAATTTTAAGAACTAAATTAATGTTTTTCTTTTGTTTGAAAAACAAACCCATACTTAGATTACTAAGAAAATAGGTTTTCCAAGCACGAATATGATGTATAATCATAAGAATTTTTTTTAACTTTATATAAAAAATTGTTTTGCTTAAACCTAACACTGTATGTAAATATAAAATTTTCCTATTTTTCATAATAGTCTTTTTGCACCAATAAATATTTTTTATTCTTTATTTCAACGGTCTAAATTGTATTTAACATCTATTTGTTGGCATCGGCTGGTTAATGATAGTTGTTGTTTTTCTTTTTGATTGTTTAGAAATTAAGTAAACCTGAATATTATATTATAAATATACATGGAAAATAAAATATGTTTAAAAGGATTGGCACACCTGACAAAATTAAAATTTGTTATTATTGTAATATTCTAAAATCTAAATGTAAATATACTTTTATGGCACAGAACACTATAATGTAGTTTTTTTAAAGTCATTTGATTGGTGTATAAAGATGACTACAATGTTTGAGTATTCTTAAAACGTGCTTTATGCCAAGTTAAATGTACTAATTTGTTTGTAAATTTGACCTTAAGCGTTTTAAAGTTAATCATCTCACCACTTTAATATATTTAGATTATTTAGCTTACATTTATAAAAGGAAAAGTGACAATATTAATTATTCAGCGTTTAAAATTATTTTCAAAGTAAGTAAATATACTTAAATTTGCAATTGAAATGTCAAATTAAAAGAAATAAACGTAGGTATAAGTATTTTTTAAATTATATTCAAGGTTATATACATTATAATAAGTGGAATAAAACAAAAATAAATTGGCAGGGTTATAAATTTCAATAAAGGTTACACTTATTTTATTATTATTATATTAGACATTTTCATATTGCTCTATGTGCTTAAAAAAATTTTTTCCCTAACTCAAACATGTTAGGATTGTAAGGAATATGACATTATTAGTAGTTTATTAAATACCATAAAATAAAAAAACATTCAATGAAGATAGGAAGAAAATAAAAAAATATCATTCCTAATATTTGACTACTTTTAATATTTAGCTAAAGTAATATAACTTGGGAATTTTTATTTAATTAATTTAAATAGTGAATTTGTTACAAGCACGTAACTAAACTATTATTTAATAACTTACTCTATTTATTTTTATACATATACAAACAAACTCTTTATTTTTAGTGTCTATTCGTACACAGTGTTTCCTCCTCATCAACCAAGGAAGGACAGCAATTTATAATATATTATAGCAATCGTGTATTTTCCTGTATTGATTTTTACATTTTATTGCATACTTACAAAATCACATCTTAATTTGTTTAATACTACGATATCATCGTCGTTTTATAAAACATTCATTATTAGTAATATTAGTAATGTGATAAATGTATCCGTTGTAATGTAACAAGTTTGTTTGAAATAAAATCTCTACAGGATATTACCTACATTTTTATTCTGAAGATACTTTTGATGTGCGATTTTTAATTGGTGCCACATTTGTATTGAGAAAAATAGGAAGAGAAAATAATTTCCTAAATAAATTTGTTGTAGAAAAATTTTAATATTTTATATAAAAAATGGAAAGTACGAGTTTCAAGTCATTATTTGATATACTAAGCACTTACATAGTTTTCGCTTTAATTTTTTTCTTTACAAAACTGTGAAAAGCAAAATAGTGTGTCACTAAACAACGCGTTGTTATGATACTTTTTAACACTTTTATAATGATAGAATGTACATAGTTCAATATTCTTTTAAGTTTAAATTGTTGCTCTATAATGCGACACGCTTCCTAGTTGAGAATGCACCACGTTTAATCAGCTGATACATATTCAGTAGTTACTGCGGATTTGAAGGGTGAGGGGGATAGATGTACCATACCAATGAATGTTTACAGCTATTATACGCCAGGGGTTGTGTTAATGGTTCGTTACCCCGTGATGAAATATTGCAAGGTATATGTAAAACGAATGCTAATATTTTGCATTGAATATTAATAGAATGATGTGAATATACAAACAGGTAACTTTTTGTAGTACGGGGAATGTAAAACGTTATAAATGCTGGATGTTGAAGATAGCAATATTAAAGTCTGAGGGATTGAAGAGCGAAATTTAATAAACGTATTTTATTATTGTGAAAACTCTATACTTTTATAGTTTTTTTTTTATAATTTGTTTTCTTCTCGCTTTATTATGAAACAATACTACACCGCATGTGAGACTGAGCTACGTTGCATATTTGATCCTAAAAAATACGTCTATCTAAACCTGGGAACTAGAAAACTAGTAATTTATCTTTTCTCATTTACTATATTTTCTATTATCATCTTATCTCATTATGAATACTTGAATGTGTATAATGCATATGTGAATATAGCCTACATGCATAAAACCTAAACTGTTATACTAAATGTTCACCCGTTATAAAGTTTTATTCAATGGACAACTATAAACATGGTTTTATTTTCATCATGCTTTAGGTTATTGTCATTGATTTTCTATATTATGGATATATTTTATTTATGTAGTCATTAAGTATTATTTTTAATTTTATTTATTAGCTGATAATCAAAACAACTCACATATTTTTGGAATATACCTAGTAATGGCATTAGGTGTGTATAGCAATGAACGGCTCTTGAGTAGGACCAATGTTGTTTGGTAAGTAGCCAGAGAATGGTATTGGGTGTGTATAGCAATGAACGGCACTTAAGTAGGACCGACGTTGTTTGGTAAGTAGCCAGAGAATGGTATTGGGTGTGTATAGCAATGAACGGCACTTGAGTAGGACCAGCGTTGTTTGGTAAGTAGCTAGAGAATGGTATTAGTTGGCTCATATATTTTTTATAAAACATAGAGGTTACAATGCAATACACAACATACGTGTGAAAATAAACGATAAACTGATCCGAAAATGTTTGACATGCTGTGTAGTTTTCCCACAATTCAAAAATCTTGTTACAACTGTTATATAGCCATTTATGGGTGGCCAAAGTAAAGTTTTCCTAGTCGTCTGCTTTTTCACTAATATTATTGACACACCGTTTTTTTATAAAATAAATG
The DNA here is from genome assembly GCA_035578905.1 of Stictocephala bisonia. Lineage (NCBI taxonomy): Eukaryota > Metazoa > Arthropoda > Insecta > Hemiptera > Membracidae > Stictocephala > Stictocephala bisonia. The sequence goes on from JAQJVL010000143.1 coordinate 1,009,391, forward strand.
TTATGGTTAACCATTCGTGCATTCCAAAATAATTTTCCTGGAGTGGTGTTTAAGTAACTAGCATTGCATAACCAAGGATACTAGGTCCCGAATAGAATCTCCTCCGACATCAATTGAAACGTGCTGACAACCCCTTTGAAATGGCGAGCGGAAAACAATATGTTAAAACATATTGGATTATCAAAATACTGTAATATTTAAATGTAACAATCATTTCATCTTAATATATTTTTAGCACAGTTACAATCCAAATAATATATAAAAGCTATCCTTTGTAGATGAACCATTAAAACGTGACGTGAGCTCACTACAAAACGTCCAAACAATTGCTGTCACAATGTGAACCGTTGACAATGGTATCCCGGTGTTGGAATGGTAACGCCATCGATAAATCTATTTAATGCTCACACATGTCAAGTGATGCTTTGACTATTTGCATTCCTAATTGCAATTAACAGTTTGGAGAGTATTCTATTTGTAACACGTATAACTAACTAAACAATATCAATGTAACAATATCCAGTTTAATGTAACAATGTTTAATGATTGAAGTAAACCGAAACATATACTTAAGTGCTATTAGAAACTTTTTCAGACAGAAAATTATTGTATGTTATTCATATGGGATTGATAGTCATAGTTATAGTTTTTAATTACAATTATACAAGTGTTATTCTTGTATGAAATTGTTAAAGTAGTAGCATTGATAATATACCAAATAATAAGAATGAAGGTATTGGATTGGTTGTTAGTAGTACATTTTACATTCTTCTTAAATTTATGAACAACATACATTATACGTAGATATTATTTCTTATAGTACATTTTTTAATAAATGAAAATATTTTCAGTGTATACTTTTCATAATAAGAAGAAACAATTAAGAATTACTAATCGAAAAGTAGAACTTTACCATGAAGCTAGCAACCAATAGTAACAACTAACAGTAACAGTATTTCTGTTGTTTTTGGGGCTTCAAGATTATTATCATACTTAAACGTTGTAACAATTGTTAATTTTTGCATTATAATTAAATTAGAAAAGTTATATTTAGAAAATGTTAAATTTTGTAAGAACTGAGAGGTTTAGGAGTTTGTTTTGTTTTCCAAAAGTTTTCGATATCAATTCTCCAAGTTTTGAGAAAAATTCAGAATCTTCCCCTTTCAAATAAAAAAGTAGTTTTTCCCATATAAAATAGTTAAATAACCAGTATTTTCACGTTTATTAATTTCCTGTCAATTTCATGCGACATGTTTTCTGAAGGCAACATGTTTGGTGAGCCTTACATGTTCAGATGTCCTGGTTTAGAGGGTTCTAATTGGTTGGTTTAGCTTCTAGAGTTAAAGTAGATAGGGGAAGATCCACCAAGCATGCGCGGTTAAACTTGTTTCTGGAAAGAAGTCACTCTTCTAGTGACAAATTTTTAAAGTGTTTTGATTTTCTTTGTCTTGTTGTTTAAACTTTGTAAGTAAAAAGAAGAAATGTTTCCAGTTACTAAAAGCTGGTTATTTCTTTTGGTTCCAGATCTCCCGGAGGCAAGTTTAGAAAATTTAGAAAATTTTAGACCAATTTGGACCATATTTTGGACAATTTTAGACAATTTAAAAAAAATTAAGAAATATATTAAAAAGGTTAAATAAATAAAAAAAAAGGTTCTGGTCTGAAGATATTTAATTTATTATTTTGGAAGATTTGTTTTAATTTATTTATGTTCCATTGAGTCAATAAAATAAGAGATTTTTATTTTCGTATTTATCATTATTTGTAGAAGAAACCAATTTTATTTGTTGAAATTAATTAGAAGATAAATAAAGAAACATTTTATCACTGGACAAGTCTTAATTTATTCTCTCATTTAAGTTTGTTCAACATATCAAAAATAAATAGTAGCTTTAAAAAGGCTACAACTTATTTCGATAGTATTCCTCTTGCATATTTATTGTTCAAAGTTTATGTCACAATTCACATTTTGTGAAAACACCCATTTAGTTGTAAAATGTCAAACCTGTAAATATGGCTTGTGTTCATTTTCATAATTTAATTTACAAAAGCTCTTTAATAATACAAGGCAACGTAAACAACTATTCTTTGTTTCTACGGCGAGTATGCTGTACATTTTATTTTATAAATGTATTTACTTTTCGTATATTTTTTTAACTTTAATTATATTTATATATACAAGTATTTATAATTTAAAGAAATATTTACGTTACTAGTAATACTTTTTGGATCTTATCAATATAATAAATATATCAACTTTTTAGAAATGTTTGATTTTATCTTCTAAACTTTCATCTCTTTAACATTACCATAACCAACAAATCATATTCGGCAGTTCAATACACCTAACTTCCTGTATTAAGGAACTTCAACTTTATGTGCCATAAAATCAACATCAATAGTAATTAAATTGTTTGAAAGATACCACAGATCTGTAGAATAATATTAGATAGAGCTTTTATGTTTCTTTTAATAATTTTATAATGAACATCAATATATACTTATGTTCATTATAAAATGTTTATTATAAAAAAAAAATTGAACTATTGTATTAAATTTAGATATCAAACTATGCTTAGCATTGTTGAATTGTTAGTTAGAAATATTTGAAGCATAGCTGATGTAAATATCAGCATAGAGGCATTAAGTTTCCACATCTTTGTTTTCAAAACAGTCCCTTTAAAAATAACGAAAACTGGAGATCTAACAATAACACACACACACACACACACACACACACACACACACACACACACACACACACACACACACACACACACACACACACACACACACACACACACACACACACACACACACACACACACACACACACACACACACACACACACACACACACACACACACACACACACACACACACACACACACACACACACACACACACACACACACACACACACACACACACACACACACACACACACAAATACACGAGCGCACACGCACACTTTCTTTGATTACTTTTATTTGAAGTTTTCCTTCAGAAATAGAATAAGCTAAAATAACAAACATAATCTTAAGTAATTTTGCATTGTACTTAATATATCTAGTGTAGTTTAAAAAAGAATACTGCAAATTACGAACAAATCATTATGAAGATAACATTTAAAACTGAGAATAGTTACAAAGTAAAGTTATTTTTACACTACAAACGATATATTCAGGATGTTATGCTTTGTATTTTATATTATAAGAATACGCAAGATTTTGAATGATCAAGAAAGGAAATGTGAAAAAATTCCAGTTCATTAAAGGATATTATTCTTTTACAAGGGTAGTACAGAAATTATTGCATTTTATGATCTGGTTCATTACATGTGTTTTATGAAAAATTTTAACTTTAGTCAGATTTATTAAATGAGATTATATTAACTAGAACACAGCGATAATGAAACAGATTAGTCAATATGTGGACGAACCTATCTAATAATTTTGTTCACAATTAAAATGGTACTGTAATTTTTGAAAATTTAGTTTTTATAATTTAAAGGAGCCCCACATATATATATTAATGTTGATTAATACGTCTTCCTGGAAAGATTAGAAGATTATAAGTTAATGAGCAGGAGAGCTAAATAATGTTACAAATAGTACCTTCCCATCAATATATTGCATGCATAAACAACCACCATCAACGTTGGTGGGGACAGGGGACCTACCCTTAACTACGTGGCTTACCAGGGTAATGGGCAGGGAGAGATACATCTACAATGACGTTAATGTTTAAACTAGTTTTTACGTTGAACTATTTTATAAAGTTTTTGTTAACGTAAAAACAAAACATGATTTATGAATTATTTTTATGTCCCTGTGGCAAAACACATGATTTCAAAATAATAATTTAATTTAATATATAAGAACAAAGATACATATACATATATACCACTTAGCTTTTATATTAAAAGGCAATATAGTTAATTTTTATGATTTTTATATCACTTTTCAGATTTAGATTTTAAATTTAGTTTAATGCACAGGAAATATTACAAAAAAAAGTAAATACAAAATCTTTTAAAAATAATTTTTAAAAAATTACGTTTCCTTTACTATCTCGTTTCCCACTCATTCTCCATCCACGAATATGATCAATTTAACCACCCTTGCTGTATGTAATATATTTAATTATTTTTGTATAATAAATGAAATTCAATCACGTAAAAACAAAAAATAAAATGTTTCACTATAGTATTATTGTGGAGTGTGTTTGTAATTAGCTATGAAATCCCACCTTTAACATATACTATTTAACTTTTTATCACCATTAAGCTACATTGTATGTTAATTTGCATAGTTAATAGCAGAAAGAATTATATTTTAAACTCGAATTTAAAACTCGTTCTTTCATATAAAAAAGCAATCAATGTAATGAATTAATTACTTTAAAAACAGAATGCTTATTATTAAAATGTAGACTATCGTCAATAATATAACATGTAGTATTATTTTTTATCAAATAATTAAAACAAAGTCGAATTAACACATAGAAAAATGTTCTATTTGATATTGGGAAAATTTATAAATGCAGGTTTTAATACTAAAAGTATAATTTAAAAGGATCGGACAGTGCATGGCAAGTTTGTTTAAAAAGAGAGAGTATACAAGAATCTAGTGTCCTTTAAAGAACCTTTAATTGTATAATTTATTTCTTTAAGCATAGATGGTCCTAACTTGAACGTTGTCATGGAAACATATTAAATGTGTGGTTTTAACTAAATACTGTAAAAATATTTTTTTCGAACTTTACTTATACAAAATTTAAACAAAATAAACATATTGTCTACTTAAAACTATTCTTAATTACAATATAGTTAAATCTTTTTTTATATTTCTAACTAACTTAATACTATGATTAAATTTTGTTTTAAACTTTTAGTAAAACCAATATACAAGGCAACATTATAATTTAGTGGACATTTATGTTTACAAATAACATAAGGATTTGACAAAATATTTTTAAAATAATATAAAACATACAATAATAAACAACACAATCGCACCTAAGTAATGTCATATTTATATTCCCATATTTATTTTGTATTTTTTTTAGTACTTTATAAATTATTTAATATAAACTAAATATTATTAAATAGTTCGTAACTATAAATTAAAATATGATTCAGGAATGCTGCACCTATAATATGTTAATATGTAATCTCTGAGATTATTGAAACATTTCCTGTAATTTAGAACATACTGTGTTTATATAAAAATTCCGTTAATATCCTACTTTCACTGTACCTGTATGGGTGGGCGGGTGGGTAACAATCACTTACGTGTGTAGGTGTTCGGGTGGACCAATTTGGCACTGACCAATGATCGGTAAAATATCAAGACCAATTATATGTTGTGCTGTTATGTTTATAAGATATTTCTTAAGAATAATAAGTGATAAGAAATACAACTTTATCCAAGACTTTAGTTAAGTTAGTTACAGTGCATTCATTTAAGTATAAGATACAAATTGTAGCTACACAAGCAAAAGTTGATATATAACGAGAATTAAGGAATCAGTTCTATTTACACACATTTGCCTAATAGTGCCCCCGTAATGTAGGGGATGAGACCCACTTTACCGGCTAATACATATTCAGTAGTTACTGCAGCAGTGAAGGGGTGAGCGGAATCAGTGTTTATACTGATGCGGAATCACTGGGGGTTGCTGGAGTGCAAGTAAAATAAAGCCACTCCTAAATTAATTGATATATAGTTTATTATTATAAAACTATTAACCCTCCAGAGGGCACACGTCGGTCTTTTAGACTGAAACTCACGATTTTCGTCATTACTGAAAAAAGAAAGCAAGCGGAATCTCCTCCTCACAGATACTTGTCAGGGAGGGGGTGAGCTACAAAATGGTGGTGGTCGGGAGGAGTTAGTTCTTATCTGACCGGCACAGTGATAACAACAGCGGGAGTTCGGTCATTTCCACCGAAGCGCCCAACGACGTCTTTGTACGCGATCGGTCGTACAATACTACTGTACATGTATGGGAGGGTGAGTGGGTCAATACCAATGTACGTGTATGGGTGGGAGGGTGGGTCAATACCACAGTACGTGTATGGGAGGGAGGGCGGGTCAATACCACTGTACGTGAATGGAAGGATGAGTTGGTCAATACCACTGTACATGTATGGGTGGGCTGGTGGGTCAGTACCACTGTACGTATATGGGTGGGTGGGTGGGTCAGTACTACCGTACATATATAGGTGGGCGGGTGGGTCAGTACCACTGTACGTATATGGGTGGGTTAGTGGGTCAGTACCACTGTACATCAATACCACCGTACACATATGGGTGAGCGGGTGGGTCAATACCTCTTCCGTACGTGTATGGGTGGGTGGATGGGTCAATACACGTACGCGTCTTTGTGTGGCTTGTGCTGGGAATGACGGAGAAGAAAGTGAAGATGATCAAGCCTAAGATCTGTGACAGTAGAATCTTTATATCAAGAATCGTTTTATCTTTTTAGTTACATAACCTTATTTTGTATTTTTTTAGGGTAAGCTATGTTTTTATGTCAATAAACATTTCAGATACTATGTAATGTACTTATTTACCTTAATTTCCATCAAATCTCTGTTCTTTTTTAATAAAAAAGTTAATTCGGTCGAAAACACCGATGCGCCCATTCGTGTCTCTAAAACCCATGCGCCCTCTGGAGGGTTAAACGGTAGTATTTATATTACTGTAAGCCTCTGAATTCATCAAAAGACAGTATTAATTTTAAATCTATTTTAAGGCCAGTGGGCAAATAATTATCTTTACAACAGAATTGTTAGCTCATAAGTGGCATTTTTTTACTTGTATGAAACAAGCAAATATCTTGCGGTATTTATAATACTAAAAATAATGAAAATACTAAATTTATCTATTCTTAATTTAAAAAAATATATATTTTGCTACTGGTAAATGAGTACAGAAATGAGTAATGAAGTAAAATATGTGTTTTCAATCAATAACACATTTTTTCATTGCACAAGTACTTTAAGATACAATATATATATATATATATATATATATATATATATATATATATATATATATATATATATATATATATATATATATATATTGAGGACTGATTTATTACATTGAGTATATAACTACAGTATACAACTTGTTATAATGGGATCCTTTTATAACAAGAATGATTGGACATTTTTATGGTTTTATAAAAATTCATATTTAGAGAATTTGTTATCCCCGTTAATTAGCCACACATTTTAAAAGTGTTTTTTATAGTTAGTAAAACATAATTAATTTAAATTCAAATGCAACAATGGCTTCTAGGCTGAATAGTATGTGAATAAAGTAAATTCATAAAATTGTTATTTATTAAGCGATTTTTAAAAATGTATCACTAAAAAGGAAAAGTTGTTTACAAAATTTATTGTAACTTACTACTTTTTTTTATAAAAGCAGTGTTTTTTATATGTGTGTTAAAATAAAAATAAAATTACCGCCAGTTTGAAATTAATCTATAGTAATAAAGTTTACTATAGTTTCAACTATCAAGTAGTCATTTTCGTGGCTTTGTAGATTTCGAACTCTTCAAGAGTGTCCAACATAAAACTTTTTTTTACATATATGCAGAATTTCTGTGTTTGTATCAAAATGATCCATTTTGTGATTGGAATCTATCAGGTGCTGAGCGAATTTGGACCTGATAAATACCCCAAAACATGTTGACGGATAAATTATTGTATGGCTCAAATAAACTTGTCAATATAGTCCTTCAGCTTCAAGAAGATAACAAAGTTGGTATTACTGATCATGACCAAACAGCTGACTCTAGGAACGGTGTAGGCTAATCAACCTGTCAAATTAGTTCAGTGACGAGTACCGGCCGGTAAATAATGTTTTCTATGTACAGTACAATCGTGTTTTATGTTAATATTTATTCTTTGACGACATCAATTTAGATGGAGATTTAACGTTCGTGATGTATGGAAAATGACTACTTGATAGTTGAAACCATAGTAAACTTTATTACTATACAGGAATTGAGGACGATAAGGTACGTAACCTGTTTTTTTAAGTGCCAATTCCAGAAGGCTATCATGAATAAATTAAAATTAATAATAATAATTTTAAAATATATTTTTATTAAATACTACCTTTTAACATGAACCTTATTACAGAGATTTTTAATAAACGCAAAGATAACAACAAAGATATGAATTGTTGTATGGAAAAATAAAATGGTCTCAAGTGGCTAATGAAAACGGAAATTGAAAAAATATTATTCTTCATTTTTAGCTTATGTATAGTCTATACATAGAATCTGAAAATATTTTGCCAGCCCAACCTTTTAGTAACAGCCTGCATATCATACTCTATGTAGAATGTAATTTACACTTAACACTGGGGTAGGTATCACTGTTTGAGGGCCTCAATGTATGACGTTTATTTACTAACATTCATTCTAATTAAGAGCAAAAATAAGAGCAAAAGTTTTTTTAGTTTTTGCTTTGTAATAGTTTAAATAATAGCAGTGTAAGTATATGCTACAATCTTGTTACATATTCTAAGGAAAACACTGTTTTCCAGAGGTTTTATCATTTTGTATTAATTTACAACAATAATTTTTAACAAAATTCAATAATAAAATTGTTTACTGCTAAAAGAGCCACTCCAGAACAAATCCCACTAAAGAAGCAAACATTGGACTTCAACAATCAGCATCAACGATACTGGGATACAGCAGTGGACCATTTAACCACTAGTGAACACGTTGACGCAATAAAACAGCTGATCGTTGTTAATATAGTAAAATGAACTGTTAAATTATAAAACATATTTTAAATAGATGAAACTTTTTGACTGATTTAAAATAATCTTACAGAAAATACTTAATATAATTGTACATACTTACTATGAACAGATAATGTATGTGATTTCCACAAACGTGGTTACTCTCACACTAAAACATGGATAATTAATCCTGTTCTTTAGTTTTCTCTTAATTAATAAGAGATAAAAATGTGGATCAATAAACAAAGTTGAGAAGAAATTTTACAACTTATACGTTGTATATATTTTTTGTATGGATTCTATTTAGTTTTATGTGGTATAGTACAGAAATAAATGTATTTAAAATGTAAATTTGTATACATTTTACGCAATGTATTATTTGGTTTAAACCACTTAGATACTACGAATACAACCCTGTTTTTATTTGCAAAGAAGTTTCTTTTTTCCTTTTTCAATAGACATTTTAAACTAGATAAATAATACAAACTATTGTAAAGAAGATTGCACTTAACATAAGACCCTAATGTTTTTATAATTATGAATATATAGCTGTGGTGTTTTTCAGTGTGTATATGTACAGATAAAAACCCCACAACATAGACTAAACACGACAATAATTTATTTAAAATTTATATACATATTCAAAAATACACATTCTATGATTTGGATCTTAATGAAGTTTACTTTATGAGAGTTTCTTTTTGTAAAACAGCCCAGTCAATCCTCACCACTGGGAATTAAAAAGGCTTACCTGTAAAGGTACCTTGGTTCCTCTTATGGTCGAGCGATCTGATAGAACTTAATGAGGCTTACATTAAAGTTAACCGTCTTCATGTTAGTCTGAATAAAGTCTTACTACAATATTTTAGATATAAGCCTCAACGGTATATCTTAATACCTTGATAATCTTAACAACGCAATAGTTACTTTGTTGATTAATTAAACCTAAGATAGGTTAATAATTTTATTTAAACTATTTTATATCTTATTGAAGTAGAACATAATTGGCACTCATTTAGTAATTTAAATAACCTGTTTCGATCTAGTTAGTTGTTACACTATCGTATTTAATATATACACATATATTACTGTATCGTTGTAAAAAACTGATTGATCTAGTTAGTTTTTACAACATCATATTTACTACATACAAATATATATTACTGTATTGTTGTAAAACACTCTTCGATCTAGTGAGTTGTTACAACATCGCATTTATTATATGCTTATACATTACTGTATTGTTGGAAAACTCTGTTCGATCTAGTTAGTTGTTACAACATAGTATTTATTATATGAATATTGTATTGTTGTAAAAAAGCTGTTCGATCTAGTTAGTTGTTGCAACGTCGTATTTATTATATACACATATATTCCTGTATTGTTATAAAAGACTGTTCGATCTAGTGAGTTGTTACATCATCGTATTTATTATATACTCATATATTACTGTATTGTTGTAAAAGACTGTTCGATCTAGTGAGTTGTTACATCATCGTATTTATTATATACACATATATTACTGTATTGTTATAAAACACTGTTCGATCTAGTGAGTTGTTACATCATCGTATTTATTATATACTCATATATTACTCTATTGTTGTAAAAGACTGTTCGATCTAGTGAGTTTTTACATCATCGTATTTATTATATACACATATATATTACTGTATTGTTGTAAAACACTGTTCGATCTAGTTAGTAGTTGCAACATCGTATTTATTATATACACATATATTACTGTATTGTTATAAAACACTGTTCGATCTAGTGAGTTGTTACATCATCGTATTTATTATATACACATATATTACTGTATTGTTGTAAAAGACTGTTCGATCTAGTGAGTTGTTACATCATCGTATTTATTATATACTCATATATTACTGTATTGTTGTAAAAGACTATTCGATCTAGTGAGTTGTTACATCATCGTATTTACTATACACACATATAATACTGTATTGTTGTAAAACACTGTTCGATCTAGTTAGTTGTTGCAACATCATATTTATTATATACACATCTATTACTGTATTGTTATAAAACACTGTTCGATCTAGTTAGTTGTTACATCATCGTATTTATTATATACTCATATATTACTGTATTGTTGTAAAAGACTGTTCGATCTAGTGAGTTGTTACATCATCGTATTTACTATACACACATATATTAGTGTATTGTTGTAAAACACTGTTCGATCTAGTTAGTTGTTACATCATCGTATTTATTATATACACATATATTACTGTATTGTTGTAAAAGACTGTTCGATCTAGTTAGTTGTTACATCATCGTATTTACTATACACACATATATTACTGTATTGTTGTAAAACACTGTTCGATCTAGTTAGTTGTTACATCATCGTATTTATTATATACTCATATATTACTGTATTGTTGTAAAAGACTGTTCGATCTAGTTAGTTGTTACATCATCGTATTTATTATATACTCATATATTACTGTATTGTTGTAAAAGACTGTTCGATCTAGTGAGTTGTTACATCATCGTATTTACTATACACACATATATTACTGTATTGTTGTAAAACACTGTTCCATCTACGTTTCCTTTTCTAGTAGGATGCTTATAATTTTAGATCGTCTATAATTATATGAAGTATTTCTCCTTAAATACTTATCCACATTACAATACAATCTTTATTATCTAGCTTTGTTTCCGACTGTCCGTAATACTCGACTTGACAATCAGGTAAACATATTTTTGTTAGATCAAATTAGATAAAAGTACAACCACGTGGAAGCACTGTTCTGCAAACACGATTGTTTGGATTTTTCATCTTGATTATTACATGCACTGTTCTTATAACGTGTCATGCAATATCGGTTGTCAATGCATAATGCGTCCAAAATTCCCAGTGAGGAATTTGTATACTGCCCTAACTGATAAGCTGCAGTAGTCCAATTTTCATATGGGTAAGTGGATGAGTTCATTAGGTACTCATTCTCAACATTGTCGATATATTGTGGCAGAGTGAAAACACTATGTTACTGTACATACTTTTAAAATTACTAAAATTACTCTATATACTGTATAAGGACCTATCTAATTATTATACAGAACGTAATATATGATATTAGAGTTTTAAATGAATAAAACCAATTTTTTTACGTATGACTTACGCCACAAGATTTTGACAATATGTAGTCAGCCACGTTCACCTAGTCAAAATTCACCAAATCATCCTTAATTTCCGTTGCGTGTAAATTATTGTAGGCACTTCTATCCCGATGGCCGTCAATGTGAGTTATTGAAATCGGTATTTTGTGCCTTTTGCGTTATCTGGCTTTGGTATCCGATTTGACCTGCCACCACATTAGGCCGGATAGCCGAGTTTGTACTGTTCTTTATCCATATTAATAGATTAACGTTGAGTTCCTTCCGTAAACAATTGTTTGTCTTATCTTCAAAAATTAATTTACTAAATAAATTATAACAAACTAAATAGGAAAAAAGGTAAAATTACGATCATAAATTAAGCGAAACCTTGTGTATTTTTCGTTGGAAAAATACATGTATGTACTTATACTATACACAATGTACATTCTAACTAATCTCACGTATATGTGCGGTGGAATGTATACTATAGGATGTGCATGTTTATTTAAACCGTCAAAATTATTCAATATGTCTTTCAGCACATCAAAATACCATTGCCATTAGATAACAATTTATTTTTTAGAACTATAAATATTATCAGACTATTTAGTATATGTAATCAGATGAACAAACAGAAAACTGAGTAAAAGACGAAATATGTTTTTATTTAGTTTCAGTAGCTTGTAAAAAGGTAATTATGCAAATGTCAAACAAGCAAGCGGAACACTGCTGCTTAGTATTGGAAATGTTGTCAACAGCTTTTAAAACCAAACACCCTTTTCAACATTTAAATTATTTAAATTTCTTTTTACAATATGTTTTGATGACCTTTGTTACAAAATGGTTATTAAAGTTTTTAGTCGCTTGTTTTTAATTTAAAAATAGTACTGGTATGACGATGCAAGCCTCGATTGTGATGTATATGTTGATAATAATTAAAAATCCTCTAAAAAACGATATTTTCAAAAGAAACGTCGGATTTATCTGTTTTATTTTATATCTGTTAAATATACGGCTTTATAAATATTCGATAAACTAATTTATTAATTAATATGGGATATTATTTACTCTTTCCACCTACATTTTACGTTTTACACTTTTATCCTATGTATTTAATTATTTATTAATTATAAACACATTTTCTGATACTTCAGTAAATTAAATAAAGGCCTACTTGAATTTCCAGTTTGCACAGTCAGAAATCTTTTTTTCTTTTCACTGTCAATATTATTTAAGCTACTATAATCGTTAGCAGTTCAAAATTTCCACCTAAATATGAGATTTTACTTTATAAAGCGGATAAAGATTCTAATAAATATTAACTTTACTCTTGTAGTTTACAATTTTAAAACACTCTTTTGCACTAAACACACTTTTGCAAGAAACAAGTCCTTCAGAATGACATATATAAAGATGTTTGAGATCGATGTTCTTAAATTTTTCTTAATCTTTTAAATTTGATCTTTTTATTTTACTAAAAATTTAAAGGTTATTATACTTTATGTTAAGTAGTACGTGTATTTCAAAAATGTACACATATGAAATAAATTTAATTTCTCATGTTTAACTACATTTTGTACTTTACTTTTTTAAAGCTTTGTTTTCATACATGACTAAATGTTCAAGTCATCTAAAAGTTATTAGATTAGTATATTTTTGATTAGTTAATCCAAAATTTAGTTACCTATCAATCTAGCTTAAATTTCAAACAGAAAATTTAGTATTGTATACAAGAAACACCGTCAAATTTGTATGTTATTTGTAGCTATCACACTGTGAGCGTAGCGACCTCATTCCTTAACTGGATTATAATCTTAAATTTCTGTATAATATGGGTTCTGTGACTCCTGATTTAGAGTTCTGATGTAAAAATCATATGATTACTTTGGAGTTATGGAAATTGTATAGCGACAAATTACGAATGTTATGTATTTATATTTAACTTTTTGGTTTGACTTAATAGTGTAAGCTAAAATTAAAATATCTAGATACATAAGTCATAACATTGAAAACTATTTTTATTATTATATTAATGACTACGATGCTGAAACAAAACATGTTTAAAAATTTAGTAAGTTTTAAAAATATAATGGATGATGTAAACAATTACGTTATATTTATTCGTTATTACTTTTAATGATAATATTTATAGTTTTTAAAGGAGAGATCAATCACTAAAAAGTATTCGTATTATAGGCGTCATGTTGGTTTTATGTTGCAGGTGAAAGATGGAAAACGGAGCCAACACGGCCAGACTACCAACTTCTCTTTTAACATTAGTTAAACTGTGATCAGCGTCACCCATAGTTTCCTAATGATGGCTTCTCTTCTCTATCGTTTCATATTCATCTTCCCGTCTGTAATCACACTGGGAAACTCAACGATAGGTAAGTAAGATTTAAGTACAAAAACAATAAGTAAAATATTATTGGAATGAATAAGGTTCACCATGGTATACAATCAAACGCTGTAATGCACCTTTAAGTTTAAATTAAACTAAATATTTAGTTAGATTGCTTTTTTTCATATTTTACTCTTATTGTCATAGTTATGAAAACCCGTAATATTTTAATACTTTTGGAAACTAAATAAATGATAGCCCACTTATTAAAAAGCTGTAAAGATAATAAACATACTGACTTGCCTCACTATTAGATATTTGTGATTGATTACCACCAGGAGACTCCCCCTGCTACACGGAAGTTCCCCCTCAAGTTTTCCCGTTTATTCACGTAATTGTATTAGTTGTGTAATTGTGCTCGTCGTCAAAGAGAACGAGAGAGCATCTGCTTAGTCGGAACTCAACAATATGTGTTGTTGAGTTCCTTATACGTAAGTGTGTATTTCACCCTTTCTCAGATCTACAGTTACAACACCAATTCGTTGTTTAACCAATTTAACTTCAGTAGTTGTTATTGTTGATGACCTAGTATAAATAAAATATAATTAGTCTGTCATTTGTCACTTACATCACCCCACCAACATATTAATAAAACCATGAGTGTATAGTCCACCTGTATTATTTTTAGATACCTAGTTTAGATACATAACAAAATGTATTTTAGTGTTACCTATTCTATTATTTGTTTATGTTAAGGTCTGTTTTTTTATATTGGAAATATTCAAAATAATGTAAATAAATTCTAAATAAGGTAAATAAGACGTTTCAGAAAATGTCTTCAATCATTTAGCCCTGACCTTTATATACATGTACGTTTTTGGTAGTGTTTCAATTTCTAAACTAAACAATTTATTCATTTTGTTTTATTAGCCTCCAGAACTGTTATATTATTGAAATAATACTGGTTTAAATTACCATTTTTTCTGTCTAAACAGTTCATCAATTACATTACTGCTACAGCTATGTACATTTCAAAGCATATAGCTTCATCATCAGACTTCCAAAAACGTCACTTTTTAAAACATTAAAACACTGCAACTACAAAACATTAAAACATTTAAACATAATAACAAATGAGTACAACACATTTTCCGGCCGGCGATAACCAGTAGGTGTCTATCGCCGGCCTGCAAATGTGATGTACTCATTTTTAAATATGTTTAAATGTTTTATAGTTTTAGTGTTTTAATGTTTTAAACAGTGACGTTTTTTGAAGCCTGATGATGAAGCTATATGCTTTGAAATGTACATATTGTACATAGCAGTAGCAGTAATGTAATTGAAGAACTGTTAAGACAGAAAAAAAGGTAATTTAAACCAGTATTATTTCTATAAAGAATTTAGTTTAATTTCTTTTTAAATATGCGTATATTTTCAGTACCTGGAATATTTAATAAAAATCCGTAGCTATGAATGATTTATTTTCGGTGATTTATTATCGTCCAACTTAGATTCATACAAATATAGATCCATGAAATAATAAGCCAAAATCTTATTTTTATTCTTACGTTAACTATAATATTGATTGAAAATGTACCATACACATGGTAAAAGATAATGTATCTATAAATAAATTAAAATGTTGTATTGAATAAACTATTTTTAATCCTTGAAAATGTAAAGAAATTCGTAATAGAATACAACATGCTTCATGATTTTCCTCTATTGATTAAAAATCATGATAGGAAAATCAACAAACTAATACAATTTGCTGATATATTACTCAAAATAAACTATAAATACCGTAAAAAAATAATACGTATAAGGCCATCAAATAGCCTCATCAAAGTTTTTATAGAGTATACAGTAGTTGAGATTCTCAGGAACAAAAATGTTAAAATGCTTTTTTTGATATTAATTGTTTTGATATTTCCAATCCATTTTTTAGATCTCCAAAAGTGTATCGTCAAAAACTAACGCCAACGAATTACTTTAAATAACACTTGATTTCAATTTCAATGTGGAACTATAAGTAATATTACGGCTTTATACAAAATGAAAATAAAATCATGAGTCAAATCATGTCACATACTTAACAAATTGCAAACAATAGAGGTTGATACCAAAGGAACTATCACTTGAAACAATAGTTATAGTGCAAAAATAACAACTGATAAACTAGGCAGATAGGAAAAACTCCTCAAATATTAGGAAATTCTCGCTGTCGTATCCCTAAAAAATAATTTTAAAAAGTGTCACAAGACTAAGTTCAATTACCCGACAAAACACATCTATGTCAAGAGGTCGAAGTTTCCAACAAAAAAAAAAAAACATTTATGAACAATCCTATATTAAAAAATAACTTTCAAACAGCAAACTAGTTCTGTTATTTATGCTAATTATTAAACACATAGTAATTATGCAATTTCTTGCCAATTCTGAAAATACGATTTATTCTTGAAAAAGTGCTGAAATATGAGTTTATATCTCTTAAGGATGTAATTCCAACCGAGGAAAATGTTTTTTACATAAAACGTGATAAACTAGTTGAATAAACGAGTGTAAATAAAACCAACCTTTTATGAATCGTTATTTTTAATTTTTTTATTTCAGATTTTGTTGTATGCTTAACATACTTAGACATATACTTAGCTTGCCAAAAAAATAATTTTTTTCGGCAAAAAAATTTTTTTTTACTTTCCTAACCAAACATAATCTAACTTATTCTAATTGCCTATTTCCTCAACAAATCTCATAATTTCACATGACTGGCCTCCGAAACACAGGCCGGCCGTCCCTCCAGTCTATAGGTTAATTCGGTTTTTGTGGTCAATAGCTGGTGTTTACAATAATCGCATAATGGGTGCTAGCCACGAATGTCGGCGAAATAAGTTTTTCCGTCTTATCTTGAGATATATGTTGATTTAGGCTAAAATAGTGTTCAAATTCATGTTCAGCAAAAGAAACACATCAAATTAAAAAAAAAAAAAAAAAAGAACAAAACATTATATATATATATATATATATTAACAAGAATATGTGACAAATGCATAAATCTATATCATCGTATTTTTGTCGGTTAAATTCATGATTTTCACAAAATAAAAAGCCTATCTCGTGAAAATATAGATAATTTGAGGTAAAGTTTTCAAAGTTTGTTAGATAGCAAAAAAATGTATAATGAAGAAATATATAAAATATTCTTTATAATTCAATCTGAATCTTTATGATTCAGAAGATGTGATAAGAAACACGCTAACATAGAGCTATAATGTTTCTAAAATAATTACCTATTTACACACTTAAAGGGAGTTTCTTTTAGGCAGGTTCCCTTTTATAAGTATAACAATGGTGCACTTATAGGTATATGTTGTACCGAGGTGCTTATTGGTTTGTTTGTATTTGCAGAGTTTGCCCCAACAAGGCCTCTCGTGGTAGGAGAAGAAGATCCAGACTTCAACGGTCCCATTAGAAACGTTACAGTGGCTCTTGGGAGAGAAGCGGTCCTTGTCTGCCCTACCACTGATCTGGGCAACTTTAAGGTACTTGTCTTTACCCAAAAGTACTTATATACGAGTAGATGATTTGTGTTAAAAATATACTTTAAATTAGAATTGAAAATTATCCAAGATGACTATAAAGCAGTTGAGACCATCAACTAAGGAATTAATTTCCTCATATATAAACGACCTACAGAAGTCATACATATATAAACGACCTACAGAAGTCATACATAAATAAACTACCTACAGAAGTCATACATATATAAACGACCTACAGAAGTCATACATATATAAACGACCTACAGAAGTCATACATATGTAAACGACCTACAGAAGTCATACATATATAAACGACCTACAGAAGTCATACATATATAAACGACCTACAGAAGTCATACATATATAAACGACCTACAGAAGTCATACATATATAAACGACCTACAGAAGTCATACATATATAAACGACCTACAGAAGTCATACATATATAAACGACCTACAGAAGGCATACATATATAAACGACCTACAGAAGTCATACATATATAAACGACCTACAGAAGTCATACATATATAAACGACCTACAGAAGTCATACATATATAAACGACCTACAGAAGTCATACATATGTAAACGACCTACAGAAGTCATACATATGTAAACTACCTACAGAAGTCATACATATATAAACTACCTACAGAAGTCATACATATATAAACGACCTACAGAAGTCATACATATATAAACTACCTACAGAAGTCATACATATATAAACGACCTACAGAAGTCATACATATATAAACGACCTACAGAAGTCATACATATATAAACGACCTACAGAAGTCATACATATATAAACGACCTACAGAAGTCATACATATAAAAACGACCTACAGAAGTCATACATATATAAACGACCTACAGAAGTCATACATATATAAATGACCTACAGAAGTCATACATATATAAACGACCTACAGAAGTCATACATATATAAACTACCTACAGAAGTCATACATATATAAATGACCTACAGAAGTCATACATATATAAACGACCTACAGAAGTCATACATAAATAAACTACCTACAGAAGTCATACATAAATAAACGACCTACAGAAGTCATACATAATTTCGTCGGAAAAAAAGGTAGGCTGATTACGTCAACTTACTAAATAATTTGGTTCTATTCATACCACATAAATAACAATATTGAATACTATTTGTTCTTGTTGGTATTGTAGAAATTCTATAGATGCAGTAGAAATTCATAATAATGTTAGTGATAAATTAAGTTAAAAAACAAAACATAATTTGGCATGAAAACTACATTAATTGTCCTACTTAAAATTTAAAGCAAATACCCATAGGTTAAAGATGAAAAAGACAATATTTGGAAATAGCTTTACTACGACTAAACAAAAATGTATTAAATGTAATATTAATATCATACATATACACGTTTTCATTCGTAATAAATATTTAAGGTAATGAAAATCCACAAAGAATATTTTTTGTAATTGTATATAGTTACTTACATTTGAACAGTTGTTACCATTAAATATACCAATATATTCAATGTTAATCACATTTTATGATGCTGTTTAACCAAGCCAGTTCAATCGACGTTCAAGTAACCTGAGTTGTTAAGAAAAACTCAATTATTGAAAGTAATACTAACACTTAATCCAATAACAAACATAAAGAAACTACCCAACTCGGTAAACTGTACAAGATTGGATGGGTCCATAAAGCTTTCATGGTAACTTGTACAGGGCATTAGGGCCTTTGAAATATTACCGACAATATTACAACACATAATGTCCCCTCTTCTTACAACAACATGCTTATAACCTTATATCTTGATTTTAGTTACCATATTAATATGAACTATGTCGTTATTAACTGCAATAGGAAGTTTAATGATATAATACAATTATTTGATTTTTGTTAGGCTGTGATTATTCTGCATATAATGGCCAGCTCACTAATATACAGATAGTTGTTTTTCTTTCGTTAAAACCAAGTTGCATTGATTTTATACATCATTATAATGCATACTATACGTATATTAGCAAATTTTATTTACATTTTAGACCTCTTTTGGTTTTCTTGGCTGGGGAGCAATAATCATATTTTAATTTGTTTTGTTATCTCTCATCAGGTAGGTTGGATGAAGGCTGATGACCAAACCATCCTGAGCCTACACAACCGATTGGTCACCCACAACCCCAGGATAGGCATCACCCATGACAATAACAACTGGAGTCTCCACATCCGGCAAGTGAAGGAGGGAGACAAAGGCTGTTACATGTGTCAAATAAACACAAGTGTTATGAAGAAGCAGATTGGCTGTGTAGACGTCCATGGTGAGTACTCCACTGCAATATAACATTAGTAGGGCTTTGTGAGTGAGTAAAAACTTCAATGAAGTAGTTATGAGGGAGCAGATTGGCTGTGTAGACGTCCATGGTGAGTACTCATCTGCAATATAACATTAGTAGGGCTTTGTGAGTAAGTAAAAACTTCAATAAGGTAGTTATGAAGAAGCAGATTGGCTGTGTAGACGTCCATGGTGAGTACTCCACTGCAATATAACATTAGTAGGGCTTTGTGAGTGAGTAAAAACTTCAATGAAGTAGTTATGAGGGAGCAGATTGGCTGTGTAGACGTCCATGGTGAGTACTTCACTGCAATATAACATTAGTAGGGCTTTGTGAGTAAGTAAAAACTTCAATGAAGTAGTTGTGTGGGAGCAGATTGGCTGTGTAGACGTCCATGGTGAGTACTCCACTGCAATATAACATTAGTAGGGCTTTGTGAGTAAGTAAAAACTTCAATGAAGAAGTTATGTGGGAGCAGATTGGCTGTGTAGACGTCCATGGTGAGTACTTCACTGCAATATAACATTAGAAGGGCTTTGTGAGTAAGTAAAAACTTCAATGAAGAAGTTATGTGGGAGCAGATTGGCTGTGTAGACGTCCATGGTGAGTACTCCACTGCAATATAACATTAGTAGGGCTTTGTGAGTAAGTAAAAACTTCAATGAAGTAGTTATGTGGGAGCAGATTGGCTTTGTAGACGTCCATGGTGAGTACTCCACTGCAATATAACATTAGTAGGGCTTTGTGAGTAAGTAAAAACTTCAATGAAGAAGTTATGTGGGAGCAGATTGGCTGTGTAGACGTCCATGGTGAGTACGCCACTGCAATATAACATTAGTAGGGCTGTTGTGAGTAATAAAAACTTCAATGAAGAAGTTATTTCGCGATGGATATAGACGTGAACAATGTACGTACTTATGTAATATAACATTCGTAATGGTTTTGTATTGAGTAAGTAAAAAACATGTTAAATTGAAGTAAAAAGAACGGGATAGTATGGATAATGTAAGTTACGTTCCATGTTTTTTCAACGTAATATAACATTCGTAAATAATCTTTACATTGAGTATGTAAACAATCGTTCAAATTTAAGTATTATTTAATAATACTATATGGTTGTGTAACGTCTGAATGTTGAAGTAACAATCACTGAAAAAATTTGTAGGGCGTTTGGATAAGTAAAAATTCAATGAAGAAGTTATGTGAGCAATTTGCTGTGTTAACGTCCTATAGTGAGTTTTAACATGAATTTCATGTAATTTTTTTTTTTTTTTTGGTTTTAGCATAAGTTAAAAACTTCATGATGAAGTATTAATAAGAACAGGTAAAAATCTTATAACTATTGTGAGTTAATATCCACTGCAATTCATACATTTAGTAGGAGGCCGTTTAGTGAGTGAAGTAGAACAACCTGACATGAGAGCAGTTCATCCACCGCGTAGTGGGGAGGATTCGGCTTGTGTCTAAAACGTACCAATCGGTGAACACCGAGCAAACAAAATTAATAAAGGGACTTTTGTATATGTTAAAGTACATTCAATGAATGTAGTTTGAAAATCATAGGTTGGTAATCTCCAAATATCAGGCCAATATAACATAAGTACCCATTTGTGAAAAATTCTAAGAAACTGCATGAACGTAGTTATGTAAAATGAATTGGCTTCGTGACTACAGTGGCGAGTAATATGAATTGATAACATATATATGCTTATGTTTATAATAAAAAATTCAACAATGAAGTAGTTTAATTGAAAAACAAATTGGTTTTGTGTTATGATCGTACAGATGTTTATACTCACTGCAATATAACATTAGTAGGGCTTTGTGAGTAAGTAAAAACTTCAATGAAGTAGTTATGAGGGAGCAGATTGGATGTGTAGACGTACATGGTGAGTACTCCACTGCAATATAACATTAGTAGGGTTTTGTGAGTAAGTAAAAACTTCAATGAAGTAGTTATGAAGAAGCAGATTGGCTGTGTAGACGTCCATGGTGAGTACTCCACTGCAATATAACATTAGTAGGGCTTTGTGAGTAAGTAAAAACTTCAATGAAGTAGTTATGAAGAACCATATTGGTTGTGTAGACGTCCATGGTGAGTACTCCACTGCAATATAATATTAGTAGGGCTTTGTCAGTAAAACCTTCAATAAAGTATAACATTGTCATTCAGAATAATATTTCGTAAAAAACGCACTAGTGCTTTAAAATATTCAATTTTATTTTAATAGTGTTTACATACTATTTCTAGAAATTTGGCAAACCATCGCTTTGTCGTTCACTAATTATAAAAAAACTGCCCAGTCCTGTTGATTAAATTCCGAGGAATATAACGCTGGAACAACTGTACGTAGTTATGTTTAATAATCATTCGTCACAATGGTTAGTATCTGATTATTAGTATAAAGCCAAACAATTGTTTAAAATTTAGAATTAACAGGAAACGTGTGATAGTATGAAAATAAAATGTAAAGTTTAGTGTCATTATTTTTTTAAATCGTTTAATATGAAAATTCGTTACAAACAAAAAATTTTACATTAAGAGTTATGTTCATATCACAATAAAGTTCTAGTAATTGAATAATTTTTATAATAATACTGATGGAATAGTATGGATGAATAAAAAACTCTAGAAAATAGTTTGAAGATAAACAAAAATCCTAAGACAAATTTGTAAGTAGACCTCGTAATTGAGATTAATATAAACATTAATTTCAAAACGTACGTAATTGATATTTAGCTGTATGATATTTACTTATAATGTTTTAACATGAATTTCCATTGGTAATTTTTGTTTTTTTGGTTTAGCATAATCTAGTTTTACTTACATTCGATCGAATTTTTAATAATAAGAAACAAGCGTAATAATCTTAAAATAATATTGTGTATACTTAATATTCAATCATATTTCCAGTACCTCCAGACATAGAGGACGAAGGAACCAGTTCTGACGTCACAGTGCATGAGGGAGAGAACGCAACCCTGATCTGCAGAGCCAAGGGTCATCCCACCCCTCGCGTCAGCTGGCGGAGAGAGGGTAGCGAGCAGATTGTCGTCCGTAAGACGCCAAAGGAAACCAAATCAGGTGCACAACCGAGACTTAAAAAAAAAATTAAATACATGTAGATGATTTGTATATTTAAGCTTACATTCAATGTATGGTAACGTTAAAATCAAGCGAATGAGTAATCCTCCAAAATTAAGGGCCATAAAACGAAATTCCCATATTTGGAAGACCTCTTGGAAAGCTGTGATTGTTACTGTAACTATGAATATGCTTCGTGATAAAAGTGGCGAGTAATAATAATTGATAGCATATATTTGCTTACCTTTTTATAGTAAAAAAATTCAAACAATGATAATTGGCATTTGTAATTTTTTCTTGATATCCAAACATATATTAAAAATATTGTTTTCTTTGTGTTTATGAACTTAAAAGATGTATTTATTTAAATTCATTAGTATTTAATATATTATAGTGAACAAATAAATTGAAATCACTTTGGTATATTAATATTATAGACTTTGTATATCTAGGCATGTGTCATAACAAGGTTTGACATTTAATGATAATTATATACGATGGTTTATCTGTTCAGTTTCTTAAAAAAACAAAAAAACAAAAAAAAACAATATATACTAATATAGACATGTCTTATGTAGACAATGAAATGTTGCGTTTAAGATAAAGCTTCTATCGTTTTATAACTTGATCGTTTGTTTACGCTTGAATATAGCACTAAACAATAGAAGTCTAAAGTTAAATAGCGGATATTAAAGTCAAGGTTGAGTTTCTGTATAAAGCTTAGAGATTAAAGTTTGTTCATTACTGACTTTATCACATTATAGAGGCAAAAACTGCACTTCACAGCTTTGCTTTTGTTGAATAAGATGCAATTTTACGTAAGTTGAGCAGTCTTGAAATATGAAATTTATGCTCAACGCTTGTTTCCTTAAATAATATTCAAGATTGAACGCTTTAGTTGTGTATTACACAAGCAGTAAAACAGTGCAGCAGTAAATATATGAATGTTACTTTATTACATTTTATATAATATATTAACATTCAAACAGTCCTGCTAAATAAATGTTTAATTAGTTTGAAAAGTGCGTTTGATAAAAAACATAATAAATTATCAGTCAGTATATTATAATCTTAAAAAATAACTAGTTATTTTATTTGAAATTACAAAATTATAGTATTTGATACTTTCTCTACTATTCAAATGTATATATGAAGTAAGTTTTTAGTATGCTTATTTTAAAGTCTACAACTAGGTTTCTGTATCCAAATGACAATCTTGCATATATTTAAATTAAATGTTCAATGAAACATGTTGCAATTTGTACTTTAAACTAGTGATTGGCCGGAATAAGTGTCTGATTCCTAAACAGGCGAAACTATGTTCCTTTAATGAGTTTTACTATAGATTATCACACAAAAAAGTAAAATATGCTGCATCATTCATCATATTTAGTAACCCAATAGCAGTAGACCACATTACTATCAAAAAAACAAAAACGGAAATATTAATACGCTTATATAAATCCAGAAAATATTTGAAATCATTATAAATTTGTCCCCATTTCACTATTTAACAACTTTTAGCAAGTATTATGAAGTTTAGAGTACAATGACAACTTAACTGTACAAAATTCTAACGGTTATATAAAGCTTTAATGGTGACCTGTGTTAGGAACTTTAATGTATATTACTGTGTATTAGGAAGAACTTGAGGCTTCTAGGCCACACCTGGGGACATGTCAAAGCAACTCTGTGACTCCATAGTGAACTGTGTACTTCTAAGAAACTAACCCCACCCATACACGTAAATATGTATTGACCCACCCACCCACCATACACATACAGTGGTATTGACCTACTCGGACTCTCATAGCCTACAAGTAAAGGGGTTTTGACCTACACACCCACCCAAATATGTAAATATGTATTGACACTCCCACCCAATCATACACGTACAGGAGTATTGACCTTTCTGGACCCTCATACAAGTACAATGGTATTGACCCACCCACCCATGCATACACGTACAGAGGTATTAATTGACCTACCCGGACTCTCATAGCCTACAAGTACAGGGGTTTTGACCTACCCACCTACCCATACATGTACAGTAGTATTGACCTACCCGGCCTCTCTTACAAGTACAGTGGTGTTCACCCACTCGCCCAACCATACATGTATAGGTAGTATTAACCTACCCGGACTCTCATACAAGTTCAGTGGTATTTACCTACCCACCCACCCATACACGTACAGTGGTATTGACCTACCCAGACGCTCATACAAGTACACTGGTGTTCACTCACTCGCCCAACCATACATGTATAGTAGTATTAACCTACCCGGTCTCTCATACAAGTACAGTGGTATTGACCTACCCACCCACCCATACACGTACAGTGGTATTGACCTACCCGGACTCTCATACAAATACAGTAGCGTTCACCCACTCGCCCACCCATACACGTACAGTAGTATTAACCTACCCAGTCTCTCATACAAATACAGTGGTATTGACCTACCCACCCACCCATACACGTACAGTGTTATTGACCTACCCGGAGTCTCATACAAGTACAGTAGTGTTCACCCACTCGCCCACTCATACACGTAAAGTAGTATTAACCTACCCGGTCTCTCACACAAGTACAGTGGTATTGACCCACCCACTCAGAGTACGTTGATAACTGTATATAAGTATTATGTTTATGTATGTGTTACGTGTAGTGGAATCGCTGAGTGGGGAGAGTCTGAACCTGACCAAACTGGACAGGCGGCAGATGGGTGCCTACTTCTGCATTGCCAGCAACGACGTGCCACCTGCCGTCAGCAAGCGGATCACGCTCAACGTCAACTGTAAGTTTTAGCCATAAAACCTAAAATAGTTGTATTGTGTAAGACCTGAGTCATCTCATTTTTTTATATTTCAATAAACAATGTATTCCTTTAAATCGTACACTGTAGTTTTTCTTTTTTTTTCATTTAGTATTACGATATTCATATTTGGTCTATGATGATTTTTTAAGTAGCTAATTTACTGCCAAAAATCTACACACGTTTTTATATCATCTAAAAGAAAAAGCCATTCCAAATTTAAGTAACATGGTATATGATTTAAAATTAGGATATTTAATCGATTTA
Organism: Stictocephala bisonia; assembly: GCA_035578905.1. Classification (NCBI taxonomy): domain Eukaryota; kingdom Metazoa; phylum Arthropoda; class Insecta; order Hemiptera; family Membracidae; genus Stictocephala; species Stictocephala bisonia. The sequence continues at coordinate 1,035,693 of JAQJVL010000143.1, forward strand.
TTTTTTATATGTCACAGATCATATTTGTATATTTTAGAGTGTGTCATTAAAATGTATTAAATTTCATTAACATTTCAATAAAAGATATTTTAAGTTTAATAAGACATAAATAAAATTTAAGTTTAACGACGCAAACATAAAGGACACCAGTTACATAACTATTTGTCTGCATTACGTAGCTTAGTGCAGTTTAAGTAATAAGACACTTGAAATGTAAAACACACTTTGAACACAATTGAAGGACTATTTTCTAGACCCCAGCCAGTCCTAATGGACCATGTCAATATGGATGGGCCTGGAGTACATGGAGTGAACTTCTGTAAGGGAGGAGATTGGTTTAGCGCACCATTGTCAAGATATTCTTTCTCAGAAATGTAAGGGAATCCCCGGAGGGTCATTTGTCTGAGAAGGTCCATAAATGGGGTCTATAAATACACTTGGTCAGAGTTGTGTGGTAACATAAAGCTAGGACGTTTAAGTGCAAGGATTTAGTAAATTAAATTATGAGTAATAAAGACAAAATAAATCTTTCTACTACCTATTTATATTGGTATAGAAAACTAAAGGAAAACAGTAATAACAAAATATTAAAACTTAAGGATGGTGGTAAAGCTGCTAAACAAAAATCTGCTAAATAAATGTCCGATTTGTGTTTTTGTGTGTCACCCGTCCATGTGTGTTCAATGATTTTGAAGACTAATGACGACCTCACAAGCGTGAAGATTATACGTATTTTTGGCTTGAGAATGACTACATGAGTTAGTCGAAACCGGTCGCCATCTGACAACGTCTTGTGCCACTTGACGGAATTTAAGGTAATATAAACCTCTAATATAATTATACAGTGGTCCGGAAGCAATACATTATGAAGTAAAACGCAGAGGATCCCTAAGCATACCAATTTACTCCATACAGGAACACAATTAATTATTTTAGCATAAAGGTTTTCAATTTTATTTAGAGAATTCAATAATATCTGTAGAGTTTATTTAGAGTTTATTCCTAATATTATGAAATGTTTTCACTGTTTGGCATTAAACAGTATAAGAAACAGCGAATCCCTATAAGTGGTTAGGACCAGTAGATCAACAGTAGGTTTGAGCAGTTCAACCTAATAATTAAATTTATGAAATCTTGATTAATCTGATATCTACACTAATTAATGATCCCACACAGTTCACAAGAAGCTTGGTGTTGTTTTCTACACGAGTTTTTCTTTTAGTTGACACCATAAAAGGAATAAAATTACAAATAAAATTGGAATTTTTTTAAAGTTTGAACTTACTTATATATTGACCAGTCCATAGTTCTGGGCGTGTGGTTCGAGCATGCATATCAATGAATTTCCCTCTCCAACGACAGTTGTACATTCATGTTAAAAAATAAACATCTCGGACATGGTACCTAAAAAATACTCCCACATGACTGGTTGATTTACTTACCAGTATTTAATAGAATAATCAAACCAGCTAATTTCATCCATGTGACGTCACGGTATTTTTCTAATTACTATGCTCTTAGCCAGATCAAAATCAGCTGTTTTTTGTTTTCTTTTAAATATGTTTTTTTTTACATTTTTCTTGTGGCACGTAACCAAACAATTTTTTGTGAATCACAATATTATAGATGAAGCACTATTATTATAATCGTTATTGTTATTTTTATCTCAATCTTTATTCCAGTTGTTTATCTTTAATTTCAATAACAAAAGCACCATCGAGCAAACTATATAAACATAGCAGCAAACCTAAATAAGATTTTGAACAGACTGTACACAATAGACGTAGGAGAAATATGGTGGGGGATATTCACTAACTCGCTTGCACTACCTCTCCTACACGCCTAGAACCATGGCCTGGTATGTACGTGTAAATTGTAACTTGAGATAACGACAGTCTTATAATAATACAACGTAATTTTAACAAATTCAGTAAACTTATTTATATTAGTATTAATCAATAAACATCGGTTAATTTTAATAGTGAAATGAAAACTAAATATAAGTACAGCTTCTTTGTATATGTGCTTCCATTTATACAAAGAGCTTCACAAAACCCCAATTCATGCGTGGCCACTATACGAGCAACAGAAAGGGTGCATTTCCATGACAAAAGGGCTTATCAATGGTGGTATTATAGAGCTGACAAATATGAAAGACGTGGAATGAAGGCTAAACACCAATATCTGCGCTATAGATAGCTTGTAAATGAGGGAGAGAGAAGTGAGGGGTGGATTCAAGGGGTGAAAAGGGGAGAGAGAAGGAGGGATATGTGTAACAATGCTACACCACACTGTACTAAAGGTGACATGGAGATATATGAAAACGTTTTTTCTATGTTGTTAGTGGTAATATATAAATGGTTCCAATAACCTAAGGGAACCAAAAGATTACGATATCAAAATGGTATACTGAGGGGAGGATCAAACAAAGAACGTGCCCGAGATACCCACATTTGGGGAATTAACAGGAGTCGTAGTGCAATGGAAATGCGTCGTCCTGACAGTAACATGGAATCAAACATTTATCAACATGTAAGCAGAATTATTAAAATAGCATATAATGCTTCATTTTCGGATATTCTAGGCGGTATTTTTTTTGTGATTGTGGTCATATTTATTTTCAAATGAGTAGCTACTCATCACAGTTTTTTAAAAAAGTTGTTATATTTCATATTGTGTTCTGAAGCAATCCTTAAACATTATTGACTGTGCCTTCAGCACAGGAGCCATAATATGACATCTTAAAAACAACTGTAATAATAAGCTATTGATTTAAAGAATAATAAGATAATAATAATAATAATAAAAAGAATTTAACGATATAAATTTTTGTGAACAAAAAAAAATTAAATTTACTGGTTTAAAAAGTGAATGTACAATATTAAAAAACAAAATCATACTTGGTATATAGCACCAATTTAAACAAATATTTAGTATAATAAATAAGTAATTTAAATATAACTGTAATACATTGTTATTGGCCACTAATTTTCATTAAAAAAATTTTACTGTTATTAATGATTACCAAACCCAAAAAAGTCACCCAAAAAATATCAATGAAACAAAACAAAACTTAAAATATAATTTAATATGGTTAATATTTACTGTATTAAATATAATGTAAGATCTTAAATGACACAACGTTTAAATCTATGAACCCAAATATCATAAGATAGAACAGGATCATTTATCCATAAGGAATCGATTAAATGAAAACAATTACATGGAGATAAAAGAGATCTAATATAATTAAACAGAGACATTTGAAATGGATAAAAACTCATCCAACTAAAAAAAATTCCTTGGTCAATAGTATTAAAATAAATTAAAAATTTGAGACATCCATAGAAATGTCATATTTTTCAGGAAATTATTATTATAAATAAATATAGATTTATTAAAAATAATATTTAAACAAGATGAAACACACATCATCGTTGGTACAAGGGGTGTACACCTCTTCACGTAAAAAAAAAAAAAAAAAAAAAAAAAAACTATGAATTAAACTGGAAAGTAAGTAACAAAAATGTATAATCAAGATTAATTTAAATGTGTCTAATGTTTATGAGACATATTCTTTTAATAAAGTATTAACAATTAAATATGGAATTAAAAAACTATAGTAAAGGAGTAATCATTGAATTTTCTACAATTTGGTGACCACATGTTTTAGTTTAGGCCAATACAGTATATTTGTAATATAAGTTTGAACATGTTGGAAGTTGCAATATGCAATTCAGTGTTGGGGCGGGACGTTTAAATACCATATAGAGAAATTGAGAGTTGTACAAAATCATTTTATTAGAATCATATTAGGAAAGTCTATGAGAGAAAGTTCCTATCCTCTTTTTTGTCATTTGAAAATACTCCCTATACAGCACATTTTTGTTTATAAAATATTAAGATTGTTTTATATCTTATATATATATATATATATATATATATATATATAGTGCTAGACGTAACTTTCAGAATACCTTTCGATTACCTAAAGTCAATAGATCTTCATTTAGACAGTCTTTTAGTTATCTTGGTCCAAAGTACTTTAACAATTTGCCTCTTGAAATCAAATTATGTAACTCATTTAATAGTTTTTATAAATCTTTAAAAATATGGTTATTCTCGTTAGAGGATACTAATTTCCTAAACAATATTTTGTCTTAGTAACTTGTTGTTTTAATTCTATTAATAACTTAATTCTTAAAAATATATATATATATATATATTATATATATATATATATATTTTTTAGAATATAACTTATCTCACATAGAATAGAGTATTAAAAGGAAAGCTTTTTTGTTCTTTTTTATGAATAGTATTTTTTAGTAATTGTAAAGTTAAATTTACTTCATTTACTTACAATGCAACAAATGTGATAAACAATTATAAATAAAAAGAAGGTGACATAGAAGACGGCAGTTAAAGTGATGGACTGGACTCTGTTTTTTTAAATTTACATATTTAGTTGCACTGTCACAATACTGGTAATCGTGGCAGTGTAATTCCGAGTTGTTGTTTTGTTGTTTTTACTTTTGTATTATTACGGAATAAATCATTATTCTCATTATTCTCAGTTCGAGTAGCGACACTTTATAATTATTAAAAACTCTAATTATTTGTGAATTATAACTGCTATAACTTGCTAAGTGTCATAATAAAGTTAATTAAAATAAGTTTTTTGTAGCTGAACATACTATTTAAAGTTTATTCGTTGGTAAACAACGGGAGGATTTTTAAAATAAAATAAATATTATGAAGTAAAGTAAATCAAAGCTATATATATTCATAAACTTGTCATATCTATTAATTTCATACGTTGAAGGGCAAGTTTAGAAGATATATTCAGTAACAACGATATCAATTAAACTGTTGAAAATCATTCCTATACAACTATTTTGTTACACGTACATCATCGAATGCACGTATTACTTCAGAGAAAATTACACCAATATACATGAATAATCCTTTGTGTTTAGGAGCATACAACTAAGCAGATAATTTATTTATTTATTATTATTTTTTATTTTTAGTTGCACCTGTCATTAAAGTACCTAACCAGCTGTTGGGGGCTCCGGTGGGTACAGACGTTCAAATTGAATGCTTTGCTGAAGCGTTTCCCAACACCATCAACTACTGGAAAAAGAACAAGGACCAGGTCATCTTACCAGGGTAAATATGTTTTCGATAATCTTGATTGAGTATTTCTGGGTGGTATTTAACTATTGTGTCTTCATTGCTTTCAGTAAGATTCAATGTTATTAATAAAGAAATTTTAATTACGTCTACGTTATGACATTAATACAGTAAAAGATAAAACAGCGTCGCTTAGCTTCTAACAGGAAGATTTACAAAATATAGTTATCTTTATGAAATTATTATTGGTATCATCAATTCCAATACAATGAATTATTATCTCAGTATAATGTAAATACCAGTTTTAAAAAAAATTATTCATTTCAATAGTTAAATAAAAGTGAAACATATTAAGTGATACTGCCGAAGATTTTACTAATATTATTTTGCAATTTTACAAATAATTAATTTATAGTTGATAGTTTCTTATTGTTAACTTAATTTATTACCCCTTCAATAGTTTAATGTTAAAAAAAAGTGACTTTAGTAAAATCTAAGGACATCTATACTTATTCATACATGATTTATTTTAAATGATGTTTCTCCTTTAATCATCTACAGCTAGTTACTTTTAAACAGTTAATTAAATGTAAGACATTTTACCCAAAACCTCCAAAGTTCTTTGTTTTTGTAAATAAAATGACAAATACTAAGACAAACCCATATTTTATTATTTTTAGTTCATACGGATGCATTTATTTCGTTGCAGTTATATTATTTGGTCAAACATTTTTTACATTATGAACTCTTTTCATATAAGAGAGAGACATCTTCGTTCCGTGTTCTTGTACTGTAGGTGTACAATCTAGATTAGAAGATGAACGAACCATTTGTTATTATGACATTATAAATGATGTAAACACTTGTTGAAACTATTACTGTATCTTAAGAATATGGAATGAAAGTCTTTTTAGTGTAACTGTTAGAAAAAAAAACACCAGGAATATATAAAATATCTTTACAGTATAAAATAGATAAGTAATAGTTTCCCATTTTACCTACTTAGAATTAAGGGTGCTAAACAGAACTAAATAAGAGCCCTAAAATTTATAAATAAGACGAATATTACTCGTTTATAGGTATTGAAAATATATAGTATATTTCAGTTATAGGTGATATTTTTCTTAACGGTCAGTATAAAATGCAATCTTCTCCTTACTGTTAATATCTGGTGTATAGAACAAAGAGGACACCATTGTCTTTCCAGTTTCGATTATAGAGCTACTATTTATTACATCTTGTTTGAACACATTATGTATTGGACAAATTTACGTCTCACTATTCTACTAAAACCATTCCTTTTTAGAATTTAAAACAAATTAATCTTGTCATGTAGAAATAAGAAATGATTCTATAAGAATATTGTTAATTTCCATACAGTAACTGCCATTTTTCATATAAGACGACCTTGGAAACTTGAGTTAGCTGCAGTTTACTTTCCTCTTCCGTGTGTATTGTTAAAGAAAACACTCTTTTCACTATAAAAAAAGAATATTGAGCTCTTTTTCATTTACGAAGACTATTTTATACTGCGTACGAAATAAATGTTTAAAATTAATGGCAGTAAAAATGTCTACTCTTGAATAGTTTCTCACATATCTCATAAATCATTTGTAAAAATAATCTACCATCGTAAAAATAATTTGGGGGACTTATTCTAGGTTTTATAATATTTAAAAGGGGTGTACACCTTCATTTGCAATAATAATTCCTTTGGTACAAATTGTAGTCTTAAAAAATAAATTATAGTAAATGAAATTAAGTTAAATTCAATTATCTATTTCATACAATTTTAAAAATAAACAGTTTAAATGTTGTCGACGCATCATGATAAAGATAAACATTGTTTAAAAATTCTCAGTTGAACATTTGGGTATTGTAATTACCAATTAAAGTATGAAATGTACATGTTATGGTTTTTCAGCCCAAGGACGCATATAGAGGAAGTGAGGAACGTATACAAAGTTCACATGAAGCTGATCCTCAAAGGATTCAACCAGTCTGACGTCGGCACATACACTTGCGTCTCTTCCAACTCAATGGGAAACGCTGAAGGAGTTATTAGACTCTACGGTAAAGAATATATAACATTAATCTTCTCAAATACGGACAAAATGTGAAGTTTAAATACTGTTGCAATATATATAATACCCTTACAGCTTTCTGGTTATATTACAAAGAATTCATCTGTGTTTTATATAAATACTACTTAGTGTAGGTTCTGGAAACATTACAGCATGATAATCAAAAAAAGTTAGTTACCAGACCCATTTTACTGCTCTCCAATAAAAGTTAGTTAATAGACCCATTTTACTTATCTTCAATAAAAGTTAGATAATAGACCCATCTTACTTCTCTTTAATAAAAGTTAGTTAATAGACCTATTGTACTTCTCCTCAGTAAAAATTAGTTATTAGATCCATTTTACTTCTCTTCAATAAAAGTTAGTTAATAGACCCATTTTACTTCTCTTCAATAAAAGTTAGTTAATAGACCCATCATACTTCTCTTCAATAAAAGTTTGTTAATAGACCCATTGTACTTCTTCTCAATAAAAGTTAGTTAATAGACCCCTTTTACTTATCTTCAATAAAAGTTAGTTAATAGACCCATTTTACTTATCTTCAATAAAAGTTAGTTAATAGATCCATTTTACTTCTCCTCAATAAAAGTTAGTTAATATACCCATTTTACTTATCTTCAATAAAAGTTAGTTAAAAGACCCATTTTACTTATCTTCAATAAAAGTTAGATAATAGACCCATCTTACTTCTCTTCAATAAAAGTTAGTTAATAGACCTATTGTACTTCTCCTCAATAAAAGTTAGTTATTAGATCCATTTTACTTCTCTTGAATAAAAGTTAGTTAATAGACCCATCTTACTTCTCTTCAATAAAAGTTTGTTAATAGACCCATTTTACTTATCTTCAATAAAAGTTAGATAATAGACCCATCTTACTTCTCTTTAATAAAAGTTAGTTAATAGACCTATTGTACTTCTCCTCAGTAAAAATTAGTTATTAGATCCATTTTACTTCTCTTCAATAAAAGTTAGTTAATAGACCCATTTTACTTCTCTTCAATAAAAGTTAGTTAATAGACCCATCTTACTTCTCTTCAATAAAAGTTAGTTAATAGACCCATTTTACTTCTCTTCAATAAAAGTTAGTTAATAGACCCATTTTACTTATCTTCAATAAAAGTTAGTTAATAGACCCATTTTACTTCTCTTCAATAAAAGTTAGTTAATAGATCCATTGTACTTCTCCTCAATAAAAGTTAGTTAAAAGACCCATTTTACTTATCTTCAATAACAGTTAGTTAATAGACCCATCTTACTTCTCTTCAATAAAAGTTAGATAATAGACCCTATCTGTACTTCTCCTCAATAAAAGTTAGTTAATAGACCTATTGTACTTCTCCTCAATAAAAGTTAGTTATTAGATCCATTTTACTTCTCTTCAATAAAAGTTAGTTAATAGACCCATTTTACTTCTCTTCAATAAAAGTTAGTTAATAGACCCATCATACTTCTCTTCAATAAAAGTTTGTTAATAGACCCATTGTACTTATCTTAAATAAAAGTTAGTTAATAGACCCATTGTACTTCCCTTCAATAAAAGTTAGTTAATAGACCCATTTTACTTCTCTTCAATAAAAGTTAGTTAATAGACCCATTTTACTTATCTTCAATAAAAGTTAGTTAATAGACCCATCTTACTTCTCTTCAATAAAAGTTAGTTAATAGTCCTATTGTACTTCTCCTCAATAAAAGTTAGTTAATAGACCTATTTTACTTATCTTCAATAACAGTTAGTTAATAGACCCATCTTACTTCTCTTCAATAAAAGTTAGATAATAGACCTATTGTACTTCTCCTCAATAAAAGTTAGTTAATAGACCTATTGTACTTCTCCTCAATAAAAGTTAGTTAATAGATCCATTTTACTTCTCTTCAATAAAAGTTAGTTAATAGGCCCATTTTACTTCTCTTCAATAAAAGTTAGTTAATAGACCCATCTTACTTCTCTGCAATGAAAGTTTGTTAATAGACCCATTGTACTTATCTTCAATAAAAGTTAGTTAATAGACCTATTGTACTTCTCCTCAATAAAAGTTAGTTAATAGATCCATTTTACTTCTCTTCAATAAAAGTTAGTTAATAGACCCATCTTACTTCTTTTCAATAAAAGTTAGTTAATAGACCCATCTTACTTCTCTTCAATGAAAGTTTGTTAATAGACCCATTGTACTTATCTTCAATAAAAGTTAGTTAATAGACCCATTTTACTTCTCTTCAATAAATCACCACTGAGCAACATCCGTTAAAAAGTAAACATATAACTCATACATTGACCTCGAGGTATATGTCAAGTAAACACTCAAAAATAAAATTGTTTTACTTATTCTAGAGGCATACAGGAACATAAACTTCCAGGTACTCTTTACCTAAAGTTTACTAATTAACGTTAATTTTCTTATACCATAGCTAAGCCACCAAACAGTAAGCCTACTTCTTTCATGTAAAATTTTATCACCCATTCCTCGGTACCTATATATATTTTTACTCTACCACCTAGTAACATATATAAGTATGACTTTGATTTCAGTTACTCATTTATTTTTACGTTACGTCGTATATTTAACCACTCACAGTATATTCAAGCTTTGGTTACACTTATAGTATTGATTGATTGATTGATACGCATTGTGACATTGTACATTATTTATTTGTAATGCTTGCTAATCGGTATATTTCCAATAGGCGAGTGAAAAAATAGAAGATATCCTTAGATATACTTATGCTACATCAAAGTACACATCATGCATTTACCTATTGATGGTCCAGCATTGAACCTCTAGCATAACAAACAAAAACCATATCGAAACCCCTTTTCATCATTTTTATCGTAACACTTAACTCGAAAGTTCACATAGGCTTAATACATCTGTCCCTGAACTTTACTAAATTAGTGAAGTACCGACCGCTAATGAGTTGGGGATTTAAGCCTTGGACGTTGCCGTCACAATCTGAATCCTTCGCCATTGAGAACAACTCTGGCGCAACTCGTGCAAAATATGAGAGTAAAGCGAGACGTCAAAGAATATTAGTGACTCCTTTAAACTTTCCATCATAGAACTACACTAACACTCGCAGACCGTTTACAAGCTACGCTCTACCTTCCCCATCAAAAACAATCTGATACTTACCTCCTTTTGTGGCACGTGCATAAACTTATGATTGTGGCCATACACATAAATTATAACACACATCAATCCCTTACATAAATATATAAATAGGCTATTACACATCAACATGTATGCATAATAAGCCCATTTATGGCTAATTCTTTATGAAAATAATTATGATTATGGCAACAAGTATATATGATTTGATGATAACACTCAAAATGTAACCATAGGTTTCTTATGGCATTTTAGGTAAAACACTTGATATTGTTTTATTTAAATATTTAACTAAGTATAAGTCGTAGGAACTCAACAAGTGTAGATTTGTATTACTTACTGCCAGTAAATCTACTGTCAACATAACAATACTTTTATTTGGGTTTCAGAACTAAAGATACCAACTGTCATCCCCACCACAACAACTACAACAACAGAAACAACGACACTAACTATTCCAAGTGAGTTAACAATTCTTTATTAAAAACTATAAGTATACATATCCTTGAATTTAAAGTTTTTTGTACATAAATTAAATCATTTTAGCAGTAAAATATTCATATTTATTTTATATTGCTGAGTAATACCAAATACAATCAATCATATTTACAAGCATGTATACACTGTTTCGTATGCATACATTATATAAAGTCTTACTCTAGTATTATGAGCTAAATTATTAGTTTGCAATTTTCAAGAGTTTTGTAGAAAAAATAATAAAAGTAATAAAAAATAGAATACGTAATGATTAAAAAATAACTACGTCATTGTCCATAAAAGTAATTGTTTTATAAATTTGAGACTTATTATAGACACTACTTGTTATTTATACTGTTGATTCTACTGAAAAGTGATTGAGACCGGATACTTTATCTCTATATAGTAAAACCAATGCTAATACTATTCAAAATTGGCAAAGATAATTAATAAATTTAAAAATGTTTCCAACTATATGATTTAGTTAAAAGAATTAGGATATTTTACATATTGTTTTACTCTATTACAATTTAAATACTACAGCAAATAATGCTTAATGTATTTAATGAATTATTCTATTAATTTTTATTTTATTTGCTTCAGTAAGAAACTTTTTACATGTTACAAGATTGTCATTGACACATTTCTCTATATCTGTATCAGGGCTGCAGACAACGACAGAAGCCATCCAAGACGCAATTCCAACTACAATTAGTAAGACCTTTTATACACTAATAAGATTAAGATCATTCAATGTCACTGTCTGTATTCGGCCTAGTAACACATACTCAAATAAAATTATATCTTAAAAAGTAAATTATGAGATCAATTCTTCAATGGTCGTCTCTTGAAAAACAGACATTTTATGTATTGCAATTATAACTTGATGAATAAAAAAATCTTAGGATAAATTTATTTCTCAGATAAATGTTGAGATTAGAATACACTAATTTTTTTATGTTATCTAAGAAATATTGTAATTATTTAACCTAAACTATTAGATTTTGATTATTTTTCTCTTTTTATTGTCAAATTTAAATCTTTGAAACGTTTATTTACGTAGTAGTAGTAAATATTTAAACTTACTTTAAGGATATTTTCAAGCTATTAATAGATTACATTTTTCATATTATGATGACAATATATATACATATATGATCAGTTTCAGTTTTAATTACAGTATAAAATATAGTTTGGATGATATTCACTATAGTCTATGAGTATCTAACTTGCTTCATTATACTTGGACTTATACTATTTTATGCTTTGTTGTTACTGATACAGACATGCTATAAATGTACATCGTTATTCATTATATTTTTACATATTACTTACTTTCAGCCCTAAGATTCGTCACTGGGTAGCATCACTTGTGGTGTTCCCCAGGGGTATGTTATCAGTCCTTTATTGTTTCTTCTTTGTATCAAGAATAAATATATAACATTTTATAATGGTTAAAACATCCACATATGTAATGTTGACAGACAGTTAGGCTACTTGTAGTATTTTGGACGATTACCTTGCAAACAACTATACTCTAAATGGTTCCATACAAAAAAGTAAGGCACATTACGATTTGAGTAATTCAAATTTTATCAATGGTATAAAATCAAAATGACAAAGCTTGACTGTTCATAATCATTCGGCAAAATTCAACTGAGTCATTCTACTTGGATGGACAACGTTGGTTTAAAGGGGAAAAAATCACTCAGCAGAGATCTACGTTTTAAAGTAGATTGAAATGGGTTATATCAACATGTTCTATTCAAAATTTGAATATTATAAATATAAGTACACAAAAATAGTTCTCTGTCAAATATCACTTGTATAAACTGCTACTTCCTGTTTCAGATCCCTTGTACGTAACCGTGTCAAGATATGGAGACACGTTCCAAGGTTACAACAACGACATATCCGGTGTGTCCAGCAGACAGCACGTAGCCAGCACCACCTGTCGGCCGACCCCCGAGTCCTCAAGTCTGTTTACCATTCTTCTAATGTTCACATTGCTGAATAGATGACGCTCTGTGCACTGACTCAGCCTCGCTGAACCTGCTGCTCATCTGTCGACATCCGTACAGCTCACTATCTACATTAATCGTTTCCTTTAAGGGATGTTACCATTGTAGTCTTAACTATGGAGATTGCATTTTTGTACACTGTTGTTAACTGGACGTGTAATATATTTGTTATGAACGTTTCGTAGGTGTATATTTGTACCATACCTATCACTTGTTGATGAAATGGAAGAATGTGAAGGACCATTCCTAGGGGAATATATTGTCAGTATTAATTAGACAGTGATTTACCTGCAATACTTATTTCTTGTCGTGCGTAATTGTTTGAATTACCCAAGCTGGTATATTTATTTATATGGCATATTTTTATTAATATGGTTTTCGGGTCATGTACAAAATATTATATCCTATTTTATTTTTCTATACTTAACAAAATGTTAACACAATTTTGTATACACACATATTGCATTGATTTATAAAGTTATTTTTTTCCTTTGAATAACAAAATGATTATCTCAAAGTGACATAAAAATAAGTTTAGAAAACTTGAATTAAACTGATTAAGCATCATATTATAATACCATATTATTTTATCTATTTTTTTGTTCATAAATTATATGTCAAAAAGCTCAGACATTTATCCATGAGAAAAAAACATTAAATATTTTACATAAAAGGATACGTTAAACAAAGATCACATAACCTAACGTAACCTTACATGTAGAACCTAAAAAACTATTTTTAACTTATCTAATTTAACAAAATCCAAACAATAAAGTAATAATAATAATTGTTGTCCTTCAGAAAGTTTGTAAAAAGATTACACTACAATTGTTAGTCATCTGTTCGTTATACGATGGCCAGCACAGTTTGGCAATACAAGAGAACTGTTCTTATCAGTCCTTGTCAACTGTCACTGAAACATTGGGTGGTTACTTCAGCGTGATCATTTCATTGTCAAATCAATCTGTTTAGCATAACAAAATATAATCTACCTTACCTAAATGCACTTCACATTATCTACCTAACCTAACCTATTACCCTCGTGGATAAATGTTACATGCGTTTGTTTTGAAAGAAATTCGTATAAGATTGTTGTTGCATAACGGGAAAGCAACTATATAGTAAACAAACATTAATTATTTTAGAAACCAACATAACAACTGTATTTCCTTCATAACACGCGATCATGAGAGCATTTTATTTTTGCTATATGCAATATATATTAATATGTACGATATGTGATATCTAACTTCCAGTCGTGTAGATTTAAGTTGTCTTTCAATACCAAAAAGTATTGTATTAGGTTAGACATTAATTTAGAAACTTCCAATTAGATAAGTACTGTTATAACAATAATACAAAGTACTAATATCGTATTCCATATCATAACTGCATCGTATGTTAGGGTACCATTCACATATCTTTGAACATTTAATTTGAGAAGGTCTTAAATGTATTGTGTAGCTAAATGCTCCCACTACTTAAGTTTTACGTAAAAATCTTCACTATTCCACAACTTATAAGGAGACTGATACTCAAGAACATCATTGTTTTAAAAATTGAAAATAGTAAAAAATGGTGTTGAAATTATTTAATCTCAGCATTTTCTTTTATACTACGTTTATTGCGTATAAATACAATATATTTAGATGTAACTCTTGACATTTACCAATGTTAAATTTAAATGTTCCCATATTTGCATTAATCGAAACGTTACAATGTGTAACTATGGATTTAAACAATATCCAATCCTAATTGTAGAATATTATAGGTAGGTAAATTAAAAATGTTAATGAACATTGTCCATTATATGTTTCACGCCAGATCAGTAAATATGTTAATGACATTTCACGTCAGATAAGTGAATATGTTAATGAAGATTGTCCATTATATGTTTCACGCCAGATCAGTGAATATGTTAATGAACATTGTCCATTATATGTTTCACGCCAGATCAGTGAATATGTTAATGAACATTGTCCATTATATGTTTCACGCCAGATCAGTGAATATGTTAATGAACATTGTCCATTATATGTTTCACGCCAGATCAGTGAATATGTTAATGAACATTGTCCATTATATGTTTCACGCCAGATAAGTGAATATGTTAATGAACATTGTCCATTATATGTTTCACGCCAGATCAGTGAATATGTTAATGAACATTGTCCATTATATGTTTCACGCCAGATCAGTGAATATGTTAATGAACATTGTCCATTATATGTTTCACGCCAGATCAGTGAATATGTTAATGAACATTGTCCATTATATGTTTCACGCCAGATAAGTGAATATGTTAATGAACATTGTCCAGTATATGTTTCACGTCAGATAAGTGAATATACATTGTCCATTATATGTTTCACGCCAGATCAGTGAATATGTTAATGAACATTGTCCATTATATGTTTCACGCCAGATCAGTGAATATGTTAATGAACATTGTCCATTATATGTTTCACGCCAGGTTAGTGAAAATGTTAACTATTTTATTGTTGTTTGATTTGCGAATATTGAAATGAATAAAAATAATTAATTGTGTATTTTAAACTGTATTTTTAAAAACTAATACTAAGAATAAATTACAATTCTTTACGAAAATGTTATTTTTATCTATAAACTGATTTGTATACTTAATTTTTTACGCTATTCAATATCCTTCAAATCATGTTATTACACTAACAATATTCATTTAGTTCATTAAATTTACATTTAAAACAATCAGAATTTGATGATGTGATTGAACTCATTATTATTTTTCAAATTTAAACTATTAAATATATTTATCATTCTATCGATTGTATATTTTTTTACCAAACAACAATTTACTAAAAATATCTGGAACATTTATCTAAATTGTATAATATAGTTATATTTCAACTCTTCTTTATAATAATAAACGTAGTAAAATCAACGATAACTAACTCAGTTTTTATATAATATAATAAATGTAATAAGTATGTAAATATAAGTTATGATTTTTAATATCTTTTACTAGTATTTATTCGCTCCTGTGGGTCACAATCTTAAATTCCTTTTGGTATCACATATTAAAATATAGTTTTACTATCTCAATACATTTTATTGCTTAATACTGGTTTATTGTAGTATATGTCATCTTTTATAAAAACTCTTGTGGTTCATTTTTATGAGTGACTTCTGTAAAGGGAGTTGTTAAGTAAACTACAATGACTTATGACGAACATGTTCTTTACAAAACCACTTATTAATGCCTAAGGCAATGATTAGGCACATTTATGTTTGTAAATGAGGTTGTGACTATAAATATATTTTGTTAGTTATAAATATATTTTAGACTGTACAGTATTGTATGATAAATGTATTTGTAATTCATTATGTAACAAAATAAAAAAATATGAAAAAACGTAAACATAACTATATATTGTTCCTTTTTTAACACCTTGACATTACTTTAAGCAGCATTCCTGTTGCAGCTTATGTCTGAAAATGCTATGGAAAGGCCTCATCAATAAAGTTTTAAATATTGGTTTAAGATTGTGTTATTTTTAACAATTATATAAAAGCAACTAATACAGATCCAACATACTACTGTTGAATTACTGTACAAAATATAAATATGCCTTCGTTTAACTATTATTTATAAATTAGGAAGTAAATGATAATATAGTCTTATTTATCATTTTACATTTCCCACTCTTCAATAAAAAATTAAAAGCATTTATCCCTATTCCACCATCATAAATTGGACTCAGAAAGCATTGATGAGCATTTTTCTTTGATATTTTAAAAGAAGGTTTGGATGGAACTGACCTTCAAATGATGTAATGAGCTAAAACACTTCTCAATCTACTGTAACTTAACCCTAACATATAAATCTGGATCACTAAGTAAATGAACCTTTCTTTATTATTATTGAGGTTGGCTTCGAAGACCAAAATGCGATCTGTAAAATAGGTAGAATCGAAACTTACAAAGAACGAGTGTTTTCATACTGTCATTATAATGTTCATTTTATGATTTATTAGTTCCAAACGAACTTACGTAGAGAAGTCGATTGTCTCTTCTTTCTACGGCAGTCAAGTGTATTGGTCCAAACCCCTCTGGCAAATTAATAAGTGAAACTCTCGGTAATCGAACTCTTGAACCTCTGCACTAAAAGTCCCAAATAATAAGCTAGAAATGTCTGTTTCCTAAGCCAAATATTTGTTTTGAAATAATTTAATTGTTTTGCTTATTAATTAGTTTTTAAAAAGTGGGTTTTTTAAAAGATATAGTGGACTACACTATGGGTAATGTTATTTGATTACTTGTGAATTTGTTTGACATATCTTACTAGGGTTACCTTTGGGTATAGAAAAGTTACTCTAAAACTGTTAATTTAGTTACAAACCCACTGACCTCCTAAAAATATTGACTTATAGCTTTTTAGTTTACTCTTTAATTAACTATTATAATCATACGGGCGGTATAAAATATGGGTCTTTCTAAGGCCTATTTCGATGATATTTTTACTTCCTTGTACTTGAGCATTTAGGTTGTCATAATTATCTTAATTCACAAACTAAATTACTTTTGATCCATTATTATTATTTTCATCCTATTATTCTGTGTCAGATTACACGAAAAGGAGATGAAAAAATGTCATAATTTCACCCAGGTTTAGTATCTAACCCCCTTTATAACTAAACTAAACTGAGACTAAACTACGGTAACTTACTCAAGATATATTTAAGTGAATGACACATTTACTGAGGAGAATTATTGTACAGAGCAGGATTAATGTAATCCCCGACAGAGATGTGTAGGTTTTCAACATTTGTTTCTTTCTATATTCACTCACTTCATTGTAAATATTTCTTAACCATACTCTGCTGTGGAGGGAATTTATTCATACAGAATAAGTATGTAATCAATTAAAACAAAAAGTGAGCATTGCTGATAAATACTTCCAGTCCAGGCTGGATTAGAACCTGCGCTTTCCCTAAGCCAAGCTTAAGACAGCTTCACTTAAAAGCTTGGCTCACCTATTTTGCTATGTGAATTATGAACAGTTCTTCTTTTTGCTTGTTCAACACATGCTTTTTATCTTCCTATTCTGTTAAGATCTACCTTTAACATCTACATACTTTTTCTGTGTCTTACTTACACTTCATATCGTTCCACAATATTTTGAGAATTCGGTCATATTAAAATGAACTTACCAGGCTCGATCCGATTGAAATCCAGTAGAAGTTAGGCCTATTTGGTCTCTTAAAGTTAATACACTTAATTTAAGATAAATTAAGATCAATAAGTACTCATGAGTTAGTACACTTGATAAATGAAATGTGTTTGGGATAAAAATAAAACACTAACTCATGTTTATAAAACGGCCGGCCCCGTTTACACTTATCACAGCCGCCTCTAGTAATAACCCACTCACCCATACACATATCACGTGATTGCCACACCCACCCACAAGTACACGTACGGTGGTGACTCAAAAGTACAATGGTATTTTATCACAAAAAAACGCTCATTCTTTGCCCAATGTTTGATTTATTGGGAAAACTAGATTGTGTTTGTAAATAGAAGACCATCTAACATATCAAAATTATTGTCATAGATACTTGCAAAAAGGTTTAATTCCAAATAATATAACAATATTATATTTGTATTATAAATTTATACTACATGAATGTTAAAATTGTAAGCCTAGCTATTTTAAGTGTAGACGTGCTTTTATTAGAAAAGAAAATTATGATTTAGCTTTCCAATCTGGAAAAATAACAAATGTACAAAATATTTATAAAATATTTGACTGTTTGAAATAATTACATACAGCTTTTAACTAATTTTGTGGTAACTTTGGATAAGATAGTTTGATTCTTTTTTTGTGGGGGTAAAATGATGTGATATATTTTTATACTTATTGGCCAAACACTTTATTATACATTAAAATTGTTGTAGTGCCTCTAAGTAAGCTTGGGTATAATTATTAACAGCTTTTTAATGCACCATTATAGGTCAGAGCGAGAAACTCTGGATATTATTTTATGCAATACTAAAGTATTTTTTGTGATGAGAGGAATCCTACAAATAAATAAACTGCACAATATATGAATATTATACAAAATTATATAATAGAATATTGACTTTAGGAAGTAGAAAACTATATTAAAAAGTTCACACCAGAAGTTAAATCCTTTTTAATAATTTTCCCTTGTTATGTTTGTTCTTTACGTTGTATTATATTAGACTAGCCCACGGCTCTTCCTTCTCTACGAGGTGGCTCTTTGCGCTTGCTTATCCTCCCTTCCGTGGTTCTCTCTAAACCATTACATCAGTATAAAAGGTCAGCCCATTGCCGTTCTCCTGGATAACAATGTTTTATAGTGTAAAAACCCCTCTATGTCTACTTTAGGCGAATGCAAATGAGTGCAACCATCTTAGAATTAGTAGAAAAGACCGTAAATATTCCATAACGAAAAAGATTATCCGAGCTTGTTTGTAATGTTTATGTTTTTCATCAGTTGTTTTGAATAAATTATTGAATGACATTAATCCCAAAGTTATTCTTTTGGAAAAATGGAAACGATGAGGAGCTGTTCATTTCCCTTAAAATAAAACTTTGAGAAATCCTTTTTTAGGGTGTTTACAAATTTTATCAAAGTCTGTCAAGATGTTCCGGAGATTTTGTTATGAGTGAGTACATCGTTTTTGGATTGTATAAATTTAGATCAAATTATACATTAAACGAAAAATCATAGGCACTACCATTAAACGTTCACTGTTCTGACCCTTTCAAATTAACTCTAGACGCCCTCAACAAAATTCAGATCGCCATTTAATTTAAGCCCAATTCACTGTTATTACATGATACATAAGTTGTCCACTATGATGTACGGTGTTATAGAAGTAGGAATAAGGTTCGTTTAGCGATTTGCAGATCAGATAGTTTAGTTATTATTTAAAGAATGATTGCAAATTTTTTATAATGACTTAATTGTTATAATATATTATTATGAACATTAAGCACAAAATTATTATTTACGATCCTTTTTTTTATTAAAGATTATTAAAAATAATTCCTTTATCGTTATTACTATTGTTTTCTATCGTAAGTTGATTCTTAAATAGCACTGGATATGGAATACAAGATTTTCATTTCAAAATAAGTACAACTTTACTAATCATTCTAAGACTTGTTTAGCCGTGATTACGTTATTTAAGGAAAGCCTCGTCATAGGCTAAGTGTGAATACACGGTGTCCAGCTTCGACTGTATAATATTTTAGAGGATTGGTTGTCAGGTCAATGCAAGCAAATAATACCATATAACAAGTGTCCTTTCTCTATTCGTTTTCTAGATAGAGAAATTTAAATATTTATAAAACCATTTGAAATATAATACTGAATTTTGTTAAGAAAGTTGCTCTTAAAAAGGCGCATTTCATTTTAAAAGGCTGTATGTCTATGATATAAGTTTTATATAACGCCTGTCTAAATATTTCAAAGTCAAGTATAAAAAAACTACATATTTTACACAAAAATGTTAAGATACAGTAGTTATAGACCATATTACACCACATTCAACTGTATGTCAATATAACAGATCGGATGAAATATAACAGAGAAAACGTATATTTTCTTACTGAAAGTATTGATATTCGGGTAAAGAGTAATCAGATGACAATGCGTTCCGTCACAAAAAATAAGTTCTGTGACATTTAAGAACAGGACGGTTAGGTAATAGGTGATGTTTCGTTTTTAAAAGGCCTTTTCTGATTGTAAGTAAAACTCAGTTCTGGAATATAGAGACTATGCACTCTAGTACCTCTTTCGTGTAACCTTTCATATTCACCTTAAAAATACGCACTGCCGAGTTAGATCATTTATTATTTCCATAAATTTAAATGTATATAAATTGTTTATTTTGTAAAGTAAAAGTATTGCTACGTCATAAGTAAACTAAAAATAACTCTTGTATACTGTTTAAATGATATAAGGTCTTACACAATGTATATTAATTATAAATTTTTTACACTTTAATACGCCTGCAAAGTCCATTTTGTAACATACAATGTTATATGTATATTACAGTGGATCATGCTATATCCCTAATAAGCAATAATGTCGCTATAATTTGTTCTCTATTACATTTCAGCATTATTAATTTTTTTAACAGTTAATATTCATTTTTGTCCAGTAAAATGGAACTAAACATAAACTCAAAAACAATATTACGTGATTACAAATATTTTATTAATAAGTCGATTAGTCAATAGGCCTAAGCACTATGCATGACGTCACTGAGTGAAAAACGAGTGTTCTTTAAAGAATCGTTACAATTTACTCATTTAAGAAAAGATCTTTAGATCGACAACCATTACAGTAATGGCGTCTACAGAGGGAGACCTTCAACAATGAACGGCCATTATAGAGGCTATTTATCACGGCAAGGAACTCTCCACACTTGATAGAAGACAAGCTTTGTTGTGACAAAGTATTTTTTTTTTTTTTCGTAAACCACGTAAAACGAAAGTTAGTTTCAAATGTTGACTTAACTTTATTCAACCTTAAATGTTCACTAACCTATCGTATTGTTATAAATATTTTAATAAACAATCGAATAATGTAAGTTTTAGCTATACATGGTAATATAAAGCAAATCATATATAACACTATAACAATTAATTTTACTACATAGTAAATGAGAATAAGAATTAAGTACGAACTTGGTGTTAGCTTTTAGACAGTATAATTTATGTCTGTATATTGTTCCTTTACAAGTCATAAATATCAAATAAACTACTAATATTAAAATTCAAGCCAATTTTACAGAGGTCCCGAGTGACACCTGGGATACAAGGCTACATGTAATAAATGTAGTTACCCCGTGCCTTGAATATATTTACACGTCTTTCTCACTCGTTCAACATGTTACCTGAATTTGCCCAGGGATATTTACAGAAAACAGAGAATATTTTGCCACGTCTAATAAATCCAATAGCAGAGTAAATATTTCTTCAACACAAATCAAATTTGAAAACTATTATATATTTATTTATTTATTTATAAATAAGTACATGTCATACAATACTTTAATGGTAAGGTTTCTTTATTTACTATTAGCAAACAATTAAATGTAAATAAACTGTATATTTTTAAGAGTAAAGTTTTTTCTATGCCATAAATAAACTAAAAAATACTCTCGTATCAACTATCGTCTAATTAACATAAATTCATAAATAATATTAAATATCAATGAATTATTTATTTTCTGTCAAAAATAAAATCCAGACAATGCATGTACTCGTGTTAAATACAGTGATATTGATTTTTATAAAAAAAATTATAACTAATTACGATGTCCTATGAACTTAGTCCATCAAAAAGATATTCAACTGACGCTAATTTTCCTAAGAATTTTATCACAACATAACTTGTATATAAAGTCTTATATTACCTACATTTTACACAGAAAAAACGTATAAACTATTTTTAAATGTTTATGTTTTAGATATAAAACTAAATATTTAAAACACAGAGTAATTTTAAGTTACTTTTTTAATTATGGGACAATTTAGAAGTAAATTTATTAAACACTTGTAAGGATTGTTCAATAAATTATTGTCATTCCAAAGTCCATATTAAGTTGAAAGTTTAATTTTGTATATTTAAAAAATAGTTTTAGTTTTTTGTAAACTTTAACATTTTATATTGATTTTCACAATTTTTATTTATAGTTTGAAGGAACAAATTTTACAGTCAATACGTGTATTTCAGTAGTAATCAATAAGGCTCCAATGTGATATAAGTCATTAAAAAATATGAATCCAACAATTTAATGTCTTTCTGCACTAAATAAATCTGCAAAATATAAACACCCATTAGCCATTTTTAATGTATAAACTTATTTTTGTCCTTATGTATTTTTTTCACATACTGAAAGTTTTAACAGTTTAAAAGAGAAAACTTTACTTTTCGTCTATATTTTTTATAATTGCATCGTACATTTTTCAAAACTATATATATATATTCTCTGTTGTATATCAAGTTATACTAATGCGAATTTGTAATATATTACTATATAGTGTTACAGTTTACAATATTTATATATGTCACACTATAAAAAAAGTTTAATCAGTTTAATGGGAAGTAACTGCTGCCTAATACATATCTGTAAGATTTGTAATTAAAATGTGTTAAAGATTAATGTATCCTTTTTAATTAAGGAAGTAAAATTATTTATAATAATAATTGCGAAGTTGGTGGTAGATCGACGGTTAAAAGCTATGACTAACGACGCAATAAATCCTTCGGGCTGCGAATGAGTCTAGAGTTTGAAATTAAATATTTGTAATATCACCCGTTTTCATTTTTAATCTAGCTGTACATTATATTAATTATTGTTATGAAATAGAATAGAATAGAATAGAAATTTCTTTATTTTGAAAATTAACTATACAATTAGTTTACAAGAAAAGCGAAGTTAGGGCCACATGGCCCTTTCTTACACTTAACCTTAAGTAAAACAATAATAAAGTATAATAACTAAATAAAGAAATGAAAATACCATATTAAATAGCTATAAGTCATTTAAAGAAAAAAAAAGCTTACTACTTAACTTAGCATGAACAGTTTTAAAAACATACATTTAACATTATTACACTTAACATGAACATATTGTACAACAATAATAATTTTAGTAAAACAGAGCATTGCAAAAAATTTTATTTTTTTTTATTTATTTTTTTTTCATTCATACATCCTCTCATTTATACCGCTCGCTACCAACTCCACCCCAGCAGAGCCCAAGTCCTAAGACGATCCGGCCGAAATCATCCGCTCCATGAAATTTTGTTTTAAAGACACCACAAACCGGGAATGGCTGGGGATTGAGGTAATATTTATCGGGAGGGAGTTCCATCAGCGACACGCCGTTATTGTGAAAGATTTGTCGTATGCAGCTGTTCTGTGATGGGGCATGCACAAAAGTGAAGATCCCGATCTTTTGAATGAATGAATTAAAATGAAATAAAAAATTAAACAGTAGTGTTTTAAAACACATGAAAATAGTTTTTGTAGTATGATTTTTGTAATATACAAGGTGTCCCGTAAGTACTGACCAAAATTTCATGAGGTTATACTATAGTCCCATCTTGCTTAGTTTTCTGTCTACCTGTCTGTATGTGTATTTAAGAAAATAATTTATATCTTCAAAATGGTTTGAGATATCAAATTGAAACTTTGTACATTTACTGACCTTATTAGTGTACATTTAAAATAAAAGTTTCAAAATTATATCATTTACATAAACAAAATGGCGGCCATTTAAAATGTTCAAAGCTTAATAACTTTAAGACGAGTGATGTTATAGAAACATGACAAGACACAAATAACATAGCCTCTTTTAATACAAGAAATTTAGTACCAAGTTTATTTTTCTACAATAAGTTGTTACAGAAATAAGTAAGATTTCTCTAGTAAAGGTGCAGCATTACAAAATTATTAGGTCCATAAGGCAGTATCATCAGCTGATTTTATGTAACAGCTGATAATAAATTAAGAGATAGTTAATTCTTTAGATGATTTTTTTACTAAGTACTATCTTGCAACTAATAGTGATTTTAATTTATTAACCTCAACACATTGTGTTTCTGTAATATTGCGAGTCGTGTTTTTAGTTGTGTTATAATATTATTGGTTTTCACTGAAGATGGAACATTTTACAGTAGCTGAATAACAGATATTCACAATGTCTATGGACTGGCTGATGGTAATGCAAGTCTAGCGAGAAGATTGTACGTAGAGCGTTTTCCTAACAGAAACCACGTCATTAAGTGTTTACTGCAATCCACAATCGTCTTAGGGAGAACGGAAGTGTAAAAAAAGGCTTGGATAAGTAAGCCGGCCAAGAACTGTACGGTCGCTTGCGTTTGAAAAAGCGGTCTTGAACCAGGTAGAAGATAATTCATAAACAAGTACAAGGGCTATAGCACATGACATGGGTGCTAGCAAAAGTACTGTGGGAGAACACTGAACGAACAATTATTTTATCCCTTTAAATACCAAAAAGTGCAGGAACTACTAAATGGAGATTATGCACAAAGGTTAGATTTCTCTCGTTGGATGTTGCATAAACAAGTAGATTCCCCTGACTTCTAAAGAATGTTGTTTTCAGTGAGGAAATAACTTTTTCACGTGAGGGAGTAATTAATTTTAAAAATAATCATGTATGAGCCTAAGAAAATCAGAATGCAACCATTCAACACCATCATCAGAGAAGGTTTCCAGTGAACGTGTGGGCTGGTTTATTAAATGACAGTTTAATTGGACCCTATGTTTTGCCAAATAGGTTAAATGGACAAACATACTTAATTTTTCTCCAAGATATTCTGCCTGAGCTTCTCGAAAATGTTACTCTTGATGTTAGGGAACAAATATGGTTCCAACACGATGGGGCCCCGGCCCACTTTACAAATGCAGTCACACAGCACATTAACGCAGTTTATGGCAATCAATGGTTCGGTCGTGGTGGTCCTGTCCCTTGGCCCTCCAGATACCCGGATCTCACACCGATAGATTTTTATGTTTGGGGACACATGAAACAATTGGTGTATTCTACTTCTTTTCCGGACGCCATGAATTTGGCCGCTCGCATTGTTGAAGCTGCTGCAGCAATTCAGGAGCAAAATACTTTTGAACATATCCGGCTGTCAATTTTACAGCAATTTACACTGTGCAATTAGCAGAGAGGAGGCCACACTGAGCGTTTACTTTGAAATCATAATTAGGCATTGTTACTTGCTGTTTATTTTATTTCACGTGTGTTTTACAGTTCAGGAAGTATTAATTGTTGCTTGTTGTGACATGAATTCTTAAACATTATTTAAAAACACATTGGAATTGTGAATAAAACACAGACCTTTACTTGAGAAATCTAACTTATTTCTGTAAAAATGTATTGCAGAAAAATAAACCTGGTACCAAATTTCTTGTATTAAAAGAGGCTAGTTTATATGTGTCTTGTCATGTTTCTATAACATCACTCGTTTTAAAATTATTAGGCTTTGAACATTTTAAATGGCCGCCATTTTGTTTTTGTAAATGGTATAATTTTTAAACTTTTATTTTAAATGTACACTAATTAGGTCAGTAAATGTACAACATTTCAATTTGATATCTCAAACCATTTTGAAGATTGAACATTGAAGAACTCATACATTATTTTCTAAAAAAATACATACATACAGATAGACAGAAAAGTAAGCAAGATGGGACTATACATTATATGATGAAAATTGTTTGCTTTGACATATAGTATGACCTCATGAAATTTTGGTTAGTACTTACGGGACACCCTGTATATTGGCTATCATTATTGTATATAGTTGAACTAAAATATTATAGCACAGTGTGGTAAATCGTATGATCGTGATGATAAAAAATATATAACAATCATCGATAACCAAAACATCGCCAACTACATAAATGTGCCCACACATTGCACATATATTTTGAGCAAGTATTTTTTTATGTTTAAAAACTCATAGTAAAATAAATAAATCCTATTTTATGTATAAATATTGTAATATTGTTGACATTTCTAGTCACTTGGTTTACCATTTAGATTCATTGCTTGGCATAAACTCAGTAGTTGCAAAAGCTGTAACAATTAAACTGGGCTTCAAGGCAAACAGTTTCCAAGAGTTGAGTTGCACTCAACAAAACAATAGTTATGAATGTGGCCTAAGTGTACTGGTCAATGCTAAGTTCATTAACGAGGGCTTTTGCCAAAAAACTATGCCAGGTGCTGGGAGTTCGTTCAGTAACTGGTATGCACTGTTTGTCGACGGTCCTAGTGGCCTTTTGATAAGAAATAAGTCTGAGGTAGCTCCATCTGAGCCAACCACTGCAAAGCCCAATCATGTCCCAAACTGTTCACCATCCGCTGTCAATGTTCATAATAGAGACCAAGTTTTGAGTTCTAGCACTATCAATTGTGATGGTGCCCCATCAACTAAAAAATCAGAAAAATGGGTAAAAGTAAAACCTAAGGGTATACGTACCAAAAATACAAGAACAAATGTTAATTCCCTCCCAAGTAACCACATTGTTGAATGTACAAATCGTTTTCAAGCCCTTGAGTTGGAGGGTACCTGTATTAATGATACAACAATTTGCAATTCATCTGGTAAATGGCAACAAAAGTCGTTCATACGACAAACAAATAAACCTAGGATTTCTGTAAATGTACCAAATCAAAGTAGTTCTAAAGTGGGTAAAGAAACCTTTACTCGTCGCAATGTCCTGCACTCAGATGTAAGAGTAAAGGTTTCTAGTGACATAAGCGGTCCAAAGTATACAATACAAGCAAATGAGAAGATCCAGGAAACTCCGATGTCTAATGTTTTATTGATTGGGGACTCACTTCTGCGTTACTCAGGGAAAAGGTGTGCAGATGGTGGGGCTATCGTGGATATAAATCCGGGAGCTAAAATTACTCATATTAAAGATAAGCTTGGGAAATATAAATCTGCACAACCTAAAATAATATATCTTCTTGTTGGTACTAACAACCTTGTTCATGGTTACAATGGGGGGCCTGGGTATAATGGTGGTTGGGGTAAGCGCACGGTGCTTCACTCTATGGCTGACCTGTTGAGTACAGCAAAACAAGAATTCCCAAACTCTATCATAATTGTAAATAGTGTTCTGACAAGGAAGGATATCAATCAGAAAGCCCTTTTTTATTTTAATGAGCAGCTGATGTTGATGTGCAATAATTTCAACGTCGAGTTCCTTGACACTAGCGCTGTGGTTGAATATCATCATCTAGCGCGTGATGGGACACACTTGAATCGGAAGGGAAATGATTGTTTTGGTGATCTTATTTTTCACTCATTGAAAATAATTCATGAGGCTGTGTCTGCTGAGCCAAAAGGTCCCAGCCCTCAGTTATCGCATACTGTTGATTCAGTTTCCCCTTCTTTAATTCGTAACCTGTCGGGAAACGGCACCGAGACTCTACCGACAGTTGTAGAGTAGCGCAAGTAAATATTAGATCACTGAATACGGGCTTTGAAGAGCTGTGTTCGGTGATTGACGACTTCCAGTTTGACCTGTTGGGAATCACAGAGTCATGGTTATCTTCGGAGACCCCCTCTCATGTTTTTGATGTCCCTTACTATTCGCTCCATCGTTGTGATAGGCCCACTGGTTTGGGAGATGGTGGTGGAGGTATAGTTCTCTATGTAAAACAAGAAATTAAGTTTGTTCGTCTTTATCTTCAAAATGTTGACAATCGTATTGAATACATCAGCGGTGTGGTTAATCTTAAAGGTTTAAAGCTACTTATCTGCATTGCATACAGGCCCCCAGGCGTTCCATATTTGACCTTGAGCTCCTTAATCCACGCTCTGTACATCGACGAGTCACCAGGTGTTGATTCAGTGATTTTGCTGGGTGATTTGAATGTCAATCTTCTGAACCAAAAGAGAGCAGATGTAAAATATCTCGAAAGAATTTTACAATCAATGGGCCTTTCTCAGATTATTAAGGAGCCCACACGTGTCACAGAAAGTTCATTTTCTCTTATTGATTTGATAATTGTAGACAAGACCCATTACCTTGACGTAGGAATGGTTGATACCTCCAGCATTTTTACTCACAATGGTAGACGGATCACCGACCACAGGTTGACTTACTGTGACGTGCCTTGCAAAAAATCCAAAACCAAAGAAAAGTTTATTACATATAGGAATTTTAGAGATTTTGACGGTGATACGTTTATTGATGTTGCTTCCAATATACACTGGGATAACATAATGACTCATCAAAACGTGGATGATATCACTAATGTGCTAACAACAAAAATAGTCCAAGTGTTTGATGAATGTGCACCCTTGGTGAGAAAAAGAATAACAAGAAAGAAAGCTCCTTGGAGGGATTTAAACATAGCATACCTTACTAAAAAGAAGAATAATTGTAAACATATTTATTTGTCTCTGAAAACACAGGTTACTAGGAATGCATACTGCAGGGCTCGTAATGCACTCAATGTGGCCATACGATCAGCGAAAAGGAAGTATTTTACTGATACTTTGAATACAAAAAACTCTAAAACTTTCTGGGCTACTTTAAGAGCTGGTGGTTTGATGAGATCAGTTGAAGAAAAGGACCATTCTGTTGAACTAGAAGATTTGAATCATTACTTCTCAACTATGGGTTGTAACGGGACAGTGAGCACAGAAAAACTGAAATTCTTTAACAGTAACAAATGTGCAGGGATAGATTCTACTTTCACTTTTTCTCCTGTCTCCGAAAGTAAGGTAAAGGAGTTGATGAACAGTATCACAAGTACTGCATTTGGTGTGGATGGAATATCCATAAAAATGCTTAGAGGCCTGAGTCCCTTTTGCATTGGAGCAGTTTCTCACCTGGTCAATGTATCATTGAAAACTGGCAACTTCCCTTCTAGTTGGAAGCAGAGCGTGGTGGTTCCTCTGCCAAAGACTCTCAATCCTACCTTAGTTTCAGACTTTCGACCTATCTCACTCCTTCCTGTCATCTCCAAAATACTGGAAAAAGTTGTGGCAGAACAACTAGTCTTATATTTAGAATCTGAAGGATTACTTCCTGTAACACAGTCAGGATTTAGGCAGGGTTTTAGCACTTGCTCAGCGCTTCTCAATGTTATTGATGAAATTATTTCAGCTAAAGATAAGGGCCTAGAGAGTGTGATTACTTCCCTTGACTTCTCCCAAGCCTTTGATTCGGTGAATTTTGATTTGTTGCTAGCAAAGCTAAGATTTTACCAGTTTGATGATATCTCAGTTAGATGGTTTTCATCTTATTTGTCTGGGCGTACGCAACGTACAAAGGTAAACGGGAAGTTATCGACAGCACTTCCTAGGTTCGTCGGTGTTCCTCAAGGCAGTTGCTTAGGACCGATTCTCTTTCTTATATACACAGCAGATTTGAAAGATCACTTGAGTCACTGTTCTTTGCACTCCTACGCGGATGATTCACAGCTATTGATTTCTTTTAAACCCTCAGAAACGGCTGAGGCTGTCCGTCATGTCAACACTGATTTAGAAAGTGTAAAGAAATGGTCAGACGATCATGGTTTGCTATTGAATTCTAACAAATGCTCTGTGATGCTTGTAGACCGGTTGTCTTCGAGTAGTCAGTCAGTGAATAGCTGCGCTGAACGGTGTATAGTTGTGGACGGTAAGCCTTTGATGTCAAGTAATAGTCTAAAGATTCTTGGTGTCACTATCGACTCCCAACTCGATTTTTTCAATCATGTCAAAGCTATATGTAAAACAGTGACAGTGAGATTAAAGGCCCTTTACAGATTAAGCACAATTTTGCCAGAATCTTCCAAGCTGGAAATTGTTCGTTCAACAATATTTCCTGCTATACATTATGCTCTTCCAGCTTTTGCTTGTTGTCTGACTCAGGAAAATTTGATGATCCTTACTCGTCTGCAGAACAGAGCACTGAGATTCGTTTACAATCTGAAAAAATTCGACCACATCAGCGAGTACAGATTAAATGCTAAGGTGTTGTCTATCATGGGTGTCTCCGACTTGCAAACCGTCAATCTGGTCCACAAAATTCTTCAGACGGGAAAACCTGAATACCTCAGGAATAAGCTGGTATTCAGGCAAGAAATTAATGTGCGTAGTACCCGTCAGGACAGCCTATTGCACCTGCCAAATACAAAGCTGGAAACGGGGAAAAAGGGTTTTAGCTACTTTGGACCAAAGAAATACAATGCTTTGTCACCCACTTTAAAAAGTTATAGCTATAAGAAATTTAAGGGGAGTGTGAAGGTGGTGTTTGCCTGACCCATGCATATGCATTAGGTTAGTTATATAGTTTGTTGTTTTAAGTTTATTTTATGGTTTACGTGTTCTATATGTCTGACAAGAGTTGTCATGAAAAACAGTTTTGTACTGATGAACGCTTGCTAAATAAAGACCTTATTTATTTATTTATTTATTTAATAAATCAAAATATATATACTAATTAATTTAATTAGGTAAAATATTTTTGATCTTTCATACATCCCCATTTTCAGTACTATTTCTTCGTAAAACCGATGCATGCAATCACTGTATCATTACAAACTTAATTTGTTACATGTATTTATAACTTTTTTAATTTTTACAAATTACCGATAAAAACAAGTTATTTCATACTGTACCTCCCATTTGTCATCAATTATAACATCAAACCAGCCAGTTGAACTGACTATGGCTAAAACAGCCTTAAGGTCCATTTATTCCTACATCATACCAATCTAGCATTATAAAAGCCATCCATGTGAACTAACAAGTAACAAAACAGCCTTAAGGCCCATTCATTCCTACATCACACCAATCTAGAATTACACAAGCCATGTGAACTGACAAGAGACAAAACAGCCTTAAGGCCCATTCATTCCTACATCACACACTAATCTAGAATTACACAAGCCATGTGAACTAACAAGTGACCAAAACAGCCTTAAGCCCCAATCATTCCTACATCGCACCAATCTAGCATTACACAAGCCATGTGAACTGACAAGAGACAAAACAGCCTGAAGGCCCATTCATTACTACATCACACCAATCTAGAATTACACAAGCCATGTGACCTGACAAGTGACCAAAACAGCCTTAAGCCCCAATCATTCCTACATCGCACCAATCTAGCATTACACAAGCCATGTGAACTGACAAGAGACAAAACAGCCTTAAGGCCCATTCATTCCTACATCACACCAATCTAGAATAACACAAGCCATGTGAACTAACAAGTGACCAAAACAGCCTTAATAGAATTAAACAAGCCATGTGAACTGACAAGTGACCAAAACAGCCTTAAGGTCCATTCATTCCTACATCACACCAATCTAGAATTACACAAGCCATGTGAACTGACAAGTGACCAAAAGAGCCGTAAGGTCTATTTATTCCTACAACACACCAATCTAGTATTAGACAAGCCATGTGAACTAACAAGTGACCAAAACAGCCTTAATGTCCATTTATTCCTACATCACACCAATCTAGTATTACACAAGCCATGTGAACTAACAAGTGACCAAAACAGCCTTAATAGAATTAAACAAGCCATGTGAACTGACAAGTGACCAAAACAGCCTTATGGTCCATTTATTCCTTCATCACACCAATCTAGCATTACACAAGCCATGTGAACTGACAAGTGACCAAAACAGCCTTAAGGCCCATTCATTCCTACATCACACCAATCTAGCATTACACAAGCCATGTGAACTGACAAGTGACCAAAACAGCCTTAAGGCCCATTCATTCCTATATCACACCAATCTAGCATTACACAAGCCATGTGAACTAACAAGTGACCAAAACAGCCTTAAGGCCCATTTATTCCTACATCACACCAATCTAGTATTACACAAGCCATGTGAACTAACAAGTGACCAAAACAGCCTTAATGTCCATTTATTCCTACATCACACCAATCTAGTATTACACAAGCCATGTGAACTAACAAGTGACCAAAACAGCCTTAAGGTCCATTTATTCGTACATCACACCAATCTAGCATTACACAAGCCATGTGAACTAACAAGTGACCAAAACAGCCTTAAGGTCTATTTATTCCTACATCACACCAATCTAGCATTACACAAGCCATGTGAACTAACAAGTGACCAAAACAGCCTTAAGGCCCAATCATTCCTACATCGCACCAATCTAGCATTACACAAGCCATGTGAACTAACAAGTGACCAAAACAGCCTTAAGGCCCATTTATTCCTACATCACACCAATCTAGTATTACACAAGCCATGTGAACTAACAAGTGACTAAAACAGCCTTAATGTCCATTTATTCCTACATCACACCAATCTAGTATTACACAAGCCATGTGAACTAACAAGTGACCAAAACAGCCTTTATAGAATTAAACAAGCCATGTGAACTGACAAGTGACCAAAACAGCCTTATGGTCCATTTATTCCTTCATCACACCAATCTAGCATTACACAAGCCATGCGAACTGACAAGTGACCAAAACAGCCTTAAGGCCCATTTATTCCTACATCACACCAATCTAGCATTACACAAGCCATGTGAACTGACAAGTGACCAAAACAGCCTTAAGGCCCAATCATTCCTACATCGCACCAATCTAGCATTACACAAGCCATGTGAACTAACAAGTCACCAAAACAGCCTTAAGGCCCATTTATTCCTACATCACACCAATCTAGTATTACACAAGCCATGTGAACTAACAAGTGACCAAAACAGCCTTAATGTCCCTTTATTCCTACATCACACCAATCTAGTATTACACAAGCCATGTGAACTAACAAGTGACCAAAACAGCCTTAAGGTCCATTTATTCCTACATCACACCAATCTAGCATTACACAAGCCATGTGAACTAACAAGTGACCAAAACAGCCTTAAGGTCTATTTATTCCTACATCACACCAATCTAGCATTACACAAGCCATGTGAACTAACAAGTGACCAAAACAGCCTTAAGGCCCAATCATTCCTACATCGCACCAATCTAGCATTACACACGCCATGTGAACTAACAAGTGACCAAAACAGCCTTAAGGCCCATTTATTCCTACATCACACCAATCTAGTATTACACAAGCCATGTGAACTAACAAGTGACCAAAACAGCCTTAATGTCCATTTATTTCTACATCACACCAATCTAGTATTACACAAGCCATGTGAACTAACAAGTGACCAAAACAGCCTTAAGGTCCATTTATTCCTACATCACACCAATCTAGCATTACACAAGCCATGTGAACTAACAAGTGACCAAAACAGCCTTAAGGTCTATTTATTCCTACATCACACCAATCTAGCATTACACAAGCCATGTGAACTAACAAGTGACCAAAACAGCCTTAAGGCCCAATCATTCCTACATCGCACCAATCTAGCATTACACAAGCCATGTGAACTAACAAGTGACCAAAACAGCCTTATGGTCCATTTAATCCTTGATCACACCAATCTAGCATTACACAAGCCATGTGAACTGACAAGTGACCAAAACAGCCTTAAGGCCCATTTATTCCTACATCACACCAATCTAGCATTACACAAGCCATGTGAACTAACAAGTGACCAAAACAGCCTTAAGGTCCAATCATTCCTACATCGCACCAATCTAGCATTACACAAGCCATGTGAACTAACAAGTGACCAAAACAGCCTTAAGGCCAATTTATTCCTACATCACACCAATCTAGTATTACACAAGCCATGTGAACTAACAAGTGACCAGAACAGCCTTAATGTCCATTTATTCCTACATCACACCAATCTAGTATTACACAAGCCATGTTAACTAACAAGTGACCAAAACAGCCTTAAGGTCCATTTATTCCTACATCACACCAATATAGCATTACACAAGCCATGTGAACTAACAAGTGACCAAAACAGCCTTAAGGCCCAATCATTCCTACATCGCACCAATCTAGCATTACACAAGCCATGTGAACTAACAAGTGACCAAAACAGCCTTAAGGTCCATTTATTCCTACATCACACCAATCTAGTATTACACAAGCCATGTGAACTAACAAGTGACCAAAACAGCCTTAATGTCTGTTTATTCCTACATCACACAAATCTAGTATTACACAAGCCATGTGAACTAACAAGTGACCAAAACAGCCTTAAGGTCTATTTATTCCTACATCACACCAATCTAGTATTAGACAAGCCATGTGAACTAACAAGTGACCAAAACAGCCTTAAGGTCCATTTATTCCTACATCACACCAATCTAGCATTACACAAGCCATGTGAACTGACAAGAGACAAAACCGCCTTAAGGCCCATTGATTTCTACATCACACCAATCTAGCATTACACAAGCAGTTGAACTGAAAAGTGACCAAAACAACCTCAAGGCCCATTCATTCCTACACCAAACCAAACTATCATTACACAAGCCAGTTAAACTGACAAGTGGCCAAATCTCCCGTAAGGCCCATTCATACCAACATCATATTTTCTTCACTTTCATCTCATTTACATTGATTTTTACATTCTTCTCCACTTTCTGTAGCAATTGTTTTTTCTTAATTAACAATTTTATTAATTTTTAAGACTTGCAATTTCATATATTTCATACTCTGGCACGTGCACGTTTATATTATAACACGGCTATGCATCTTTCTTCGTGCTGTTTACTTCATATTTATTATTATTCTTGTCATATAATTTATAATGTTGTCACATTAAATTGTTGGTTGTTGTATTTTTCATTTATATTATTAATTATTCAATCAATAAATTTGTCATGTTGATTTCATTAACTTTTTTTGTTCCATAACATACGCCTTGAAATGGGCAAATAGTATTTATAGTTGCCTATTTATTTATTATTAAGACGGCGATCGTCAAGATATGGGCGTATATGGATTTCTAATGAGCGTGACGTGTGTAGGTAGATGAACGGGTGTAGTCATTGTTACTATCTAGGTTTGACTTAGCTCAGAAAGGTATGTTTATCAATAGCCCAATAGTAAGGGAAATCGTCATATTCTACTATCATATACGCATGTAGTCGTTGTTATTATTGTTATCTCATTATTGTATATTGTATAGTTATCTTAATACCAGTCATAGTTTCTATTTAGCACGCACACACACACACACACACACACACACACACACACACACACACACACACACACACACACACACACACACACACACACACACACACACACACACACACACACACACACACACACACACACACACACACACACACACACACAAATAGTTTGGTATTAGTTGTACTATAACACTGATTACGATTGTTTTACTGTTGTTTGTAAAATGGCGAAATGTTAAGTTTTAAATTCTGATTTAAAAATAAGTTCTTGGTTATTTTATGAAGTCAAATTCATAGAGTTTCAAGGATAATGCTAAATTTTCCTGTTATTTACAATTGTATTATTAAATATATCTGATAAGACTTAGTATTCATACATATTTTATTGTCATTACTCTGTGATCTAATATCAATCTAATGTGAACTATGAGAGTTATACACCAACAAAGAAAATATGACATTACATGTAATAGTGAATATCACTGCACTAATAAAAGATTATTTAATAATATTTTGGTTTTTTAACTATTGAGTAATTCAACATTTGGCCTATCTGAAATAAGAACACTAACTTCTAAGACTTCTTAAACATATTTTCATTTTTATTCAGCCATACACCAACTTGAATCCAAGAGAAAACAATGGGTTGATAGTGATAAAAACTGAAATCGCAAGCAAAAACCTTTAGTTTTTTTCATTATTCTGAAGGTGAAACGTTGTTTACGTATAAAAGATTACATAAAGGAGAAAGCATACGTTTAAAAGCTGGTAAATAGAAACTACTATATACTATATTTTAATTTTAAAGAGGGGTTATTTCAACCAAAAGTATTATTTAATTTAAATTTAGAATGAATGAAATAAAAGTATTTTATGGCAAGATATTACTCAAATCAACTTTATTATTGATGTTTATGGATATTGTATTTAATTTATTAAAGTTATTTAAATGAATGTGGGTTGTACCAAAATTTCTAGGTTTTTTAACCTCAGACCATCCACTCAGGGTCTGGGTGGTGGGGGGGGGAAACATTTAATCCTGGGATTACGTGGCATTACTCCTAATGAGAGCTTAGTATTAATCCCAGGTGGTTTTTCATAGTCACAACAGTTTTAGTACACAAAACCTCACAAGCCTTGGGGTGGTTAATTCATATTTAACTGACACATCTAAGGACTTTGTAAGCAGAGTATTTACATTTAAAAGGGGAGGTTTAAAAAATTATTAATTATATACATAATTATTGTCTTTTTATATTATAGTAATTGGACCTACGAAGAGTTTTCATACAGGCTCTAACAAAGAGCTTTTACTCTCCAAGAGTTAAAAGGAACAGTCACGAAGTTATACCAGTTTTAAATATAGCCAGACTTGATGAAATATTTCATAAATATTTAAATCATGTTCCTTGTTAAGATTAAGATGTTCCTTGTTAAGTTAAAGGATGTTCTCCTAAGTGAAATATTGGCTTCTGAAAGTCACTAATGCCTTATTGTCAAGTGGTAATATGCCCAAATCTTTAAAAAGGTCTAAAATATGAGCTGTTGTAAATCGAGTTAAAGACCTACAAGGAGCTGAAATCTACTATCATACAGGCTCATCAACATAGATAGACTAAGTTTCTGCTATAAATTCTGGACATGCCGATTTAAAAAATATTAGCACTTGTATTTTGAGTCATTGCATCCATTTTTAACGAACATGGTTCAGACATAGTGGAATTGTTGTGGCAATGTACTATTTCTCAAATCTTCCATTGATAATTAGCTTGAAAAGGAAAAAATACAACCAGATTTGCATCGCAAAGTCTGGACAATACATATTTCACTTTTACAACCAATTCTAAACCCTAGACTCTTGGTATTTCTGGATTTAGTTGTTGATTTTCAGTTTGGCTTTAGGGACACAAGGTTGACAGGTGTAAGTTAAGTTGTTATTAATGCTTTATGAAGCTTTGAAAATAATGGAATTTTCAAAGGCTGTAAACTCAGTCTGGATAAAGGGCCTATTACTTAAATAATTTTACAACCTAATTCCATTTCCTCAATCTTTGTGATTTCTGAATACCACAATCACCAACTGGTTCAATAAATTTTGCCAGTTTCACAGATAAAGTCCTTTTATCCACCTCAATGTTGATGACTACAGTTTTATTTCATTTTCTTCTAGGATCAGCAGCTAAAGTGCTGGGCTAAGAAACTAAATGCTAGAAAGTCACAACCTCAACTAACCTCCAAGTTAATTCAAACGAATTTTCATCAGAAACAGCTGAGCATCGACTTGGGGTATGGTTGGCGCTCAGAACAAACTGTCAGACCGTATGACCGTAATTGGTGGAGCATGGAGAGTATTGGTAAGAATGGAGTGACTATGTCGAGTCACTTTCGCACAAGTGTATGATCATGCAATTACTGGAAATAGAAATGTGATTGCTGAGTTCAAACTTAAACTGTGGGTCTTATAAATAATACTGACCATAGCGCTCCTTTTAGGGGGAATCGGTTAGTCATCATTATTTTGGAGAAGCAGGTGTTAAAAGGCTTAACGGATTTGACTTGGCTCTGTGATAGGAGATAAATATTTGATCACTAAGACACAATTAATTTGTTCTTTATATTTTATATTTTTTGATTTTAACTATTAAGTCCCATTTTACATTTTTGTTTTTCTTTTTCTTTATTTGGCTAGCTGGCATCGAAAAGCCATACAATAGGTAGATGTAGGTAGGTAATTTTAGGTGGTAGAGAGGATTGTCCAGTCCTAACCTCGCCTTAAAAATAAAGTCGCTTTTCATTTAATTTCATTTCAATAGGTACATTGGTATATATAAAAGCACTAGCTGTAACTGCCCGCTTCGCCGGTCATAATATTGAGTTTTGATTGTATAATTGAAATGTGCAGCAACCTTTCAGTTTACACTGTATCCAATTTAGAACAGCTGATGCTATGAATAGTTTACTACTGTACTCAATTATTTTTAAATTTAATATTTTAGCCTACCACAATGTTATTCTATATATTTTTATTTAACATATGTTAATCAAATAAATCAATTAATATAGCTGTGTAAGAATACCACTTTGGGAATTTTGGACGCCATTGGGTCAGAGTCCTGAGGTCGAAGAGGACAATCTCTTCTTAGTGAGCCTGTAGGGGCCAATATAAACTTATGTACAAAATTTCAAGTCAATTGTACGTATAGTTTTGGAGATATTTATATTTATTTATTATTGGACGTATATATATATATTTATTTATTTACATGTATAAGTTAGTTCATGAGTTAGGGCTACTAGTTTAATAAATTGAATAATAACATATTTACATATAGATAGGTTGGATTATTTACACTCTGAAGATGGTCTAAGAGCCGAAACCGGTCATGTATTATTATAAAAAATTAATAAAAGGGTACTTAATTATAGTTACTATTCAATTTATTTATTTACATATATAGAAGTTAAATTTAAAAATGTTCTATTGAAATCAGTTTGTTGTCTTAGATAAAAAAAGTTTCAAAGTCTAGACAAATCAGTAAGTCTACTTTTAGAGGCCACAAATTACTGTAGTTTACTATGAATAAGTGAAATATCGTGTTTGTCGCCATATTTAGCCATGTCCTGTTAACTGGCTACGCATTTGGTAAAATTGAATTGTACATTTTCCGATTAAAATCAGTTTGTTTTCCTAGATAAAAAAACATCAGTCTATAGAAATCTGTAAGTCTACTTTTAGAGAGCACAAAGTACTATATTTGACTCTGAATCAATAAAATGTTGTGTTTATCACCATGTTTATCGATGTACTATGATCTGGCTATGCATGCTTTCATTTCTCGATTGACAAAAGATTGTTCTCCTAGATAACATAGTTTCATAATGTAGGAAAACCTGTAAGTATACTTTTAGAGAGCGCAAAGTATGGTAGTTGACTCTGAATCAGTGAAATATCGTGTTTCTAGCCATAATTTTGTTTGTAATAAAGAAATATATTGCCATATACTTACTCATATTATCCTCAAATATCACTTATATTTGTAAGAATATGCAGAATGACTAAAACCACATAAACTATAGTAATGTGTCTAAATACAAACACTTTTAAGACCCATCTTTACTTAATAGTGTTAGATCTCTAGTCATCTATTTATTGGTCCGTAATCTAATAAAAAAAAAGAATTATTTGATACTCGAGAAAATGTTGTAGGTTTATTGTATTTTTTTTAAACCATTTAATTTATATTCATTAAAAGTCAATTTAATGGAGCTTAATGGTTAGTTTGAATTGAAGAATTTTTAAAACTTTTACTTTTAAGTATGTATTTTTTTCAAACAAACACTTCACAGATTGAAAATGTCTTACAGAATAAATTTATAGGGTTAAAATGATAAATATATTGATTTTAGGCTCACATAAAGGAACTGAAAAATAGATTCATGAAATATATTTGTGACATAAAAAATTAAAAATAGACATCCATTTTATCTTCTCTTATTCAATAAATGCTTTAACAGTTGTGATTGTGACTCAATGTGGTAGGTAATACATATTAAATTGAGACTGAGGCAGTGAAGGGTGTTAGGAGTGATGTGAAGAATGACAGTGCATCCATGGTGCTTAAGGAATGTTAAATTTAGATAATAATACTTATACAACATATCTTCTCATAGCAGAGTTGTGATTGTATCTCAATGTAACAGGTAATACATATTCAATTGAGATTGAGGCAGTGAAGGGTGTTAGGAGTGATGTGAAGAATGACAGTGCATCCATGATGCTCAAGGAATGTTAAATTTAGATAAC
Organism: Stictocephala bisonia; assembly: GCA_035578905.1. NCBI lineage: Eukaryota > Metazoa > Arthropoda > Insecta > Hemiptera > Membracidae > Stictocephala > Stictocephala bisonia. The sequence continues at coordinate 1,075,944 of JAQJVL010000143.1, forward strand.
AATACTTATATAATATATCTTCTCATAGCAAAGTTGTGATTGGGACTCAATGTGGCAGGTAATACATATTCAGTAGGGGCTGTGACAGTGAAGGGTGTTAGGGGTGATGTGAGGAATGACAGTGCATCCATGGTGCTTAAGGAATGTTAAATTTAGATAATAATACTTATACAACATATCTTCTCATAGCAGAGTTGTGATTGTAACTCAATGTGACAGGTAGTACATATTCAATTGAGATTGAGGCAGTGAAGGGTGTTAGGAGTGATGTGAAGAATGACAGTGCATCCATGATGCTCAAGGAATGTTAAATTTAGATAACAATAATTATACAACATATCTTCTCATAGCAGAGTTGTGTTTGTAACTCAATGTGACAGGTAATACATATTCAATTGAGATTGAGGCAGTGAAGGGTGTTAGGAGTGATGTGAAGAATGACAGTGCATCCATGATGCTCAAGGAATGTTAAATCTAGATAACAATACTTATACAACATATCTTCTTATAGCAGAGTTGTGATTGTGACTCAATGTGGCAGGTAATACATATTCAGTAGGGGCTGTGGCAGTGAAGGGTGTTAGGAGTGATGTGAGGAATGACAGTGCATCCATGGTGCTTAAGGAATGTTAAATTTAGATAATAATACTTATACAACATATCTTCTCATAGCAGAGTTGTGATTGTGACTCAATGTGGCAGGTAGTACATATTCAATTGAGATTGAGGCAGTGAAGGGTGTTAGGAGTGATGTGAAGAATGACAGTGCATCCATGGTGCTTAAGGAATGTTAAATTTAGATATTAATACTTATACAACACATCTTCTCATAGCAGAGTTGTGTTTGTAACTCAATGTGACAGGTAGTACATATGCAATTGAGATTGAGGCAGTGAAGGGTGTTAGGAGTGATGTGAGGAATGACAGTGCATCCATGATGCTTAAGGAATGTTAAATTTAGATAATAATACTTATACAATATATCTTCTCATAGCAGAGTTGTGTTTGTAACTCAATGTGACAGGTAGTACATATTCAATTGAGATTGAGGCAGTGAAGGGTGTTAGGAGTGATGTGAAGAATGACAGTGCATCCATGGTGCTTAAGGAATGTTAAATTTAGATAATAATACTTATACAACACATCTTCTCATAGCAAAGTTGTGTTTGTAACTCAATGTGACAGGTAGTACATATTCAATTGAGATTGAGGCAGTAAAGGGTGTTAGGAGTGATGTGAAGAATGACAGTGCATCCATGGTGCTTAAGGAATGTTAAATTTAGATAATAATACTTATACAACATATCTTCTCATAGCAAAGTTATGTTTTTAACTCAATGTGACAGGTATTACATATTCAATTGAGATTGAGGCAGTTAAGGGTGTTAGGAGTGATGTGAAGAATGACAGTGCATCCATGGTGCTTAAGGAATGTTAAATTTAGATAAAAAACTCGGCCCTGCGGGCCTCACCAGGGGGCAAGCCCCCTGGACCCCCGGATCTTTTTGCTTAGAGCCTACGGCTAAAATTCAAGAAACATGGAACATGCTTTAGCTCTTGGCTGCTACTTGGTAATAGATCACGGATGCTACCCGGTAATAGATCACGGCTGCTACTTGGTAATAGATCACGGCTGCTACCCGGTGGCTCCTTTTTAATAATTTCTGCAAATGTATTTCTCCGAAAACAACGAATTTTAGATTTCATGTAAGGAATTACAAAACAAGAGTTGTCATGGAAACTAAAGATGTACTTTGATGAACGCTTGCAAATAAAAAACTCGGCCCTGCGGGCCTCGCCAGGGGGCAAGCCCCCTGGACCCCCGGATCTTTTTGCTTAGAGCCTACGGCTAAAATTCAAGAAACATGGAACATGCTTTAGCTGCGCTTTTTCTGTTTGCTGGCTCCTTTTTAATAATTTCTGCAAATGTATTTCTCCGAAAACAACGAATTTTAGATTTCATGTAAGGAATTACAAAAAATATAAACATATCTTAAAAATATAAATATATCTTTACTTTTTAAATTTTATTGTTCCATACAATCATTAGAAGTTGTGGCCAATATTGGTTTGTGATAGCTGAAGTAACTTACATAATGTTTACAATCAATCTTGTCAATACGGCGAGTGAAGATCATATCGATACATGATCCTCCTCGAGTAGTTGATATAGCTAGATTTGTGTTGAGTTGTAGACCGAACGTTTCCTCCATGAAGTGAACAAACTTTTGATTTTCTTTCTTCTTGAGGTCCAAATTGATATCGCCAGACAGGATAATTGGGATTTGTCCATAACCTTTCTCTCGGATGAGTTCAAACATCTCTGACGCTTTTGGTGTGTACATCAACAGGTTAGTTAAGAAGAAACATTGAATATCTTTCATATTGCAGTTGGGTGAAACATAGACTGTGACAATCAGTGCTCGCTGACCATTTATTGTACTTTCAATAGCACAAATATCTCCACACTCTTCACTCACTGCCATACTGCAGTCTAGTTTTAACAACTTCTTGTCAAATTTCATCAGGATATGAGGAGTTGAAAACAACATGCAGCCTTCTTTTTCGTACATTACTACTCCTCCAGCTCGAACTTTTTCACGTTTGAATTGTGTGACACATCGGTAGCCTCTCAGTCTAACTCTTTCATCCGTTCAGCAGCGGTTTTGGCAGCAGTTTTGATCGGTTTACACTCACCATTTTCGTTGGGTAGTGATTTTTCGGCAGCTTTACGCGCTTTATATTCCTTTTGACGTTGAGCACCAGTTTTGGGTTTCTTTGGTTCAGTTATTATTTCGGAGGTTGCGTTTCCGAATCCAGATGTAGATCTATCAGTAGAATGGCGAGTACATACACCTGACGATGTCGAAGGAGGGCAATCTGATCCAGGACACAACATCACCGGTGGACGGCTGGAGGTAGACTGATATGTAAATGAGGACTGGATTCTCTAATTAGGACTTAATTTTGTATATAACTTAAGTTTGTATAACAAGAGTTGTCATGGAAACTAAAGATGTACTTTGATCAACGCTTGCAAATAAAATCATTATTGAAGTCAACACTGATATGTCATTGTGTTTTCATGGTTACGCGTCACCCTCCCGCGTAACGTTTTCAGACAGTTAGGTCAAGACTAAAGCATGTTCCATGCTAATACTTATACAACACATCTTCTCATAGCAGAGTTGTGTTTGTAACTCAATGTGGCAGGTAATACATATTCAGTAGGGGCTGTGGCAGTGAAGGGTGTTAGGAGTGATCTGAAGAATGACAGTGCATCCATGATGCTCAAGGAATGTTAAATTTTGATAATAATACTTATACAACACATCTTCTCATAGCAGAGTTGTGTTTGTAACTCAATGTGACAGGTAGTACATATTCAATTGAGATTGAGGCAGTGAAGGGTGTTAGGAGTGATGTGAAGAATGACAGTGCATCCATGATGCTCAAGGAATGATAAATTTAGATAACAATACTTATACAACATATCTTCTCATAGCAGAGTTGTGATTGTAACTCAATGTGACAGGTAGTACATATGCAATTGAGATTGAGGCAGTGAAGGATGTTAGGAGTGATGTGAAGAATGACAGTGCAACCATGGTGCTTAAGGAATGTTAAATGTAGATAATAATACTTATACAACACATCTTCTCTTAGCAAGGTTGTGATTGTGACTCAATGTGACAGGTAATACATATTCAATTGAGATTGAGGCAGTGAAGGGTGTTAGGAGTGATGTGAAGAATGACAGTGCATCCATGATGCTCAAGGAATGATAAATTTAGATAACAATACTTATACAACATATCTTCTCATAGCAGAGTTGTGATTGTGACTCAATGTGGCAGGTAATACATATTCAGTAGGGGCTGTGGCAGTGAAGGGTGTTAGGAGTGATGTGAAGAATGACAGTGCATCCATGATGCTCAAGGAATGTTAAATTTAGATAAAAATACTTATACAACATATCTTCTCATAGCAGAGTTGTGTTTGTAACTCAATGTGACAGGTAATACATATTCAATTGAGATTGAGGCAGTGAAGGGTGTTAGGAGTGATGTGAAGAATGACAGTGCATCCATGATGCTCAAGGAATGTTAAATTTAGATAACAATACTTATACAACATATCTTCTCAAAGCAGAGTTGTGTTTGTAACTCAATGTGACAGTTAATACATATTCAATTGAGATTGAGGCAGTGAAGGGTGTTAGGAGTGATGTGAAGAATGACAGTGCATCCATGATGCTCAAGGAATGTTAAATCTAGATAACAATACTTATACAACATATCTTCTTATAGCAGAGTTGTGATTGTAACTCAATGTGGCAGGTAGTACATATTCAATTGAGATTGAGGCAGTGAAGGGTGTTAGGAGTGATGTGAAGAATGACAGTGCATCCATGGTGCTTAAGGAATGTTAAATTTAGATAATAATACTTATACAACACATCTTCTCATAGCAGAGTTGTGTTTGTAACTCAATGTGACAGGTAGTACATATGCAATTGAGATTGAGGCAGTGAAGGGTGTTAGGAGTGATGTGAAGAATGACAGTGCATCCATGGTGCTTAAGGAATGTTAAATTTAGATAACAATACTTATACAACATATCTTCTCATAGCAGAGTTGTGATTGTGACTCAATGTGGCAGGTAATACATATTCAGTAGGGGCTGTGGCAGTGAAGGGTGTTAGGAGTGATGTGAAGAATGACAGTGCATCCATGATGCTCAAAGAATGTTAAATTTAGATAATAATACTTATACAACATATCTTCTCATAGCAAAGTTGTGTTTGTAACTCAATGTGACAGGTAATACATATTCAATTGAGATTGAGGCAGTGAAGGGTGTTAGGAGTGATGTAAAGAATGACAGTGCATCCATGGTGCTTAAGGAATGTTAAATTTAGATAATAATACTTATACAACACATCTTCTCATAGCAAAGTTGTGATTGTAACTCAATGTGACAGGTAGTACATATTCAATTGAGATTGAGGCAGTGAAGGGTGTTTGGAGTGATGTGAAGAATGACAGTGCATCCATGATGCTCAAGGAATGTTAAATTTAGATAACAATACTTATACAACATATCTTCTCATAGCAGAGTTGTGATTGTAACTCAATGTGACAGGTAATACATATTCAGTAGGGGCTGTGGCAGTGAAGGGTGTTAGGAGTGATCTGAAGAATGACAGTGCATCCATGAAGCTCAAGGAATGTTAAATTTAGATAATAATACTTATACAACACATCTTCTCATAGCAGAGTTGTGTTTGTGACTCAATGTGGCAGGTAATACATATTCATTAGGGGCTGTGGTAGTGAAGGGTGTTAGGGATGATGTTCAAGGAATGTTAAATCTAGATAACAATACTTATACAACACATCTTCTCATAGCAGAGTTGTGTTTGTGACTCAATGTGGCAGGTAATACATATTCATTAGGGGCTGTGGTAGTGAAGGGTGTTAGGGATGATGTTCAAGGAATGTTAAATCTAGATAACAATACTTTTACAACATATCTTCTCATAGCAGAGTTGTGATTGTGACTCAATGTGGCAGGTAATACATATTCAGTAGGGGCTGTGGTAGTGAAGGGTGTTAGGGATGATGTTCAAGGAATGTTAAATCTAGATAACAATACTTATACAACACATCTTCTCATAGCAGAGTTGTGATTGTGACTCAATGTGGCAGGTAATACATATTCAGTAGGGGCTGTGGTAGTGAAGGGTGTTAGGGGTGATGTTCAAGGAATGTTAAATCTAGATAACAATACTTATACAACACATCTTTTCATAGCAAAGTTGTGATTGTGACTCAATGTGACAGGTAATACATATTCAGTAGGGGCTGTGGTAGTGAAGGGTGTTAGGGGTGACGGTGAGGAATGTGAGTGCACAGATCCATGGTGCTTAAAGGATGTAGTGCATAGAGTAAAAGGACGACGCCATAGTCAAATGGAACAATAATAATAATTGGGATAAGGAAAAAAGAACTTGATCAATAATATACTAAACACCCAGTTAGGTTAATTTGCAATAATTGCAATAAAATTAACCCATCTTTTACCTAACGAACTGTGATCTTTATACTTAAAATATCTTAAATATATGAAATAGAAAGGAAGAGTAAATTTTTTATTTTAATAAATATAATCGACCTATTAACCTGAATTACACTAAAATAATTATTTATATAATCCTTTTTTTTATTTAGGCAAAGACCGTAAAATGTGATAGCATTTTAGTAGAAAAAGACATTTGCTAACGAGTTTGCAATTGGAAGAAAAATTAAAAAGCAAGATACAAATATGATACTAGAATATTATATAAATGATAACAATTGTTTATATGCTATGATATATGAAAATAGGCTTAATTGGTTATTTAAATGAATATGTTTTTGTCTATTACATTTAAGCTATAAATTTGCTAATTTCCATAACTGTATTTGAATATATTAATTTTATAAAGTCATGGTATTCTTTAAAAATATCAATGTTTAAAGCTTACTATTATATTGCTCAGTAAGAAGTAGTTATACTATAAAATGGTATAAATAATTATTTTTTTATAGTACAATGTTTTTACCACACAAAATCAGATTGCAAATATATTTCCTTTCTTATTATTACTATTCTTATTATATACATCTTTCAGTAACACTGTACGCCATACGTATTTTGCATTGACTACTAACCACAAACACCGAACATTTTACTGTCATTATTTAGTAGACCTTAACATAACACGTACATAAACACCCGGCATTAACGTGAATGGGCTACCACTCTGCCACTGATGAATGCGTGGGGTTGTAAATGGCCATACTCTCGTAATTCACAAGATTAGAGCTATAAATATGAAATTACCCGTATTACTGTTTCTTTTACATTATCCACTTATATTAATTATTTTTATTGCACTTTTAAGTTGCTGTAATGGTTTGTACTGTACAAGAGTACTTGAGATAAAACTCTCTGTTCTAATAGGATTATATTATTTTATAAATAGTTTCGCATTTTATAGGTATTTATTCACGAAATGTATGATTAGTTGAGGAATAGTGTGTAGAAGTTACTAGCAAAAAGTACCGTTTATTACATTAAAAACATTGTTCTTAAAGCATTGTAAATATTACACGGTACTTGCAGGACAATGTAGATGAAAAGTCTATCAAAGAATCGTCCTTTATTATTAAAATTATGAAATATTATTACATTATTACGTATCTCTCACATTATAAAAGGGAAATTTTGTTTTTTAATGCAGCTTTATCTTACGTAACTACATCCAGCACAGCATTCCGTTAATTAATTAATACCTATTGCACAGTACCTTCCATTTATTAAACATTCAATTTCATTAACTACAAGTTATAACAAATGTAAATGTTACCTACATACAAAAAGTTACATAAAACATTTGTTACATTAACTCTTTACATAGACTATAAATTATGTACTTCGGAAATTTTATCTGTAAGTAAAAGTTTCTTAAACACACTAGAAATACAGCATTGTTTTCAACACCTCTCAACGTTTCAATACTTTTACTACAATATTAAATACCTATATATTTTATAATAACTCATTTATAGGGTCAGATAATGCATAATTATATTTGTTGATTTTACGCATTTAAGATTTGTAATCATGGTAGTATTTTGAAAAGTCTAACAAAACATCAAAAGTTAGTGATCATTTTTTTAAAGATATGTATGTGGTCTTTTTAGGAAAAGCGTCTTTGTAAACACACCTATACAGGGTGTTTCAAAACACTCGTTATAAACTTTGGGATATTGTTTCATAGATCAAAAGGAGCCAAAAACTAAATGTAAGTAATGGTCTATTTCTTTTCGTTTATTGTATGTCTGTCAATACATGTTTTTTACTTAAATAACTATATTTTTGTAAAAACTCAATTAAATTTAACCAAACTTCATAAACGTATTTAATTTAATTATATCGAATAATAAAACAGGTTTGGTTAAATTTGTTAAATTTGTTGTTATTAGTTTAAAATATTTAAATTGTAATAACTAAAAAATTATCAGTTATTAAAATAGTACAAAATTAACTTTTTTCAGAATATTTTAATACAAATTAAACGGTAAATTAAGTTTTAAAATCGAATATCTAATAATTAGATTATTGGAAGTTTATTTTAACCGTGCATGTTCTGAGAACCTATAGAACGAGGTAACAACACGCACGTGCAAACTAAAATTGCAATATTCAGTTATTTGATATAGGATTTTAAAACTTAATATATTATTTAATTTGTGTTCATATATTCTAAATAAAGTTATCATGTACTATTTTAATAAAATTAATACATTTTTAGTTGTTTCAATTTAAATATTTTAAATGGCCACCATTTTTAAACTAATACGACAAAATTAACCAAACCTGTTTTATTATTAGACTTAATTAGATTAAATACGTTTTTGAAGTTTGGTTAAATTTAGTTGAGGTTTTATGAAATATAGTTATTGAAGTAAGAAACGCGTATAGACAAATAGACAGTAAACGAAAAGAGATAGGCCATTACTTACATTTAGTTTTTGGCTCCTTTTGGTCTATAAATCAATAGTTTGTAACGAGAATTTTGAAATGTAAAGCTACTTTGTTTTTGGCTCATTTAACATTTCCTGAAATTAAGAGCCAAGGAAAAAACGTGCCTAGTAAATATCCTTCCCAATTCCTGTTTATTTAGTCAGTGTTTACTCCATTATTGGACATTAATATCTGTTGTACCACTTTGGTAAAGGACGAGTAACGCCCAAACATTTTGGGAAATATTTACCTGGCTAAGGCTAGGTGAAATTTCTTTTGCAACGTTGGTACAGCTGCATTCAGATAACTGTGAGGTGGGTTGTTGTTCAAGATTTATTTATATTAGATTGGAGTTACGGTCAATGATAGGTTGTTAGAAGTCAGATAATCTATTTATGTAGTTGTATTCAATGAAAATTCCACTGTCGGAAGAAGAGATAACTCAATTTCCGTGTAAGATGGAATCATTCCAAAATTTAATACGAAATATTACGGCTGAAATTCGTCTCCAGAGCAAGAACATAGTAAGTAGTTGCAGGAGCGTAACAAATGTATAGGAAATAGTTTCCCTACCATGTAGGATTTATTAAGGTTAACAAGGCAGTGATACAATTTTGTAGTGATTCATATCTTTAGTTTAATGGTGTTAGTAGGGATAAAATAACCTTTACGTATCCTGAAAACTTTGATAATGGCAGATGATCCATCAAAGGATCAGTGGATAAGGATCAGAGATGCAAATACAAGAGCAGGAAACATTCCACTCCTGAGGAGGTTAAGGAGTAAAAGCTTCTTAGACATATAGATATTAAAGTTTGATATAAAGCAACAAATTTTAATTTTTGGTACCTCTGAATAGTATGAAGCTTTTAAAAATATTTTAGAAATAAAACCGAAGGTTAAAGACTCTTTCTAAAAAGCGTACTCAAATATGTTTTGTACCAACTTTAACACTATCTTCGGCTATTTTCACATTGACACTTGCTTCTAATTTGATGAATGTAAGATTAAGAAGAAAAAATATTGAATAATCCGTAGGCAAGAAAGGCAGTGACGAAGTTTGTAAAATTTATTACATTACTTTGGATTCACAAGTCGAAAATTTGGCAGACTTCATTTATTTCACACTTCAATTCCTTAACTCCTCACCCCACCAGAAAAAATATACAATACAATAACAGGCATATTTTAACCTAATTTCAAACATAGATATTTATTTTTAATTTATATAATTTAACCTTATTAATTTAGACGTTTTTATAAAATATTTGCTATTGGATTAATATAACCTCCAACAACAGCAAACATAAAACAAGTAGGCTTTGTTTATTATATTTCCTGGATTAAATAACACAATAGTTAATAATTTTCAATTGAAACTCAAGTTTTTACTTTTATGATCAGGTAAATTATAATATTTTCAAATTCACATTTATATGTATTTTAAACATACTAACCCAACCTAGTAAGCAACTAAACATGGATTAAATGAGACCCAGTTTTTTGTTTTTTTATCTCCACATTCTCAAAACTTAAATTCATTATTTGTGCTTTTACTGCTTTAAATAAAACTAAATCTAAATGTTACCTTTGATTTGTCGATTACTTTGCAGCCTTTTTAGTAGTATTTTCCAGCGAGAATGTTCTTTCCAATATGTGCAGTATGTGATTTAATAACATATTAATAACAGTGTAAATCTATTTGCTGTTTTAACTTCATAAGGTACATAATTTTATATAATAGTCACTACTAAAAAAATAAAATAATAATAATACAAACTCAACGTGTAAAATCTGTTGGCAACGGTAGCACATCTGATCTCTTGACCACATACTTCGAAGTATACAAAGAATACCTTGAAAATACAAATAATACCATTCCAGGGACAATTTGGGTCGATTTGTGATTTATGACAAATAATACTACCACAATTGAAACAATTAACTAAGTCATGTTTTTTTTTTTTCTTACGGGAACAGGCAAATATTTCTAAATTTTAACCAGTAAGCAGAACAGTTTTAGATAAGGAATTTTAAAATCTATTATATATCTAAAATGGGTTAAGATGTTTCTTCATAAGTCGTTTTTTGTCATTTTATATGAAATTGAATAAACCATCTTTTATGAAATGTATTGAACAATATAATAATTAATTTTGTTATTATTTCTTTAGATATTAATAAAACATCATCTAGAAATAAATATAACTTAGTCATTACTAAGTTTATTTACAAATAAATATTTTTGTGTGAGAATACTTGCCAAAACAGCAAAGTTTTCATTGTGAAAGATATTTTTTAAGACTCATACAGATGCTAAATAAATAGTGAATTAAGATATATTTTAGATTAAAGGCCTATAAATATTTCAAGTGCATAAACAAAATCTACTAAGAATAAAAACATTGGTGATTATTAAACAAAGTAATTTTAGGTAAACAAAGATATTTTTATTTATTAGTTACGTTGTCATCTGAGCTGCCTCTGTCCTCCCATTAACATTGATGACGATTGTTTATGCATGCAGCATGTTAATTCTCCTTAGGTAATGAAGGTACAGCTGTTGACAGTTACTCTGATTGGTGGATCATTATCAATTAGGCAATAAAATGAGGTATGCCATTTTAGTATTTTCATTAAAAATATTGTTGTTACAGTAAAAACAATGTAAAGAATACAAATAAATAAAAAATATTTTACACTACATAATTAATGTGGTAAGCAAGTGAAGTAATGTTTGTCAATCCTGCCACTGACAAAGTAAACAAATTTATTAGTGCGTGATATTATTTGGTATTTAAAAATGTTGATACATGATCAGTTTGATGCAAAATAGATGTTCAAGGATAAAATGAAATATTTATTTACAATAAGTAAAATAAGAGAAATTGAATTATAGCAATACATACAGTACGTCTATTACCTAGATTTAATTGATAGTTAAAATAAAAGAACAATGTTACTGTACACACTCCCAAAATGGCATCGCTTTAAAGTTATGATTATGGCTCATTTTGGCATCTTATAAATAATCAGTAGATACAGTGGCAGTGAAGGGTGACAGGGAGTGATGGTGAGAAATGTGACTGCCTACATCCATCGTGCTTACAGAATGTTATTTGTAGTGTACAGGACATTTACAGCACATATATTCATAGCAAAGACTAGATTGTAACTCACTGTGGCAGGTAATACATATTCAGTCGGGACTGTGGCAGTAAAGAGATGTTAGTGGACGATGGTGAGGAATGTCAGTGACCACATATACCGTGCTTACAGGATGTTATATATAGTATACAAGACATTTACAGCACATATATTCATAGCAAAGACTAGATTGTAACTCACTGTGGCAGGTAATACATATTCAGTTGGGAGTGTGGCAGTGAGGAGATGTTAACGGACGAAGGTGAGGAATGTCAGTGCCCACATATAACGTGCTTACAGGATGTTATATGTAGTGTACAGGGCATTTACAGCATATATATTCATAGCAAAGACTAGATTGTAACTCACTGTGGCAGGTAATACATATTCAGTCGGGACTGTGGCAGTGAAGAGATGTGAGCGAACGATGGTGAGGAATGTCAGTGCCTACATCTATCGTGCTTACAGGATGTTATATATAGTATACAAGATATTTACAGCACATATATTCTTAGTAAAGGCGGGATTGTAACTCACTGTGGCAGCTAATACATATTCAGTCGGGACTGTGGCAGTGAAGAGATTTTAACGGACGATGGTGAGGAATGTCTGTGCCTACTTTCATCGTGCTTACAGGATGTTATATCTAAAGCAAATGGTTAATAAAAGCAGCACATTAAAAAAAAAAAAAAAAATATATATATATAAAGATGAACAACTCGTATCCTTCTAACCATTTAGGTGATATTTTGGTTTTGTTGTTCTTGTTATTTTCAATTCTTATAGTTTCTACAAAAACACAAATTATGAGAAAAGAATGAATAAATCCTTATTTAAACAATTGAAGTTGTTTAAGATTAATTTCTTTCGATACCAATTGTTTCTTACCTATAGGCTATAGTTTAAAGAAATGTATGACATCTTTGAACTTTTTTATAATTGGTTTTATCATTTCCTCAAGATATTTAACATAACTGGAACAGTTTGCATTTACGAGCCATCAAACACTAACAAAAAATGTTTATAAACAGTTGGCAAAGTACTTGAAAAATCTATAGTTGACCAATCAGGAAAAAATCTGTCATAATTTTTATCAGTGTTAACAACTATGTTTCTCCTCTTTTTCCCGTTCCTAGATGGTTTTTGCAACGAGGATATGTATCTTACGCTTGGTGAGGCTTTGATACAGTTACGAATGCTCACCCGAGCATATTTTAGCCGTCGAACTATACCTCTGAATATATATCCTTAAAATCTATGAAATTATAAATGGAGATGTCTTTACAAAAGTATGGAAAATCTTTGCGTAGATATTCGGAATAAAACAATGTGGTAATCGCAAAGGAAATATAATAAATAAGACGTTAATCATTAAGAATGTACTTGAGATTATTTTAGTGCAGGATATAAGCTTTAGACACAGCTGTATGAAAATACGACATATAAATAAAAAAAAATCACATACAATCGTCAAATTTTATTAGTAAATAGTTAAATATGTTTATTTCACTTTATTAACTAAGTTATATTTTTGTTCATTTCTTCATCCCTGTTAGATAAAATTTTTAAACGCTGTGGTCCTCTTAAAAGTACTACACTGTTAATTCAACAACAATACACTTAATAGTTATATTATAAATAATATTACTAGTATAAGTAATATTAAACATTCATATGCGAAAATGTGTTTTCATTTGACATAAACATGCAAACACTTAAATTGCAAAAGGGTCTCTAAAGACAACACTTATACCTTTCAGTAAAAAGTATGAACAACTTTTTTGGACGATTGTAATCAACTTAACAGCCAGTTTATATCATCATAAACTGTACTGTCATTGTTTAGTGAACCTTAACATACCACGTACATAAACAACCGCCATTAACGAGAATGGGTGACTGTAGGGCTACCACTCTGCCACTGATGAATGCGTGGTGTAATGGGCAGGTTAACCATGGTGCGTTGTTGTAGATATGAAACTGCGAATATTATAAATTGTTTGAATATGTTTAGTATAAATTACGCACCTTACGTATTAGGCTTTTCCCTGTATATAAAATATTTTTTTTTTTTTTTTTTTTTTACAAAAATATTTAGTATCATTTTCATTTGTTGGTGTGTATTTAACATCATTATTATGAGGAATACATATATAAATTTATACGTTTAAATGTATACATTATTTTATTACAATCATATAAAGTTCATTTAAATACGTTAAAAATGTATTTCGAAGATTTCTAAAAGAAACTAAATGAGTTATTTTGTACAAGCTCGTTTTATTATTTTCATTCACTAAGTTGTAAAAATAGTTTTACTCTAGACTGCATGCAAGAACACGTATGTATAATTTTCGGAACAAATTCTTTAGGCTAAGTTACTATAGATATAATTTAAAACTAAATAGTTCAATGATAAATTTAACTCAAACCGCACTCTCTTTGCTGTTTAATAATAATTATTTTAATAATACTATGAATAAATTCCTAAGCCATTTTAAAGATATCACTTATGCTATCGGAAAAATTTGGAAGGAATATTATTTGCCTGGCAAAGAAAAAAAGAATTTAATTTCATCAATCACTCAGGATTAAAATTGGAAACATTTCTATTTTTATTTTAAGGCTAAACTCTGTTCACTGGTTTTTATACTGTACATAACCTAGAAGTAGGTCCTGAACGGGTGTGTAACTGGACAACCCTCCACTCGAATAGTAATGCATAGATATCTCTGTGCCATCACTATTCCACCATTGTAATGCCATTGTCAAATAAACACATTTTAATGGCTATTGTTTAGCGCTTTGTAGTGGACTTGTTGGACGTTTACCAGCGTAAAATATTGATACCATTCCAACACCGAGAAGTTCGTTGTCAATGGAATGCACTGTATCGAAACAATGTTGGTAGGTTGTTAGTGGAATCATGATGGTTTTACAGCCTCTCATTAACATTTTTACATTTCCAATACTAATGACAATGTTGTCAATATTTATAATTAGTTAGCACTGAAAATTAAAGTTAGTACTACAGCTAACACTAAGGGTTTCATTCACAAAAGTTCTCTTTACAACTCACAATATAATGGCCTTTGTAGTGGAAGCATGTCATTTATAGTGCCACTAATTGACAACATTACCACTACAACACCCAGGATTGTCAACTGTTGAAATGGCAATAGTTAGATGCTTTGTACTACTATGTACTGCTTTAATACTCGTAGAATGTCACACTACTTGTATTAAAAGTTAACTAAAACATTATTCATTCATTATTCATCTTGTAGATTCCGATCGTAGATATATGGGCTAATATGAGGGGTAAATGAGTGTAGATGAACGAGTGTAGTCATTGTTACTATTCAAGTTCGGCTTAGCTCAGAAAGGAAAATTAATTATTAGCCTAATAGCCAGGGCAACTATGGGCCCTACAGCTTTACGTGGAATTCGTACCACGTAGTGTTGGTCTAATTTTCAGCTAAGTGACAAGTCTGACACTCAGTTCTCTTCCTTACACAACATCTGATCATTGACTACCATTCAAAATGGATACCCCAAGACTTCTCTGGTGTAGTGTCCACGTCGATGGCAAGCATTGAGTAGACGCCGTGTCAGTATTAGAAGGACCGAGCGTGGAATCTATTGCCTACAATCTCCCGAACACTTTGTCCCCAAGTAGCTGGCTTACAGCGTTGCACCACCAGTGCCAACATTTAAGGCATTCTATTTAAAGCATTTCACTTTCCCCTAACCACTGTACTATAAAAATTTAATATTAGCACAAAATAGTAAACTATAACCAAGATAATAATTATAATTATATACCGAGGAACTCACAAAACACAAGTAAACCTCATTAGTTACTAAGGCACTAAAGTGTTACCACAGGTTTAATTATATTTATATTTAACATATACTTTTTTGACACAATGTGATTTGTATTTAGGATATGAATAATAAAGTCACTAGTTGGTACAGCGTTTTAATACCAAAGTAAAATACATGTATGCTACTTGAAATACAAATATCATATCTTGTATAATATCATGTAATGAATTCAGTGATTTACACATTTTATGGTGAAATATAAATTAATGTACTAATAAAGGTTACTGTAAAGGGATATTGGCTGATAGAAATAAGTAATTTATTCTTCCATGAACAAGTAAACATTAAACAAAACGCCAAATATAACATACACAATATTAACAAAAAATTGAAGTAATTAATTTAATTATTTTGATTCAATGATTAAAATTGGATTTATTGTGTTTTGAATGTCGTGCAGATTATGTGTTTCATCTTGTGGGGTAACCTGTTTTTTATATGTATAAACTATTGCTATGTATTTTGGTCACATCATGACAAATGTAATGTGCTCGGCTAACGAACTGTTGACACTCCCCAGTGAAATACAGAAGTAATCACCTACACCCCTCACCATCATTTACCCCCTTCCACCTAACGCATGAAATACATGCCATATGTAAAGTACATTTATCCCCTGTAATTTTTTTCAAGTCATGACAAATGTAAGATGTGCGGCTAACGAACTGTTGGCACTCCCCTGTGAACTAGAGAAGTAATCAACTACACCCTTCGCCCTTATTTACCCCCTCTCTTGACATACATACTGTTATGTTATATGTAAAGTACATACAGCTCCTGTATCTTTGTCACGTCAGGACAAATGTAATGTGTTTGGCTTACAAACCTTTGGTATTCCCCAGTGAACTACAGAAGTAATTACCTACACACCTCACCATCATTTATCCCCCTTCACCTGACGTACAAAATATATGCTATATGTAAAGTATATATATCTCCTGTATCTTTGTCACGTCATGACAAATGTAATGTGTTCAGCTAACGAACTATTGGCACTCCCCTGTGAACTACAGAAGTAATCACCTTCAGCCCTCACCATCACTTATCCCCCTCCGCCTGACGTAGGAAATACATGCAATATATAAAGTACATTTATCTCCTGTATGTTCGTCACATCATAATAAATGTAATGTGCGCGGTTAACGAACTGTTCACACTTCCCAGTGAACTACAGAAGTAATCACCTACACCCCTCACCATTATTTACCCCCCTCCGCCTGACGTACGATACATGCTATATGTAAAGTACTTTTACCTTCTTTATTTTGGTCAAGTAATGACAAATGTAATGTGCGCGGCTAACAAACTGTTGACACTCCCCAGTGAACTACAGAAGTTATCACCTACAGCCCTCACCATCATTTATCCCTCTGCGCCTGACGTATGAAATGCATGCTATATGTAAAGTACATTTATCGCCTGTATCTTTGTTACTTCATGACAAATGTAATATGCTCAGCTAACAAAACGTTGGCACTCCCCAGTGAACTTCATAAGTAATCACCTACACCCCTCACCATTATTTACCCCCCTCCACCTGACGTACGATATACATGCTATATGTAAAGTACATTTATCTCCTGTATGTTCGTCACATCATGATAAATGTAATGTGCGCCGCTAACAAACGGTTGACACTTCCCAGTGAACTACAGAAGTAATCACCTACACCTCTCGTCATCATTTACCCCCTCCACCTGACGTACGATATACATGCTATATGTAAAATAGATTTACCCTCTCTATTTTCGTCACGTAATGACAAATTTAATGTGTTCGGCAAGCGAACTGTTGACAAACCCCAGTAAACTACAGAAGTAAACACCTACACCCCTCGCCATCATTTACCCCCTCTCTTGACATACATAGTTTACGTTATATGTAAAGTACATTTATCCCCTGTACCTTTGCTATGTCATGACAAATGTAATGTGCGTGGCTAACAAACTGTTGATACTTCCCAGTGAACTACAGAAGTAATCACCTACACCCCTCACCATCATTTACCCCCCTCCACCTGACGTACGATATACATGCTATATGTAAAGTACATTTATCCTCTGTATTTTCGTCACGTAATGACAAATGTAATGTGTTCGGCAACCGAACTGTTGACAAACCCCAGACTACAGAATTAATCACCTACACCCTTCGCCATCATTTACCCCCTCTCTTGACATACATACTTTACGTTATATGTAAAGTACATTTATCCCCTGTACCTTTGCCATGTCATGACAAATGTAATGTGCGCGGCTAACAAACTGTTGATACTTCCCAGTGAACTACAGAAGTAACCACCTACAGCCCTCACCATTATTTACCCACCTCCGCCTGACGTACGAAATGCATGCTATATGTAAAGTACATTTACCCTCTTTATTTTGGTCACGTAATACAAATGTAATGTGCTTGGATAACGAACTGTTGACACTCTCCAGAGAACTACAGAAGTAACCACCTACAACCCTCACCATTATTTACCCACCTCCGCCTGACGTACGAAATGCATGCTATATGTAAAGTACATTTATCTCCTGTATCTTTGTCACGTCATGACAAATGTAATGTGCGCGGCTAACAAACTGTTGACACTTCCCAGTGAACTACAGAAGTAATCACCTTCACCCCTCGCCATCATTTCTCCCTCCACCCAGACATAAATACTTAATTTTATTATAAACATGTATCCACTTACTTTATTTTACATAAACGTATACATTAAATAGAATTATAAGGTTTTTAATGTAACATTACAATTTTAATGAGCTTTCATTATTTGTCTGTAAACGTCGAGTTATAATATTACTTAAAAACAAAATTACCTTTTTTTACTCTATAAGGTTTTGCCGTTTTTTTGCAATAATATTATGGTTTCGTTAGGTAATATTCTAATACCAATAACATAAAAATAAACACTTAAACTTCCGCCAGAGTATAAAATGTGTACAATTGGTCAAGTAAACTACATGCTTTTTATTTTTCCTGAATATTATTCGAGAATATTATTTTAACTTAAGTATTAAATATTCATGATATACGAGGGAATTTTAAATAATCATACATAATATCGCAAATTACAAAGTAAGAACTATTTTATTTTATTTTCTAAAATGTTATTTCACTTATTACTTAGATGTAGGTAAAAAATCCATTAGTATTTATTTCAAATAAAGTAATAGTTTTTTTAATGTTCATGTATATTAAAATTAATGAAGGAATGACACCATGTCTGAGCTACTATATTGCTATCAAAAACAAATTTTCATATTTTGGCAACAAGCTTATGAAAAACAAGAAAAATAGTTAATATTGTTATTTAGTATTGAGGGCGTGTTGAGAGATTGTAAAGCTTAGCGCCTTTTCGGAGGACCAACTAACATCCACGTTAGTAGAGGAAATACTACAAAAGACGTTACCACGAACGATCACAGGGAGATACGTTTTATAAGTAGAAAGTAATCAAAAGGAACCAACTGTACCTTTAGAGGAGATAGTATATATCTTGGAGCGAAGAACTGAGAAGATGAGAGATGAGATGACCATAGAGATGGATCCACCAGGCCTGGTATATCGATGTTGTACAGTGGTCAGTTTGGAGCACAATACAACACTGTTTAGAGTTCACTTTGAATAAAATGCTGAGTATATCGACAGAAGAGAGATTAAGGAACAAAAAAGATCACTAGTTAATGAGACAAACATTAAACATTGTGAGAAAGGATCACGGCAATCGCGACGCGAGATCCGAACGAACCGTTCCGCATAGCATCATGAGTTCAACTGGTCTTTTAAATTTAGGTAGACGGGGTTCACACCACCGGTTATAAGGGTTAGACAATGTCACCTGATATTTGACTGTTGGCAAAGTGCATGTGCATAGAGGCCAGTAATATTATTTAAATTTCAATATAGTAACAGGTGAATATATTATGAATATGTGAGTAACAATTTAAGCTTAAGAGATTATAAAAACAGATAAGAGGAACAAACTATTAAATTACTTAATTATGAACAACAATTAACTATATGTACAATATCTAATACTAAGTACGGAACAATTGGTGTACAATAATTATAAGGAACATGTTTTTTTATAGAGTAACATGCTATATTATGGTAAAAACTTATAGTTAGAAGTTAGATAATATTTATATATATTTACATAAAAATAGGCTTGTAAGTAATTGTTCTGCTCTCTAATATGGAGATACAAGTTGAGAATGCAGTACTTTAAAGTAAAACTTAGTGGCTTGTTTTGAACAAATTGGTTTTGGAGTCCTTCTGTTTCTTCTCTACTAATTACCTTGAAATATTATATAGATATAAACTTAAGCAACTATTTTCATAACAACAAACATAATACTGAATAACTTGCATATATTTTGTTCATCGATGCATCGATTAGACTTTTGTATACAGTAAGTACACTTATATATAAAAATTAATTTGTTTTATTAAATGTTTAGTGAAATTCCTGTTTGTTTAGCAATTTAGGTGTTCTTTAATACAATTAAAATTTTTCTAATAGACATTTATTCACTTATTTTATTTTTTTGTTTAGTTTGGCATCTCACACCATAATCTATCTATTATTGTCAGTAGGTATAGTATAAAAAATTTTAGAATATAAATAATAACTTTAAATAAAAACATTACTATTCAAGTTTATATAAAAAAAATAAAAAAAAAACAGAGAGCTTAGTTAACGTAAGAATGGCCATTCTTCTAACATCGATAACCATCACTTTAATGTTGTCAACAGAGGGAGGGCGACACACAATGAAGCGGCATTACAGAGGCTATTAATCACGGCGAGGAAACTCAGCACCAGCAGAAAAACAGAGGAAAAGCCTCTTCCCGGCAATCCATAAATGTTGCAGTGAAGAGTTATTTTTACAATTCTGTTTAATAATCGACACTTTCAGTAACTTCTCAGAGATCCTTCTCAAGTACACATTTTATAATTTTAAACACTGTTTATTCAGGTTACTAAAAGTTAAAAATTTAACTTTCAATAACATTATTTTAAATTTAAAAAAATCCAATTTATATTATTACGTAAACGCATTTTTGCTATTTTAAATGAAAAGTATTATTAGGTCTTATTTTACCAGGTGAAATTATGGTGAAGAAATTCTACCTAACTCTTATCCAGGTAACTAATGGCTTAAATGAGTACAAAAACAGTAACATATCTGGATTTTATTTGTAAAACTACAGTAAATCAGCACAAGAAAATAAATACAATTTATAAAATTAGAATAAAAATAATAACTTTTAAGTCCTTTTTATTACTGATTGAAAACTAAGTAATTGCACAATCGGGGAATATTTAATGAAAACCACAATAAAACCAAAAGAGTGTGTTCTAGAAAATATTTATATATATTTTTTAATTTAAATATTTATTTTTTATATAAATATTTATAAATATATATATGTATATATATATGTGTATGTATTGTATATTATTTTGATTTTTGTAGAATCAATATTGAATATTAAAGAAACATTATTTATCAAAAGGCCTTCAGCACTAAAATTATTTTTGGAACAATATTTGAAAGCAAAAAACATTAATAAATATTTTACTTTTCTTTACGTAGAAAAAAGTTATATTGTAAATGCCATAGGTGAACAATGGTTAAAATAATATTCTTCAAATAAAAAAGTGACCAGGTATTTGTACAATTTGTGGTATAGATTAGTAAATCATGTTCTTTCTAGTTTTCTTAAACGATTTATACTTTATTTATAAACTTTATTTTAGTATAAGTTTTCCTTGGCATTGAGTGCTTCAGATACCGAATTTTAAGAGCTTATGATTAAAAAAACATTTTTGGACAAAAAATGAAAACATCCAAAATAGTTCTTTTAGAATCATTTCACAAAAAATTACTAATTTGTTCATAAAAATAAATATTTTATTTAAAAAAAACTCTTTTGAGCCTAATTCAAAATGTTATTCAACAATAGCTGAATAGTTTATTTTATTTAGTGAAATAATGATTCTGATCAAAAATCCTACTGTGATGATTTAAGAATCATCCGTTATGTATTTATTTCAGAAATATCGATAGGAGCTTTTATGTTGAGGAAACGTTTATCAGTCCTAATAATAAATAATTGCTGTTATTATTCATTTTATAATAAGAAATATATTGATAAATATACATTTAAAGCAATAAATTTATAATTATATGAATAGTGAAGTTGAGATAGAGTTGATATTGGTCACTTAATATGTTCAAATTATTAAATTTTCAAATGTACTGGTTTTATTGAACATTTAATAATTTGAACATACGTATATGAATGTTCATAAATACTATGTCCAAAATATTTTTACTTGAGTCGTGCTAACAAAATATATTATTTAATAATGTATGTAACATTACAGAATAATAAGTACTTTGAATATATGCACTATAGAATGTATGCACGATAAACATACAAGTCAAATTTGGTAATGGAGAAAAAAAGAGTTAAGACATTTGTTGTATTCCATGCACGGCTAAAATGCATTTATCACTCCGGAGTTTTTGAGGGTTTATCTACGTTCTGAGGTGACTTAACGTTTACATAAATCTCAAGTCTTACGTTTGTACTTTGAATAAATATTTAAATTTAAAGAAAAATCTTTTTACTGTTTACGTTAGTTTCAATGTTATTGTAATTACCTATATAAACATTTCTATAAATATTTATTTATTTTTGCATTCAAAATTAGCTGTTATCCTTTTCTATAACGATATTGGTTATTTATTATTTAAAGATTTTAATGAGAGTTATTGTTAATATAATTGTGATTATAATTAAGATAATTGTAATTGTGACTGTACTACCAATGAAATAATGGATCTACATTCTACTCGCAGATATAAAAACTCATATAACTTTAGCCATGTTATTACACACAGTACCCTCACAGCTCTTCCCCCTAACAACTTATTCTCTTTACTTTTATGTAACAATATAACGTACGTACTTAAACATTATAAGTAATTTTCAATGACTCTCCTGCCTGACATTACAAGTACAGTGGCATTTACCCAACACTACTTCCAGACGTTTGACCCACCCACCCTTCTAAACACGTGTACTATAGTATTAACCCACCCGTCCATCCAGACACGTACAGTAGCATTTACCCAACACCACTTCCAGACGTTTGACCCACCCTTCTAAACACGTGTACTGTAGTATTAACCCTCCCGTCCATCCAGACACGTACAGTAGCATTTACCCAACACTACTTCCAGACGTTTGACCCACCCACCCTTCTAAACACGTGTACTGTAGTATTAACCCTCCCGTCCGTCCAGACACGTACAGTGGCATTTACCCAACACCACTTCCAGACGTTTGAACCACCCACCCTTCTAAACACGTGTACTATAGTATTAACCCACCCGTCCATCCAGACACGTACAGTAGCATTTACCCAACACCACTTCCAGACGTTTGACCCACCCACCCTTCTAAACACGTGTACTGTAGTATTAACCCTCCCGTCCATCCAGACACGTACAGTAGCATTTACCCAACACTACTTCCAGACGTTTGACCCACCCACCCTTCTAAACACGTGTACTGTAGTATTAACCCTCCCGTCCGTCCAGACACGTACAGTGGCATTTACCCAACACCACTTCCAGACGTTTGACCCACCCACCCTTCTAAACACGTGTACTGTAGTATTAACCCTCCCGTCCGTCCAGACACGTACAGTGGCATTTACCCAACACCACTTCCAGACGTTTGAACCACCCACCCTTCTAAACAAATGTATACTCCTAATAATACTATATACAAATATTAAATTGGCGCTACCAACAGGCGCCAAGCCGACTCGGCACTGTGTTACTCAAAACCACCAAGCCATTTTCACCCGATTTTGCATATGTCTGAATAACAATATAGATCCAAACGGTAACCCCAAACCCATACGCATACAGTGGTATGACCCACCCGCCCACCCATACACGTACAGTGGTATTGACGCACCCACCTATACACATACAGTGGTATTGACCCACCCACCCACCCATACACGTACAGTAGTCATAACTGACCCGCCCACCCATACACGTAAAGTAGTATTGACCCACCCGCCCACCCATACACATACAGTGGTATTGGCCCACCCGCCCATCCATACACGTACAGTGGGACTAACCCCCCGGCCTCCCATTCACGTTCAGTGATACTGGCCGTGATATTTTATTAATTATGCAGTGATGGAAACCCACGTATGAGTGGGCCATTACCACTGTACGTGTATGGGTGGGCGGGTGTGTCAATACCAATGTACGTGTATGGGTGGGCGGGTGGGTCAGTACCACTGTACGTGTATGGGTGGGTGGGTGGGTCAATACCACTGTACGTGTATGGGCAGGCGGGTGGTCAATACCACTGTACGTGTATGGGTGGGTGGGTGGGTGAATGTCATTGTACGTGTATGGGCGGGCGAGTCGGTGAATATCATTGTACGTGTATTCATTTGACGCTGTACCAAATGTACCTCTTGAGGAACTGTCAACTTGGCAACGATCTCGGCCGGGTAGATCGTACAGTACTTTCCCAGACTGTACCTTTAATATGGTGATTATTTTAAACAAGTGCTATTATGTAAGATTTCTTATCATACAAATCTTTCAATTTATGGGTAAAGATGATATGTTTTAGGAATGTGTAACACACTGGAAATATTATCACAAATGAATATTTTAGTATTGTTTTCGCTGCTTTGTAAATGATAAAATATTGGTACGTCTCAGTTTCTAAATTATCTTGGTGAACTAGTAAGTGTACACTTTTTAAACATTGCTTGGTCATAAAAATATTTCTGAAAGTGTAAAGTATTACTAGTAACCTAATTATAAAAATTTATATATAAATTGTTCTTATTATAATTACTCACTTCTGAAAAAAAGAAATTAAACTGTTCAGTCATCTTTTAAACTAACCAAATGCAAAAAGCATTAGTATTAGATTTATTTCCTATTCATTTGCTTTGCTATTGGGACTTGTGATGGAGTTTAATTCCATTAATATTAATCAGAAGTTACAATAGTAATTAGGTCATATGCAAAAATATCTCCTACCCACAAAAAGTAATTTCCTTTGCTTTGTGCCAGGTTGCATTTATGACCCTTACAACATTCTAAGCTCTTTAGAATGTATCGTAAATGTGTTTTCCTACAAATTGTGTTTTATTTTAATCAAAGGATAGTTTCTGACTGAAAACCTCTAAATATGGTATGTTAAGTTTCATTATAATGAATTTGGAGAGTGTATACATCTGTATATATTTTTGTATTTTCCTATCTAACAAGTAATAGGAAAAATTTAAAAACTTTTTAATTGATTTTTCTTCGTAAAAATAGGCTGTACCAAAAAAAAACTGTGAGATAAAATTATTTCCTACAATTAAAAATATTTATTATCAAACTGACTAATAAATAACCACAGTCATGTATAATACATTTAAAGTTAGATTAGTTGGTTAAAGATCAGATTCATAAGCTAAAATCCTCAGTTTGATATTGCTGGTAATTTCCTCTACATTCTTCTTGGTTTGCTTCCACCTGCTTTTCACAAGATAACCTCAACAGACTGTAGCCTGGCAGGTTAATAATAGTGTATATCGTAAGGCCCATTCTTTCATACAACATCTATTTTCGTTATCTTCATTTATATTAGGAATATATTGACTAGATTTCATTTGGGGTATTGTAAAGCTGCCTGCGTGTGACAAGTTTTTACAGCCATATATTTCAATAATGTAAATTAGGGTGGATTATTGGGGTTGCAACTAAAATATGGTAATGGGAAGTAATGGGGCAGTGATTATTAAATGTTTTGTGCTTATGATCATATAGTTTGGGGATTGCCTACTTTGCTTTTAGTAAATGGGCAGACTGTCTTTGACGGTCAAATGAAACTATTGTATGAGTACAACAAACATTACATTTGAAAAGGAGTTGTAAATGTAAAAGTCCGTACTTTGTTTTGTTGGATGGAAGAAAAGGAAATGAATTGTCAGAGGGAACGGATGTGCGAAGGTTGTACTAGGGAACACACAGTTAGCTTTGTTTGAATGGTATGCTTTGTAAGGGTGTTGTGAACCATGGCTACATCTTGCTGTTGTCTGGATTACATTGGGTACATTACCTTAAGAAATAAATGTTTAGTAATGGTCCTCAAATACAGTTAAAGCATGTGATTTTGATAAATAACAAAAAACCTAAGACCCAGGAATACATAATTACAAAATATATTATCACCAGGAAATATATTCAACTCGTATTATGGTTAAGGACATAAATTCATAAGTATTATTATATCGCGGTTGAATTGAATCATAAAATAATTTTTTACCCACATTTTTACGATAATAATAATGATATATTGACTAAAATAAAATTAATTTCATATCTCAAATACATCGAGTGAGGTACATAATTTGCCTATAATTCCAAATTAGTACAATTTATATTTAATAGCACCATTCATCCGATATATACCTTGTAAATGTCATAGGTGAACAACGGTTAAAATAATATTCTTTAAATAAAAAAGTGACCAGGTTTGTACAATTTGTGGTCTAGATTAGTAAATCATAGACGACGTACAGCTTTGGCCTTATGACTTTTCTCTATCTGCCTTCATCCTTAGGTAGAGCGAGATTTCAATTTGTACGTGTAAATCAAATTGGTTAATTTACGGCCTCTAAGACTAGACCTACAGATTTTTATAGACTGAGAAACTTTGTTATCTAGGAGAAAATACCATAATCAATGGGAAAATTACAATTGAATGTGAACACATGCGTAGCCAGGTCATAGGACATGGCTAAACAAAGCTAGAAACACGATATGTCACTGATTCAGAGCCAATTACCGTACTTTGCGCCCTCTAAAAGTAGACTTACAGATTCTTCTAGACTATGTAACTGTATTATCTAGAGGAACAAACTGTTTTCAATCGCAACATCAACAATTAAGTTTTAAAACATGCATAGCCAGATCATAGGACATATCTGAACATGGCGAGAAACACAATATTTTATTGATTCAGAGTCAAATATAGTAATTTGTGCCCTCTAAAAGTAGACACAGATTTCTATAGACTATGACATTTTTTTATCTAGGAAAACAAACTGATTTTAATCGGAAAATTTACAATTCAATTTGACAAAATGCGTAACCAGTTAACAGGACATGGTTAAATATGGCTAGAAACCCGATATGACACTGATTCAGAGTCTACTACAGTAATTTGTGGCTTCTAAAAGTAGACTTACAAATTTGTCTAGACTTTGACACTTTTTTATCTACAACAAACTGATTTCAATCGGAAAATATTAAATTTAATAAATTAAATAAATTTTCCACTCATCACTATTTCTCCAAATCTATACGTCCAATTGACTTTAAATTTTGTACATAGTTTATCTTGGCCCCTAGAGGCTCACTAAGCATTTTTCTCTCCGACCTCAGAATTCCGTCTCGCTGGCCTCTGAAATTCCCATGCTACTCTTCTGGATCTATAATAATTGATGGATGTAATTGATTAAGAGCTTTTAAATAAATATATATTGAATACAATTAATTGTGGTGGGCTAAACTTTTAAAATTAAAAATAATTGAGTACAATAGCAAATTATACATAATATAAGCTGTTCTAATTGGACATTAGATTAATTAATTGTTTTTTTAAAGTATTTGATTTAAGTTATTTTTTAATGTTCTTGAATTTGTTAGAATCTTCACTTATATTTTTATTGCAAGTCTTCAAACTCAATACTATGACCGGTGAAGTGGGCGGGCACAGCTAGAGCTATTTATACAATATTATTGGGGACATGCTATTAATTTGAAAAAAGTATTTTTTATACGCATATTATTATTTACAGTTATTAATGTATTAAATTATTATCCACCCTTACTGTTCACAACGAGTGGATGTCCTTTATAGTAAATTAGGCATTTTCACAGACAGAGGCAATAGGTGTAAGTTACACGTCCAGTACCTGGAACTTTGACATGCTGGGCACACCACCCAAAAAGTATGTCATCTACTGTACGTATTCAGCTGTAACAATAACTATTTTATAAATTGTATAATACTGTGGAGCTTTATAAATAAGTGGCATGACATTATTTTACTTAAAAATTGCCTATTTGAACATGTACTTCAGTTTCTATTTAAGACTCAAGTAGTTAGGATTAATTGTTATTAAGTTAGTTTATTATTTAAACGCACTTAAAATCAGTATTTAACTAAGAATAATTTTGGAATTATTTTACATATAAAACTCATTTTATTTTGTTCTTTAATAACACAGCCATTTACTACCAAGTAAGAGGGTTCAGATCATGAATATAGTCAAGCTTATTGTATAAATACATTTCAAAAAAATTTTATTGTAATTTTAATTTAAATGTATTATACATGACTGTGGTTATTTATTTATTAGTCAGTTTGATAATAAATATTTTTAATTGTAGGAAATAATTTTATCTCACAGTTTGTCTTTTTTTTTTGTACAGCCTATTTTTACGAAGACAAATCAATTAAAAAGTTTTTCAATTTTTCCTATTACTTGTTGGATAGGAAAATACAAAAATATATACAGATGTATACACTCTCCAAATTCATTATAATGAAACTTAATATACCATATTTAGAGGTTTTCAGTCAGAAACTATCCTTTGATTAAAATAAAACACAATTTGTAGGAAAACACATTTACGATATATTCTAAAGAGCTTAGATTGTTGTAAGGGTCATAAAAATGCAACCTGGCACAAAGCAAAGGAAATTACTTTTTGTGGGTAGGAGACATTTTTGTGTATGACCTAATTACTATTGTAACTTATGAATACTATTAACGAAATTTAAATCCATCACAAGTCCTAATAGCAAAGCAAATGAATCGGAAATAAATCAAATATTAATGCTTTAAGCATTTGGTTAATTGAATACCAAATGTAGATAAAAGGTAACTGAACATTTTTTTTCAGAAGTGAGTGAAGATAATAATGAAAATGTATGTCTAGACTTTTTATAATTAGGTTAATAGGAATATTTTACACTTTCAGAAATATTTTTGTATAACTGAGCAATGTTTACAAAATGTACACTTACTAGTTCACCAAGATAATGTTGAAACTGAGATGTAGCAATATTGTATAATTTACAAAGCATTGAAAGCACAATTGAAAATATTAATTTGTGGTAATATTTCCAGTGTGTTACACATTCCTAAGACATATTATCTTTACCCCTAAATTGAAAGATTTGTATCATAAGAAAATCTTACATAATAGCACTTGTTTACAATAATCACCATCTTAAAGGTACAGTCTGGGGAGGTACTGAACTATCTACAAGGCCTTGTCTGTACAAGGCAACTATATTTGCCTACCTTGTCTGCGGCCAACAGAGACTAGCCAGACAAGTTAGGGGCAAACAGATCTGTATTATGTCACACAGTCAAGCCGCTCTTAAAGCACTTGACTCCTGCCAATTCACCTCAAGTCTCAAGGGAGTGTTTTGAACTTTGTGTGCTCTGAGCAACGCATCATTTATATATCCGAGCAACACTATTCCAATAATGTAAAAAATAATACAATAAGTTCATTATAGAATAGACAACTGCTTCTGTTTTACGTTAGGTTAGTTCTCTATTCCTACAAAAACAAACATAAATGCGTACACGTCCAGTGGTATTGAACCACCCACCTACCCATATATGTACAGTGGTAACGATAGAATGTGTAGGAAGGATCTATTTATTATTACAAATTCTTTTCCTCTGTTAACTTTTACTTAAATTTTGTTTAAATGTTGTGTATTTCAAGGAAAAAAAGGAATTCATTATTCGTGAATGAACATGTAACTTATTATATTTACATTAAAATACCTTTCTTTGTATATCAAGTGGTTACAAGTATTAAAAAAGCCGAATATTGATAATAAAGGAATTAATACCCCATGTATCCTTTGGATTTAAAAAAAATACCAATCAATGTATTATTCTGTTTTAGTCAATAATTTTTTTTAAGATATAAAAAACCTCAAACAGATTGATTTTGGAAATCCAATTTCAAAATCGCAATCAATTTGAATGATTCTTAATTTGAACACTTATCTTACCATGGTTAAACTTTAATATTCTTGAAAAAATTTTAAACATTATAAACTGGTTTTGTCATTAACTTGCCTTTTCATTTTCTAATTAAATTGCCTATAAAATAAACGTTGAGAAAAAGAATGTACTTATATATTTATGAAATAATACGATTTAAAAGAATCTTAAAAAACAATATTCCTTACCAGAAACTTTATTATGAAACTTGAGCTTTGTTTAATCTAGATCATTGTTTGCCTTTTAACAGTATATATTTATTTTTGCTTATATTTATACATGGAATGATTTGCGAATATATACAGCTACCATTCCAGATATATATATACATTAATACTGCGACCAATTATTTGATTTTTTACTTGGGTAATATAAGATACATTTTCAAATAAAATGTAATTATAAAAACAATTGTTACACGATATGTTTGTAGATATACATTATGGGAATGTTTGTCCTTACGGATTGGTTTTTATTATTACTACTCTCTTTGTTATTATTAATTTTACAAAGAAGAAAATTCACAACTTTGAAATTGTAACTAAAATATAACTTAATTATTTTCCCATATTGATTCTTCATTAACACTTGTATTACAATAATAATATACTACACTAAATAGAAAAAAACTATTTTAAATTTTAGTTGTATTGTTCATTACTTTATGGCCAAATAAAGCGATGTATGAAATCCCATTTTACATAGCCATGCTTTTTATATATAAATTCTCATACAATATATTGAACTAAAAAGTATTAATACAATGGCATTTGATAGGATGAAAGCTACAGAACTGAGATTAAATGGAAGAGAGCAAGAGATGACAAATTATTTCGTTTCTAACTTCACCCTCAGTTATTACTTTTGAGAATTTATTAAACCATTGGTCTAAACGTGTCCTCTATCATTTCTTTATGATGTAAATATTCAACATCCGTTACATTAATGGGATATATATTATGACAATTTTAATTTAACGTCAAGCAAAGAAATAACTGATTATATGTATACTTATTATTATTAATAGCAATTACTTTCAACTACTACGTTAATATTACTTTCAACTACGTGACTAGTGGCACATACCACGTTGAGTAGCATTTAGTTCTTTTGGTATAAATTTATGAATATAAACTTACATTTCAATAACTTTGCATGAAAAGTAAATATATCTTTTATACACTTATTTTAAAAAGTTCCCAAACTAAAATGAATTCAATTTTGTTTCATGTTATTATTTAGAACGGTTCATTAACACGAAATGCCTGGTTTACTACATTGTAAAATCTGTCCCTTTAATTTAATAATATATTATTTTGGTAACCTAAAACACTAAGAGTGTTTATGGTAATGATCGTTTATCAATGACATTATCAATGACAACAGTAGGAAATTTTACAAAATGGAAACAAAAATGTTATGCTTTTAACCAACTTTTATAATATTTAAAAGCACATTTTATAAACACATACAAGTTTTAGTTGAATAGAAAATAATAAATGGCATGTGTTTATAATATAATTGTTACTCAATATAGTCCAATATTATCTGTAGCACGTGATCTTATTATTCATCCTAAATTCTCACTTATTGTCACCATAGAGAAAATCCACGTGTATTGAGATTTTTTTTTTAAATGTAATGAGACTTCAACGAATTGCGTAGTTTCATTAAAATGTATGATCAAATATTTTAACTACAAATAAGTTAGTATTATTTAAATGTATAATTTATATTTTCACACTGCAACAAAGTGTTCATTCTATTTAGAAACAGAACTATTGAATACATATTTCATTACCTAAATTATTTCGAGAATAATAAAGCCAAACACATTGTATTAGTAAGTATAATTTCTTGTTTGAAAAAACATGTTTTATGCTGACGTATGAATTTATAACTATAAACACCAAATAAGTATAATACAAAGTTTACCAGAACTAAATACTTATGAATTTTGTAGCAAAATTATGTCAATTTTTTTCTATTATTTTATCACGTCTCGAAACTAAACGAGACTTCAAAATTTAACTTACAAATATATATATACCAAAGAAAGTTTCATTTATAGGTTAATCAATTTCATGTAACACTCTAAAATCAGTTTATTTTTATAATATGCATACTAGAAACTAAAATATATTTAAGAAGATAAAAATAATGAAGAAAATATAATTTAAACCTGCAAATTAAAGTATTTTATCCAATATTCCTAAGAAATTTAAATATAAGGAATTTTAATATTACGTATATTTGATTAGTAATGTTTACTTAATGTTATTTTGAACATTCCACTTGAATCAAATGTCATTACAATAATATGTTTATAAAGAGGAAACCTCACACAGTGAAGGCTATTTGTCTCTGCTGGGAACTCGGCATGGAAGAATACCGGAGCAATGACCATCTGTCAGCACTTCATACATTTACAAAGTCATATGCTTTAAGGGCAATAAATTACAGTTTATGGATCATAACAT
Organism: Stictocephala bisonia; assembly: GCA_035578905.1. NCBI lineage: Eukaryota > Metazoa > Arthropoda > Insecta > Hemiptera > Membracidae > Stictocephala > Stictocephala bisonia. The sequence continues at coordinate 1,108,194 of JAQJVL010000143.1, forward strand.
TGCAAAATGGCATATTTAAGTGATAATATTTACGAAAGTTAAACAATCGGTTTGTTAGATATATGAAGGCAAATAGTTTATTTCAGTAATCCTTTACAAAATGATTGCGGCTCACCTTGTGTTACAGCTTTGGGTTTTGATGTCATGAAACGTTGAGCACTAAATTACTGCGGGCTACATATTGTATACAATGTATACTAATGTATGTAAATCTAAACACCTATCTCTTTTGGAATTACAAAATAAGTATGGGTTAGAAAATAAGTATTAAATAATTAATACGGCTGTGCTAATCGTATTTAATATTTGGCAACGACCTTTTGTGATATTAAAAATGCAAAATATATCTAGACTTTATTAGGAAATGGATAAATCTTTAAGTATTTTTATGTTTGTTATAAAATCTAAATAGTTATATTGTTCATTCAGAAGATATTGAGTTTGGTACATGCATAATAAATAAATATATTCGCCTGGTAAAATAAGTTGATCTTTAAATTTACCCTTAAATAAAGATAAACATTTAATACGCAAAATAAAGTTGTTTCTCAACTGAATATAATTAATATAAGAGTAAAATAGGATAACAGACTTGAATTAAAATCAATATAATACTTCTAATACCTTTAAACAACACAATAATGTCAAGTTTCGTAACTACAATAACAAATATTTAACATACTTTTGGATTATTATTGTCCTTTGAAACCAGTGTAATACTCAGGTTATAATGCTTTTAAGTGCAAGGGCCTATTTTCAAATCATCAGCTGATCTTAAACTGTAGTCGATATTTTATGAAGGAAATTATGTAGGTGAACATACTTGCAGGTCTACAGACTTTATTGACAGTAAACTTTAAATAAATATATTTACGCTATGACGTTTTGGTAAGAACAAAGTTATGTACTTGTTTAAAGTGAAACATCAATTAAAATATTTTTCTTTGCAGTGTGTGCAAAAGGTCCATACAAGTTGAGCAGCTACAATGATATTGAATTGCACATCTCAAAAACACATTACTCTAATTTGATTATTAACTAGTTTGAACTTCCCTTGTAAGTTCAACCAATGTTTACCTTCTGTTATTCCATTACCGACAAAGCTACCAGATTATCTTTATGTGAGTAAACTAAAATTAACTCATTATAAAATTACTATGTTACATCAATTGCGTTATTAATTTATAACAATAATTAAAAGTTGTGTTTAATGATTAAAATAAAAATCAAAATAGGCACATAGCATCATAAAATATTTATTCTTGTAATAAAAAGTCTTAAATGACATTAAGTAAAAGTATAAGGGATTCTATGTTTTAAAGAATGGACGTATATTAGCTCTGCGGTATAATACTTTTAGATATTCGTTTTATTGATTTTCCTTTCAGCATTGAGCATGATTCTTTGATTAGATTCGGACCCTTCCTCGACGTTTATTACCTCTACCCACAGATAACTTCATAAATTGAACAATGAAAGTTACGAGCAGTATTTGGTTCTGTATAGTATTGATACTAACGTGACTAGTTATATGATTTAAATAACTAACGTAATGAGCCGGTAGCGTAGTTGGTTGGAGTCCAGTTTGATAAACTAAACTTTATCAGCCAGTTATAGATCCTAAGTAGTGCCATAAAACCTATTGAAAGGAATCAGCTCATAAATTCTGATTGTTCATATGTTGTTTGACTATTAATGAATTACACGTTCTAAAGAATATTCAACCTTATTGTGTAACAATTACTGCATTTACTTATCTACAATCATCAAACTGATTCAAAACCCACATTTGCCCATATTTAGGTGGTCTGTGTCTTGGCAGTTAAAAGTCAGTTAACTTGACAGATAAATTGTATAAAATTGTAAATGTTTGGGAGGGGGGTTAGTTTTGGAATGTCTGGAAGCGGTTTCAATAACGGAGACAATGTTATTTTAAGCATGCCTAGAGTAAGATATTTATTTGGAACTACGAATAATCAAATTAAATATTTTTGCCAAACAGACGAATGTTGTAGTAATAATTGTAAATTATCATTTGTGTATTTTATGTTAATAAATGTACAAAATAATGTGTGAGTTGGATATATTGTTGAACTATAGCGGAATTAATTTTACTAAAGATGAACAATAAAAACATATAAATTATTTTTATTTTAAAACTAAAAACATATTTTATAAGGAATTGAAAACAAAATGATATACAACAACTTCAGGTCTGCTGTTTACAATACACTTGTACAATTCACGTACAACCTCCATTGTACCCAGACCCTCCCACATCCGTTCTCGCTGACAACTCATTTCCTTACTTCCATTCAACAAAGCAGTGTAGGCACTATTCTCTCTCTGTGTCTGCTGTTTGCAATACACTTGTATAGTCAACAATTCACGTACCACTTCCAGACTCTCCTACATCCGATCTCACTGACAACTCATTTCCTTACTTCCATTTAACAAAGCAGTGTAGGCACTATTCTCTCTCTGTGTCTGCTGTTTGCAATATACTTGTATAGTCAACAATTCACGTACCACCTTCAGACCCTCCCACATCCGTTTTCGCTGACAACTCATTTCCTTACTTCCATTCAACAAAGCAGTGTAGCCACTATTCTCTCTCTATGTCTGCTGTTTGCAATACACTTGTATAGTCAACAATTCACGTACCACCTCCAGACCCTCCCACATCCGTTCTCGCTGACAACTCATTTCCTTACTTACATTCAACAAAGTAGTGTAGCCACTATTCTCTCTCTGTGTCTACTTTTCGCAATACACTTGTACAGTCAACAATTCACTTACAACCTCCTGACGCTCCCACATCCGTTCTAGCTGACATCTTATTTCCTTACTTCCATTCAACAAAGCAGTGTAGCCACTATTCTCTCACTATGTCTACTGTTTGCAATTCCGTTCTAGCTGACATCTTATTTCCTTACTTCCATTCAACAAAGCAGTGTAGCCACTATTCTCTCACTATGTCTACTGTTTGCAATACACTTGTATAGTCAACAATTCACGTACCACCTCCATTGTACCCAGACCCTCCCACATCCGTTCTCGTTGACAACTCATTTCCTTATTTCCATTCAACAAAGCAATGTAGCTACTATTCTCTCTCTGTGTCTGCTGTTTGTAATACACTTGTATAGTCAACAGTTCACATACGACCTCCAGACCCTCCCACATCCGTTCTCGCTGACAACTCATTTCCTTATTTCCATTCAACAAAGCAATGTAGCCACTATTCTCTCTCTGTGTCTGCTGTTTGTAATACACTTGTATAGTCAACAGTTCACATACGACCTCCAGACCCTCCCACATCCGTTCTCGCTTACAACTCATTTCCTTATTTCCATTCAACAAAGCAATGTAGCTACTATTCTCTCTCTGTGTCTGCTGTTTGCAATACACTTGTATAGTCAACAGTTCACATATCTCCTCCATTGTACCCAGACCCGCCCACATCCGTTCTCACTGATAACTCATTTCCTTACTTCCATTCAACAAAACAATGTAGACACTATTCTCTCTCTCTCTAGTGTCTATGTATGTTGTTTGCAGCACATTTGTATAGTCAAACATTCGCGTACAATCTCCATTGTACCCAGACCCTCCCAAGTCAAAATTGTATAAGATTTGTAGATTTACACTAATATTTATTTGTATCGCTATAAAATATTTATACACACGAAAAAGACAATGTAAAGTCACAAATAAGATTCATACCAAAGAAAATATTGTTTTTTTATTTTAATAATTGGCAAATATTTATGAATTACACTGATAGTTGCTTAGTTGAATGAGAAAGATAAATGATGAAATTCCTAATTTGAAGTGTTAAATACACTTAATTCCAAGTGAAAGTGTTATTATTGCTATTGAAAAATTAAAACCGAATGATATAAAAAAAGAACGAGAAAGAAAAGCGGTTGATACATTAACTGATTTTTCGATACGTTTTTGTACATATAAGATTTGTAAATATCTGTTATATTTACTATACAATGACGTGAAAATAATATTAATATCATAGTAAACTACATAGCTTCGATTGCATAAGATACTGTTTTGCAAGTAAGTTTCTTCTTCAACGTTGGCAAATTAAAAAAAAATAATGAATGGTGATTTAAATGAACATCGAATTGTACAAAAACAGTGATTGTTAAACTTTGATCAGTGGATTTAATTTGCTTTGTATATAATCTAACCAAGTACTTCAGGATTAATTGTATTCTTGCACCAAGCAAAAATTACAATTAACATTCTAATATTGCTGAAGCCATCAAGCGTGAAATTATAAGTACATAGTGCATGTAAAACCTAAATATTCTTACCAATTGCCATATCAACATATAAACAATGGTGCTGGGAGTTCATTCACTCTTACTATCCCTCTCTGTTTGTACTTGAACGGGTTTAAACTAAAAAATAGTAAATATACTATAATTTTCTAATATTATTAATTATAATTAGGGTTTAAACTTATTTATATTATTATAAAAATACTTAAAGGTATAATGTATTAAACAGATTAAAATAAAAATATGTATTGGTCTAATTATGCACTACAAAATTACTCAAATGTCTAACATCGTTAAGATGTATACATTAATCTCTACACTCAGTCGTTGCGACCGATGTAGTCACTACCAGCGAAGTCTAAGGTGTCCATGTTGGTCCATGGTCAGTTTCCAAATTTATTTTAGGGGAGATTATGTAGTATCAAGCTTGTCAATCAGCTATAAATCACCCAATCCTAGGTGGTTCAAATTCCACGTAAACCTGTTGGTGCCTTAGTTACCTTGCCTAGCTATTGGGCTATTAATAAAGAGGCCTTTCTGAGCATTGTCTAACACAGTTAGTAACCAGACTACACAGGCCACCCACACTCATCCTATACTGATATAACCATTCGTATTCACTTTAATATACGCACAAAGTACTATGGGCGTCTCATAACCAGAAAAAAGACGTATCTAAGAATAACTGTAGGGCCTCAATATGCTATTAGCACATAGTTTTATTATTACGTAATGAATAAATGCTGTTCCTCTACTGAATATTGTTAATCATATGTAGTTTTATTTTTATTTATGTAAAGTATACAATTATAACAATTAAATTAAACCATTTCCAGTGTACAGAACAACACAAGTGTACACAGCCAGCTAACAATTATCAACACACAATAGAAGTGATTTAATATGTGGCTCAAGCAGTGCCGGTTATAAAAGTGTTGCAAACAATAACTATTTAATAATTATGTTTAACCTTGGACTTGGAATTATTTCACCTTAAATTAATTATATACATAGTTAAATGATGCTTAACAGTGTTTGTATTTTTATTTTCAAAAATATCCATTGAATATTTCAAAAGAATAAGTCATATTTTAATTGAATATTAATTTGCAATGAATAAAAGTATTTAACTATTCATCATATTTTTTAAATAGGTGCCAGAAAAATAGATTGCGGTTTTCTCATAAAGGTTTGAAATGCCTTAACCAAATATAACATATTTAAATTGGTCTTACAAAACATATATTTGTAAAACTCTTGCAGTAATGTTATTAGTATCAATATAACTATACATTAATGCAGAAGGTGCATTAATATCAAATTAGTTTGTGTGTGCCTTTTTTTTAATATCATGTAAAATGTTTATAACATGCTTTGTTACGTCGTAAACGTTTGGCAAAGTTAAGTAAAATTCAAAATCTTTTATCGCTAGCCAACTTAATAGCAAAGTAGCCTATTGATGCTTTTCACGATGTTAAAATAAACGAAATGATTTTGTTTAAAGTAAATAAAATAATATCTTGCTTTGGATGTGATTGCCTGAAAAGAATCAGATGATACTACCTGAATACACAGATTAACTAATATAGTGCATCACTTAAGATTGAGGCCAAGAGAGGCCACTAAAGAGGGGGCCAACTCGTGTCTCACTAATGAAATGAAATATGGTTTATTTAATGAGGCAAAGCTATTACTATTAGGTCCTCTCTTACATTTAACATCATAAAATTAAGCAGTATGTCATATTTTAGATCATGTTGGAAATACTGTTGTATTTCAATTAATTACTTAATATTTTAGAACTATTAGAATTGAATTCAATTATATAAAAACGATTATAATATCCATGTTAAAAAAAGTTGTTTTGTTAAAATTCTGGTTTTTTTTAAGTTAATAGATATATCCTTTAAAAACCCCCTTGTGAAATACTAATAAAATATAGTGTGATCGATTTTTTGTAGAGCGTAAACTTCATGTTCTAGGTCATAATAACTAAAAGTTTACTTCTAAGAAATTTCATCATTTTTCCTCAATTCTAAATTAAAATTATGAATAACAGTTGCAAATAACACACTACAAAAGCTACATTCCTTTTAATTTGTAAAAAAAATTATCAAACTTCTGAATTTACTTACTATTTGAAGAACAAGATGTTCTATGTTATAATATAATTTTTTTTGATATCCAAAAAATTTTTTATCAGAACCAATTATATAGAGATTCATATCATCCACGTCCGAAATTAGTGTAATTGATCTTAAAAAGTTATAAAATCAGAGAGATAGATCGTTTATAGATTAGTTAAAAACAGCTGCCTGTATAATATATCCTTTTTTGAGACCACGTGAAATTTCAACACAAATACTATAAATATTGTTAGATTTCGATTAAATATTTTATATGTACACTGGCTGTTAGAGTCTAAGCTATGTTGTGTAACACATACAAATGGCACTATAATGTAACGATGCAAATAAATTCACTCCACTGGCTCCACGTCAACTATGCTATGTAGGGAATCCATTTGTAGTTAGGAATTGCTTTTTCCATTGCCTGTGCATTCATTTTAAATTTAAATATGTTACAAATGTTAAAACTTTACAGAAATGCAACAGTCCAGTTACACTAAAATATAATTCTAGCATGTGATTTACTGATTTCATAAAGATTGATTATGATATTGTTGATTTTGATCGTGCTTTTAGGTATTATAACACCTGACAAACGCACTCATGCTAGACATTTAAATGTAAGTGTCCCTCTTCAAATGGCTTTATATTATCTCTTCGATATCTTAAATAATCGACCTTAAGTAGTAGAAGTGATTTAGTCTTTTTTGTAGTATACGTAAAATAACATTTCACATTAACTAATGTACTGCCTCAAATTGACATTTCGTTTTGCCCTTTATTAAATATATTTACAATAGATATCTCATGAAATAGGAAATGTCTTGTTAGTAATTTTATTAGTTAGTTAGATCAGCCCCTACCCTTAATTTAAACTTCACTATGCTAACATGGACGTAATAGAACTCCACTAGATCACAAATATATGTTATGTTAGAGACACTAAATGTAATATCAGATAATATATAAGAGCAGTGTATATAAAACCATTGGTTTTACAAAATACTATATATTGTGAGTCTTTAGAATGGTATATGTTGTTAACACAAGTTTAGACAAATCATATCAACCTAGTATTTGTACATACAGCGATTGCAAATTCACAGTGCTAGAAACTAAATTAATCTTTACTGAAGGAAATACAAGAATATTAAAAGCTTTGTGCAGTACAGAACATTTACCAAGTTGATATTATTGGAATCGTGATCGTAATATTGACATCTGAGTAATAAAATAGAGCGCAATTGGGATTAAACAATTTGGATACAATTTCGATTTAATGACATTTGAAAATTTATATTATAAAGCAGATTAAACAAGCTTTTAGGTAACTATTTGTTTAGGTATTCACCGTTTCACTTTAATTACAACAAACTTGTTTAACGCAGGAAATGATATAACGTTTATTATATTTTATTTGTTTGTAAATATTGGCACGAGGTTTAAAAAGAATTAAATTGGCCCTTTACATAGCCCTAAATGCCTCACTAACGAAAATACAAATTCAAATAAAAGTGGAGCTTTTAATTATTTATAGCTACCACTCATCCAACGGCGTTTCGATGTAAAGGAAACTGATAGTTCAACTCCCACATGTTCCCTAAGATGTTCGTTGCTTTAATTCACTTCAGTACAGGCATTGATTGTGATTGAACGTATCTACTAATTGAGTATTCAATTAGGTAATACTGTATAATGTAAACTTTACGGACATATAAATTTAATTATATGTCTGTCAAAAGTAAAAATATTCAGAACATATTTCGGTATTGTTTAAATTACATTTTTACTATACAAAAACGGAAATTATTTCTATTAGTTGAAGTAATATAGATCATAATAAATGTAATCAAACACTACAAACGCATCTATTTATAGCACAGTAGAAATACCTTCCTCAACATGAGTTTGATTCAAATTACATTGGAGTCATCACAATACGTCAGCTCGTGCGATGCCGATAAACCGGAAGCGGAAAGGGTGAATTTCCCTGACAAAGGGCCTATCAAGGGAGGTATTGTGGAGCTGACAAATATGAAAGACGTGAAGTGAAGGCTAAACACAAATATATGTGCTGTAGATAACATGGAAATGTGGGGGAGAGAAGTTTGGTTTATCTTACAGAAAGGAGTGGAGAGAAAGTTAGATACGTCAGTAACAATGATATAACTGACTGCCAAGTAATGCTTCGATATTTGTTCAGTAATATGATTAATTGTTTACCTATTTCACAGACTGGACTGATGACCTTCCTACAAAAAAAAGATTAAAATCTTTAACAAGTTTAAAGTAATTCTTTGAGAATACCTGCTCATATTAGGCCTATTGTGTTTAAAATTAATTACAGTATCGATAGTGTACAGGATTATCGACTTCCATTAAGGAAACACATGAATTATAAATCAAACGGATATTAAACAACAATATTACTTTAAGTAAAAATTTAACAAACAACACTCCTGAACTAAATAGTAGTTTTTAGTTCAGTATCAAAAAATCAACCACAATTTTAATATCAAATTCTCTATAAAACAACTATGAATAGTAAAATGTTAGTTTTATAGTTGTTTTTATTATTTGTTTTATTTATAATAATTGTATTTATTATAATTAATAAATAAATATAGTTTTATTTATTAATTGCTTTGTTATTTAATAATAAGTCCTTTCTGAGCAAAGTCGAACTCAGATAGTAAAAAAAAAAACTCGTTCATATACACTCATCCCACTCATTCACCGCTCATATTCGCCCATATATCTACGATTGGTGTCTTAGAAATGAATAGTTAATGTTCAATAAAAAGTTTAATAAAATACGTTGTGCAGGGGTGTCCACTAGTATACTACTATATGTTATTAGAGTCAATACCGTTAATAAGCGAATAAGCAAAAGACCGTTCTACCAAAGGTAGGCTAAATGAATGAAGCTTGTGGAATGTGGTAAATTGAACATGGTGCTGTAAAAGGGAAGTGGGAGCTATTACATCCACAGGTAAACATACTATCATCATCTCCATAACAATTAACAACCCAGTTTAATTTTACAAACGTACCAAATAAATTTTAACTGCCCATTCTAATGTACCATTGGCCTAAAAAAGTCTCTAAACCTTTAATAGAATTAGACTATAACATAACGTAATATATATAATATAGCGTAACAGTGTGTTATAATTTTATAATAAATGTATTATAATGAAGGTTCTCAGCTAAATTACGCATGAAAAGACACGTACATTTTTTATACAATTAATAAAGTATATTTATATAAGTTTTGAGAAATATAGTTTATTCTACTTGACGTACAAATTTATACAAACAGAAGTTAGTTTAGGAAAAAAATTTAAATTAAGGTTAAAATGTATCATTAAAATACTATAAATGTATTTAAGAAATTAAAAGGGCAACTTCATTACAAAACAATTGATTCTTTACTATTTAGTATACATACTACAGTGTTGAGAAATTAGTTTTACACATTTCGGTTACTATATTTATAATCGTATTCAGTACAAACGTTCATTAACTAATAATAAATACATTCACTGGCCTAAGGAAGTAGTTAACACGATTCGTAATCATAAGTAAATATTGAAATTATTTTATACATAACGTGGATCCATCACATATGTACCATTACCTCACCGTTGAGAGTATCACCCGCCCACACATTATACGTACTATTGATCCACGCACCCGCCCATGCACGTACAGTAGTATTGATCCACGCTCCCGCCCATGCACGTACAGTGATATTCATCGACGAACGTGCCCATACACGTACAAAGCTATTTATCCACGCGCCCGCCCATACACGAACAGTGCTATTGATCCAGGTGCCAGCCCATGCACGTACAGTGATTTTGATCCACGTGCCCACCCATGCACGTACAGTGCTATCGATCCACTTGCACACCCATACACGTACAATGCTATTGATTCACGCGGCCGCCTATACACGGACAGTGCTATTGATCCACGCACCTGCCCATACACGTAAAGTGGTACGGCGGCTAGATTATATATAATCAAGTTTAAATTATTGAATTAGCAATTAATTTAATATAATATTTTAAGGATTTATAATTTAAATAACTATAGTTAAATATTGTGTAAGCTATTATATTATATTACATTATTACATTTATGTCATTGAGTATTATAAATCAAGTTATTTTCATAATTTATCAAATTACACTAAGCATGTATTCTTATTTAATTAAGTATGTATCCTTTTGATTCGGCACATCCTTCATTTTGCAACTTTTATGTATTTAATCAGTGAACTGCAGAAAATGAAAATAATATTGCAGAATATTAAAAACAGTACAAGCGTTGTTTAAACGTTTTATATAGGTTATGGAGGAACTTGTCAATACAAATATTACTGTATGGGAGCGTGGTTAGGGTTTATAGTTCCATTTCCTATAGAACCACTGGAAACCTTTTTGAACAAGGAAATCATACACGTGTTGGGCATCACACAAATTTCAATTTACATTTTTTACATTTAATGAATGTACACAAATCAACATTAAAAACACAAAACAAGTCATTATATTTAAAAAGAAAACAAATCCATAGGTACATTTTTAATCTGACATGACATCGGAGTATCTCATTATTTCTAATTCCAAGTTATTTTAATCCTATGTAGTAGTTTGTAAACCTCATGTACATTTGTGCGAACCTGGAAACAATATGTAAACAAAAATCTAATATTCAATTACATTAAATTAGTCAATTATCAGTTAATAGTATAAACAGAATAGCAATGTTATCAATATATGTAACAAATTATTTTATTACAGATTTGCTAAAGAACGTTAAGTTAAATGTAACAGGTCATTATAATGTTGAATTTGAACATGTTATAGTTAATAGTTTAAAGCAGTGGTGTAAATTATTGTCATAAAAGTACTGTACCAGAAAAATTACAACAAATACAAAGTTTGTTTACTAAACGTTATATGAAATAATGAAGTAATAAACAGAAGATTATTTAGAAATATTGGAAACTGATATATTAATTAAGATAAAAAATTGGGGTTAGTTGGCTAACTTTACCAGAAAATGCCCCATGAATTATTTTTTTAAATAAATTGCAAAGAGACTGAAGTAAGAGTATAACAAGTTGAACTTTTCGACCTCCTAAATTTCAAATTATTTTGTATACTGCAGACAAATCACAATATTTAACAGGTTTATGACTGTGTTAATGACATTTTCGACCCCTCTTTGTCTATCCCCATTTTTGACTAAAGAAGCCCTAGACATAACGAAATTACTTCAAAGATAATAGTTTCACTTTTTCACTACTTTCATTGCCATTTCATTACAAAAAAAGTCTACACTACAGACAAGACTATTACTGTCTATTTCATTTGAAAATACTGATGTACTGATTTATATAGTCCAATATCTTAGTCTCAAAATGGAATCCTAATGATAACTGTAAAGTTGTTTCTGGCAAGAAACCAGAAAAAAACCAACATTTATAAAAATTTGACTTAAGATTAGCAGCAGGTTTTATTGTATTGCACCACTGCTTGGGAAAATAAATCATTACCAATTTTGATGGGAAGGGCTTTTGAGTTGAAGCTTAGAAACTTCTTATTGAAAAACATTAATCCATAAAATGATGAGCTACTCAACAAATGTACGTATCGTCCTTCATATTTTACGGAAAAATTGATTCTGAAACAGTAATAATTGCATATGTGCACTAACTGGTAAAAAAAGAATAACAATGAAACTAAATGGATCCTGAAAGCTTCTCTTAAAGATATTTTTAACACGAAATAGAAATTAAAGTCGGCTTTTTGAAGGATCTTCATCTCCCTACACTACAACTGTCTCTTTTGGGTACACAACTTGCAAGTAACCACACCACATAAGATGTAACGTTCACGTTACGTCAACCCTCTGTATCTCACACATTGTATTGTACCTGCACCATCAGATCTTCTTCTCCCTACACTACAACTGTCTCTTTTGGGTACCATCTTGCAAGTAACCACACCACATAAGATGTAACGTTCACGTTAGGTCAACCCTCTGTATCTCACACATTGTATTGTACCTGCACCATCAGATCTTCATCTCCCTACACTACAACTGTCTCTTTTGGGCACACAACTTGCAAGTAACCACACCACATAAGATGTAACGTTCACGTTAGGTCAACCCTATGTATCTCACACATAGTATTGTACCTTTACCATCAGATCTTCATCTCCCTACACTACAACCGTCTCTCTTGGGCACACAACTTGCAAGTAACCACACCACATAAGATGTAACGTTCACGATACGTTAACCCTATATATCTCACGCATTTTATTGTACCTGCACCGTCAGATCTTTATCTCCCTACACTACAACCGTCTCTCTTAGGCACACAACTTGCAAGTAACCACATCACATAAGATGTAACGTTCACGTTAGGTCAACCCTATGTATCTCACACATTTTATTGTACCTGCACCGTCAGATCTTCATCTCCCTACACTACAACCGTCTCTCTTGGGCACACAACTTGCAAGTAACCACATCACATAAGATGTAACGTTCACGTTAGGTCAACCCTATGTACCTCACACATAGTATTGTACCTACACCGTCAGATCTTCATCTCCCTACACTAGAACCGTCTCTCTTGGCCACACAACTTGCAAGTAACCACACCACATAAGATGTAACGTTCTTGTTACATCAACCCTCTGTATCTCACACATTGTATTGTACCTGCACCATCAGATCTTCATCTCCCTACACTACAACCGTCTCTCTTGGGTACACAACTTGCAAGTAACCACATCACATAAGATGTAACGTTCACGTTACGTCAACCGTCTGTATCTCACACATTGTATTGTACCTTTACCATCAGATCTTCATCTCCTTACACTACAACCGTCTCTCTTGGGCACACAACTTGCAAGTAACCACACCACATAAGATGTAACATTCACGTTACGTCAACCCTATGTATCTCACACATTGTATTGTACCTGCACCATCAAATCTTCATCTCCCTACATTACAACCGTCCCTTTTGGGTACACAACTTGCAAGTAACCACATCACATAAGATGTAACGTTCACGTTAGGTCAACCCTATATATCTCACACATTGTATTGTACCTGCACCATCAGATCTTCATCTCCCTACACTACAACCGTCTCTCTTGGGCACACAACTTGCAAGTAACCACACCACATAAGATGTAACATTCACGTTACGTCAACCCTATATATCTCACACATTGTATTGTACCTGCACCGTCAGATCTTCATCTCCCTACACTACAACCGTCTCTCTTGGGCACACAACTTGCAAGTAACCACATCACATAAGATGTAACGTTCACGTTATGTCAACAGTCTGTTTCTCACACATTGTATTGTACCTTTACCATCAGATCTTCATCTCCTTACACTACAGCCGTCTCTCTTGGGCACACAACTTGCAAGTAACCACACCACATAAGATGTAACATTCACGTTACGTCAACCCTATGTATCTCACACATTGTATTGTACCTGCGCCGTCAGATCTTCATCTCCCTACACTACAACCGTCTCTATTGGGTACACAACTTGCAAGTAACCACATCACATAAGATGTAACGTTCACGTTACGTAAACCGTCTGTATCTCACACATTGTATTGTACCTTTACCATCAGATCTTCATCTCCCTACACTACAACCGTCTCTCTTGGGTACACAACTTGCAAGTAACCACATCACATAAGATGTAACGTTCACGTTCCGTCAACCCTATATATCTCACACATTGTATTGTACCTGCACCACCAGATCTTCATCTCCCTACACTACAACCGTCTCTCTTGGGTACACAACTTGCAAGTAACCACATCACATAAGATGTAACGTTCACGTTCCGTCAACCCTATATATCTCACACATTTCATTGTACCTGCACCGTCAGATCTTCATCTCCCTACACTACAACCGTCTCTCTTGGGCACACAACTTGCAAGTAACCACACCACATAAGATGTAACGTTCTTGTTACATCAATCCTCTGTATCTCACACAGTGTATTGTACCTGCACCATCAGATCTTCATCTCCCTACACTACAACCGTCTCTCATGGGTACACAACTTGCAAGTAACCGAACCACATAAGATGTAACATTCTTGTTACATCAATCCTCTGTATCTCACACATTGTATTGTACCTGCACCATCAGATCTTCATCTCCCTACACTACAACCGTCTCTCTTGGGCACACAACTTGCAAGTAACCACATCACATGACATGTAACGTTCACGTTAGGTCAACCCTATGTATCACTACCATAGTATTGTACCTACACCGTCAGATCTTCATCTCCCTACATTAGAACCGTCTCTCATGGGTACACAACTTGCAAGTAACCACATCACATAAGATGTAACATTCACGTTACGTCAACCCAATGTATCTCACACATTGTATTGTACCTGCACCATCAGATCTTCATTTTCCTACACTACAACCGTCTCTCTTGGGCACACAACTTGCAAGTAACCACACCACATAAGATGTAAAATTCACGTTACGTCAACCCTATATATCTCACACATTGTATTGTACCTGCACCGTCAGATCTTCATCTCCCTACACTACAGTATTGTGCGAATTAATGTGAACAGAGACAACATTTCAGTTTTCATGAGTTGGCACACCTGCTGTGCCCATTCTATCAGCTGTTTTGTCCAGGAAACAACATAACCTCAAAACCTTATTAGTAAATTGATGTAAACACGTGCTTTTTGTTATAACAGTGTTATATTTTAATGTTTGTGCAAGTTTGTGTTATTTTCGTTGATTTTGTGAAAAATTGTGCATTCTGGTTTGATTTGTTATTAATATGGATATCACGCCTAGAAAAAGAGAAAAGATCATAACACTTAGTGAGCATACACCAATGACACAGAGGGACATTGCAAAGGAGTGTTGTGTAAGTTTGGGTGCAGTAAAAAAATCATCAAACAAAAAAAGCAAACAGGGTCAGTTGAAGTGCAGCGGAAAGGAAAATGTGGAAGAAAACGGAAGACAACTCCTCGAGATGAAGCCTTTCTATTGCGAGATAGCAAATTTCATCCCAAAAAAACAAGCTATGACCTTCAGCAAGATTTAGAAAAGGCTGGAGTGAAAATTCACGACTCAACAGTACGCAGACGTCTCTTAGAAGGAGGGAGAAGAGCCGTGAGACCACAGAGAAAACAACTTCTGACAGTGCCTATGATGAAAAAAAGGCTAAATTGGGCAAAAAAATATGCTCATTGGAGTGCAGAAGATTGGAGAAAAGTGTTATTTTCTGACGAGACCCACTTCGTTGTGCAGGGCCAGCGATCAAAGTTCGTTCGTAAGGCAGCCAATGAGTCACTTTCTGCTAGCCATATTAACCAAACAGTCAAACATCCCCCCAAAAAAATGTTCTGGGGCTGTTTTTCATACTCAGGTACTGGCACACTTATTCCAATTGAAGGTATGATGAATAGTGAAAAATACAAAGCATTGCTAGGGCAACGCTTAGCTATAGAACTTAATAAAGTACAGGCTGAAGGGACCGCCATTTTTCAACAAGACTCGGCTCCGTGCCACGTATCGAAGATTATGATGAAATACTTTAAAGATAATAATATTACCCTTCTTGATTGGCCTGGGAATTCACCTGATCTTAATCCTATAGAAAATTTGTGGGCAATATGTAAGGCTAGGCTACAAAAATTGGACTGTACGACAAAAACAAAACTGGTGGAAGCAGTGATTCAGGTTTGGTTTAGAGATGAAGCCATCACAAACAATTGCAAAAAACTTGTGGATTCTATGCCAAGAAGACTCCAGGAAGTCATAAAAGTAAAAGGGGGACACATTAAATACTAGTTAATGGATATTATCTCATGTAAGTGTACCTAAATGTATCTTTGTCCTAAATAAATCACATTTACAAATTATTTCTGTTTGTTCACATTAATTCGCACAATACTGTACAACCGTCTCTCTTGGGTACACAACTTGCAAGTAACCACATCACATAAGATGTAACGTTCACGTTACGTCAACCGTCTGTATCTCACACATTGTATTGTACCTTTACCATCAGATCTTCATCTCCTTACACTACAATCGTCTCTCTTGGGCACACAACTTGCAAGTAACCACACCACATAAGATGTAACATTTACGTTACGTCAACCCTATGTATCTCACACATTGTATTGTACCTGCACCATCAGATCTTCATCTCCCTACACTACAACCGTCTGTTTTGGGTACACAACTTGCAAGTAACCACATCACATAAGATGTAATGTTCACGTTACGTCAACTGTCTATATCTCACACATTGTATTTTACCTTTACCATCAAATCTTCATCTCCTTACACTACAACCGTCTCTCTTGGGCACACAACTTGCAAGTAACCACACCACATAAGATGTAACGTTCACGTTAGGTCAACCCTATATATCTCACACATTGTATTGTACCTGCACCGTCAGATCTTCATCTCCCTACACTACAACCGTCTCTCATGGGCACACAACTTGCAAGTAACCACACCACATAAGATGTAACATTCACGTTACGTCAACCCTATATATCTCACACATTGTATTGTATCTGCACCGTCAGATCTTCATCTCCCTACACTACAACCGTCTCTCTTGGGTACACAACTTGCAAGTAACCACATCACATAAGATGTAACGTTCACGTTACGTCAACCGTCTGTATCTCACACATTGTATTGTACCTTTACCATCAGATCTTCATCTCCCTACACTACAACCGTGTCTCTTGGGTACACAACTTGCAAGTAACCACATCACATAAGATGTAATGTTCACGTTACGTCAACCCTATATATCTCACACATTGTATTGTACCTGCACCATCAGATCTTCATCTTCCTACACTACAACCGTCTCTCTTGGGCACACAACTTGCAAGTAACCGCACCACATAAGATGTAACATTCACGTTACGTCAACCCTATATATCTCACACATTGTATTGTACCTGCACCATCAGATCTTCATCTCCTTACACTACAACCGTCTCTCTTGGGCACACAACTTGCAAGTAACCACACCACATAAAATGTAACATTCACGTTACGTCAACCCTATATATCTCACACATAGTATTGTACCTGCACTGTCAGATCTTCATCTCCCTACACTACAACCATCTCTCTTGGGCACACAACTTGCAAGTAACCACACCACATAAGATGTAACGTTCACGTTAGGTCAACCCTATGTATCTCACACATTGTATTGTACCTGCACTGTCAGATCTTCATCTCCCTACACTACAACCATCTCTCTTGGGCACACAACTTGCAAGTAACCACACCACATAAAATGTAACATTCACGTTACGTCAACCCTATGTATCTCACACATTGTATTGTACCTGCACTGTCAGATCTTCATCTCCCTACACTACAACCATCTCTCTTGGGCACACAACTTGCAAGTAACCACACCACATAAGATGTAACGTTCACGTTAGGTCAACCCTATGTATCTCACACATAGTATTGTACCTACACTGTCAGATCTTCATCTCCCTACACTACAACCGTCTCTCTTGGGTACACAACTTGCAAGTAACCACACCACATAAGATGTAACATTCACGTTACGTCAACCCTCTGTATCTCACACATTGTATTGTACCTGCACCATCAGATCTTCATCTCCCTACACTACAACTGTCTCTTTTGGGCACACAACTTGCAAGTAACCACACCACATAAGATGTAACATTCACGTTACGTCAACCCTATGTATCTCACACATTGTATTGTACCTGCACCATCAGATCTTCATCTCCCTAAACTACAACCGTCTCTCTTGGGCACACAACTTGCAAGTAACCACACCACATAAGATGTAACGTTCACGTTAGGTCAACCCTATGTATCTCACACATTGTATTGTACCTGCACTGTCAGATCTTCATCTCCCTACACTACAACCATCTCTCTTGGGCACACAACTTGCAAGTAACCACACCACATAAAATGTAACATTCACGTTACGTCAACCCTATGTATCTCACACATTGTATTGTACCTGCACTGTCAGATCTTCATCTCCCTACACTACAACCATCTCTCTTGGGCACACAACTTGCAAGTAACCACACCACATAAGATGTAACGTTCACGTTAGGTCAACCCTATGTATCTCACACATAGTATTGTACCTACACTGTCAGATCTTCATCTCCCTACACTACAACCGTCTCTCTTGGGCACACAACTTGCAAGTAACCACACCACATAAGATGTAACATTCACGTTACGTCAACCCTATATATTTCACACATTGTATTGTACCTGCACCATCAGATCTTCATCTCCCTACACTACAACTGTCTCTTTTGGGTACACAACTTGCAAGTAACCACACCACATAAGATGTAACATTCACGTTACGTCAACCCTATGTATCTCACACATTGTATTGTACCTGCACCATCAGATCTTCATCTCCCTAAACTACAACCGTCTCTCTTGGGCACACAACTTGCAAGTAACTACACCACATAAGATGTAACAATCACGTTACGTCAACCCTATATATCTCACACATTGTATTGTACCTGCACCATCAGATCTTCATCTCCCTACACTACAACCGTCTCCCTTGGGCACACAACTTGCAAGTAACCACATCACATAAGATGTAACATTCACGTTACGTCAACCCTATGTATCTCACACATTGTATTGTACCTGCGCCGTCAGATCTTCATCTCCCTACACTACAACCGTCTCCCTTGGGCACACAACTTGCAAGTAACCACACCACATAAGATGTAACATTCACGTTACGTCAACCCTATGTATCTCACACATTGTATTGTACCTGCGCCGTCAGATCTTCATCTCCCTACACTACAACCATCTCTCTTGGGCACACAACTTGCAAGTAACCACACCACATAAGATGTAACGTTCACGTTACGTCAACCCTATATATCTCACACATTATATTGTACCTGCACCATCAGATCTTCATCTCCCTACACTAGAACCGTCTCTCTTGGCACACAACTTGCAAGTAACCACACCACATAAGATGTAACATTCACGTTACGTCAACCCTATATATTTCACACATTGTATTGTACCTGCACCATCAGATCTTCATCTCCCTACACTACAACTGTCTCTTTTGGGCACACAACTTGCAAGTAACCACACCATATAAGATGTAACATTCACGTTACGTCAACCCTATGTATCTCACACATTGTATTGTACCTGCACCATCAGATCTTCATCTCCCTACACTACAACCGTCTCTCTTGGGCACACAACTTGCAAGTAACTACACCACATAAGATGTAACAATCACATTACGTCAACCCTATATATCTCACACATTGTATTGTACCTGCACCGTCAGATCTTCATCTCCCTACACTACAACCGTCTCTCTTGGGCACACAACTTGCAAGTAACCACACCACATAAGATGTAACGTTCACGTTACGTCAACCCTATATTTCTCACACATTGTATTGTACCTGCACCGTCAGATCTTCATCTCCCTACACTACAACCGTCTCTCTTGGGTACACAACTTGCAAGTAACCACATCACATAAGATGTAACGTTCACGTTACGTCAACAGTCTGTATCTCACACATTGTATTGTACCTGCACCGTCAGATCTTCATCTCCCTACACTACAACTGTCTTTCTTGGGCACACAACCTGCAAGTAACCACACCTCATAAGATGTAACGTTCACGTTACGTCAACCCTATATATTTCACACATTGTATTGTACCTGCACCGTCAGATCTTCATCTCCCTACACTACAACTGTCTCTCTTGGGCACACAACTTGCAAGTAACCACACCACATAAGATGTAACGTTCACGTTAGGTCAACCCTATGTATCTCACACATAGTATTGTACCTACACTGTCAGATCTTCATCTCCCTACACTACAACCGTCTCTCTTGGGCACACAACTTGCAAGTAACCACACCACATAAGATGTAACATTCACGTTACGTCAACCCTATATATTTCACACATTGTATTGTACCTGCACCATCAGATCTTCATCTCCCTACACTACAACTGTCTCTTTTGGGCACACAACTTGCAAGTAACCACACCACATAAGATGTAACATTCACGTTACGTCAACCCTAAGTATCTCACACATTGTATTGTACCTGCACCATCAGATCTTCATCTCCCTACACTACAACCGTCTCTCTTGGGCACACAACTTGCAAGTAACTACACCACATAAGATGTAACAATCACGTTACGTCAACCCTATATATCTCACACATTGTATTGTACCTGCACCATCAGATCTTCATCTCCCTACACTAGAACCGTCTCTCTTGGCACACAACTTGCAAGTAACCACACCACATAAGATGTAACATTCACGTTACGTCAACCCTATATATTTCACACATTGTATTGTACCTGCACCATCAGATCTTCATCTCCCTACACTACAACTGTCTCTTTTGGGCACACAACTTGCAAGTAACCACACCATATAAGATGTAACATTCACGTTACGTCAACCCTATGTATCTCACACATTGTATTGTACCTGCACCATCAGATCTTCATCTCCCTACACTACAACCGTCTCTCTTGGGCACACAACTTGCAAGTAACTACACCACATAAGATGTAACAATCACATTACGTCAACCCTATATATCTCACACATTGTATTGTACCTGCACCGTCAGATCTTCATCTCCCTACACTACAACCGTCTCTCTTGGGCACACAACTTGCAAGTAACCACACCACATAAGATGTAACGTTCACGTTACGTCAACCCTATATTTCTCACACATTGTATTGTACCTGCACCGTCAGATCTTCATCTCCCTACACTACAACCGTCTCTCTTGGGTACACAACTTGCAAGTAACCACATCACATAAGATGTAACGTTCACGTTACGTCAACAGTCTGTATCTCACACATTGTATTGTACCTGCACCGTCAGATCTTCATCTCCCTACACTACAACTGTCTTTCTTGGGCACACAACCTGCAAGTAACCACACCTCATAAGATGTAACGTTCACGTTACGTCAACCCTCTGTATCTCACACATTGTATTGTACCTGCACCGTCAGATCTTCATCTCCCTACACTACAACTGTCTCTCTTGGGCACACAACTTGCAAGTAACCACACCACATAAGATGTAACGTTCACGTTACGTCAACCCTCTGTATCTCACACATTGTATTGTACCTGCACCGTCATCAGCAGTTTTATCACCTAAAGACAAATAATTATATCCTTTCCCTCTAATATTAATCCATGCCCTTTATGTTATTTTTGCATATATGAAAAATTATATTTACAATCTTTGTTATATTGATGCTTAGCTTGATTTGGACAGTTCTCCCTGACCAATTATATATTTGAAAAACAAACAAGCTATTTTATATCTTGTGTTATTTTTATATTTTTCCTACCATTTAAAATAAATGCTAAACCAACAACAATAAAATCTGCAAATATAAAAGGCAAAGCCAATCGGATGAATAGAAAGACAAGTAAATGACATTCAATATTTTCTCGGTCCTGTACTTGGAATAATAAATTCTCGTTCTCACTTTGAATTATACATACAATTGGTATTGTCATCTTTTGAAACCAATTCTAAACCATTCTTTTACCACTGAGAATTTGCAGAAGATCACTGTGAACTGGTCACTTGGAACAATTTGTTTGGGTAGGTAGTCGCATTAGTATTCCACTGCTTTCCTATAACATATGGAATACTAAAGCGTTCCATATCTATAACATATGGAAACAACAATTACATATAATTTAATTGCAGGTATTGTTATATTAATACCTCACAGACCTTCAAATAACATGAGCATTATTTTCCAAACAATACCGGCAATTAATTGTAAAAATTTCAAAGTTAAACTGTTTTGTTTAACGCAAAATGAGTTAAATTTAATACGAGGTGTTATAACATCGGTAAAAGATAAGATAGGTAAAGTTATTAAACAGTTATTTAATATATTTTAAAAAGTTAATATATATTCTACTAAACATATTCCTTAGAACACGCAGCTCAATAAATTACGAACAATATGCTTACGACAGTTATTTTGCATACAAAAATAGTGTTAAAGTTTTTCCAAAATCTAATTTCAAGACATTTAAATAGTTTTATAAATAATATATTGTTATAACCAACTTAATATATAACTAGAGTCTCATTAGTAATATTTATTACGAACATCTGAAGGATAACTTTCTGACATTTACATGAGCAATGAAAGTAGAGAGTCTAAAATGTCCTTTGTCGTAGTATATACATGTGGTAATGTAATGAGACTACACACCACTCTTAGCTGTATTTGTCATTAATTATTAAGGAGATAGAGAATTCTGCTTCTTAATTATTATCGATTTCCAGCATAATTATTTGTTTTATACATACCTGATTTATACAACAACTGGCCAATATGAAATTACTTAATACAATTATACATATGTTCTACTTTTGTTTATCATTTAGCAAGCATGTCCGAAAATAATCATGTATTTTCTTGTATTGCCAGTATATAAAGAATTGATTTAATTTTGTTAAAACTGTGCAACTCCACTCAAACAAAAAGCAACGAAATTGTAAAAGAGCACATTTAAAATGAACCTAACTCTGCCCCTTGTAACAAGTAATCCTAGTTTTCCATTCAATTGATCTAAATTACCTTAAAACAAAAACCGTTATAGTAAAATTACATTTTAAAAAGTACATTTTACAATCTATAATGACTTTACGAATTGTAACAACTTTAATCAATCAATAATAAAAAATATATCCTTAAATATATTGTTTTAATAATAAGGATTAGGTAAAAGATTATTTTCAATATTCATCCATTACTATTATTATTATTATTGGTTTGTTTACCCAATAAATGTGTTTAACAATGTATGTCCAAATAATGAAAATAACCAGACAAAATCATGCCTGGTTCTATTATGTCCTTACATCCAAATAATCGTTGTCACTTACAACTAATTGTATGAAATAGTTTTTCAGATAAATTGCAAAGCATACATTTTCTACTAAATACGTTAGTAACCTCTGTAAAAACAACTTCATTCTCTCTTTTTATTTATTGACATGTCTTTACTTACGACCTTAAATACTACAATCCATTTTAAAATATCCATTGTGTATTTTTAAACTTATTTCCATCCCTACAGCATCAAAACAAACAATATTATGTATTTTGGCAGATACTATTTTCATTCACCTGGTCTAAGAATTCAGTTTTTTATTTAAATATAACATTCAAGTGCAGCACGTGAATTTGAGACAAATTTCATATTTTCCATAAACCAATATTTCACTGTGTTTCAATCGTATCCATCCTCAATGACATACAAAGTGTTAGGTATAGCAAGTAGATGTGTCACACCAAACCGTAAGTTTTGTAAACCGAAAAAATACGGTGATGTGAGTTATACAAATTCTTTTACAGACTAAATTGCAATAAAATTCGATACTGTAGTTTTCGATCTCAGGTTTAACACTTCTGGCACGTAAACAAACCCACAATACTCCTTGAGTGCACATTGTTATTGAGGAATATCCTGGGTTAATCACTTAAAAAAAGTAATCAAAGGAAAGATTTTAATTGAAAGATTTCAATGATGACTATTGATCTTAACAGTGTACATTTTATATGTAACATTTCAAGTGAGAGTTTCCGTGGAATCATTTTAGTAACTCCATCTGAAGTTTCAACCGACATTTTATGGCTCTTCTTTTAGAGACAATCTCATATAGTATATATTTACAGACAATGTTCACTGTAGGGTAACCCCTTTGAAATCCATTCTCACTGACAACATTAATTTCCTTTACTTCCCTTGTATAATATACGCCCATACACCAGCTAAGCCTCGGAGTGTTTTGTTTCATTTGACTAATTTTATTAATTAAACATATATCATTGTGCGTTGACATCAATTGCACGAGTGTATTTTTCTTATAACCTGGAATTTATTTGAATATATACCATAAAATATAAACAGTTTTATAATGTATACAACTTCTGTGTTGATAACCTTACGTACTAATATTGTATACTGTTACACTATACTAAGTAAAATAATCACTCAGTTATATTGGATATATATGCCATATTAATGAAATCGAAAACTAAACTAAGGCACAAATATGATAAATATCTAGTCTTACGGACTAGTTACTATTGTTTGTATCGAGGAAATTTGTCATCCGTAAGACCATTAGCAGTCACTAAAACTTAATTCTATTTTTGTAACCTCTCTTTTTGTAAACATTTTCAATTATGTTACACACCACTTTATAAATTAATTTTACTGAATATTTTAAAATTGTCTGTTCGTGTGTTATAGTTCTTTTAAATACTTCTATGTGATATATCTACAAAATTATCGTATTACCACATTTAAGATTTTACAAGTTATATCCAAACGTCGAATACGGAAAAGAGAAAGGCTTACAACAGCGACGGAAACGGTAAGCGCAGACAATAACAACCCTGATCCTGACAATACATTGAAGAGAAATGGCGGCAGAAGGGTCAGGACGATCTGTACTCAAGTACGCCATTCAATTGTACTATATTTTCCAGTTTTTCTCTGGTTCTTAGTATTGGATGAATATTCTGAATTTCAAATGGTATGCGTAAATATATCTTACTCAGTGTTTATCTACCTCGTATTTAAAGTAAAATATCATTTGGATAATGGGTTTTTAGGCCTGAATTTCTCTTATTATGTTTTAAGAAAGATCCTCAATACATTAAAAAAAAAAAAATAAATAACTTATGTGTCTTGAATCTATACCTTCATAATATAAACGTAATCCTATATTTTATTATTTTCTTACACGGTATATATAACTAAAATCAATTTTACAAATGATATGTTTACTCGCTCCATTGCATTTCAATCAACCTCCGGTACATAAACTTAAATAAATAAATATATAGATAAATTCGGAATTTCAAATGCAATTATTTCGAAATCAAGTTCACCAGTTAAGTTTGATCATATACCTAAATACCACAAATAAACAATGCTAACCTTTTTTAAATACATTTTTAATTATTTTGTGTCAATGTTATTTTATTATTATTAAGTAACGGATTTACTAATCAAGCGTTATATATTTTACAAGACAACTACTGTATAAAATACAAAATGAAAATAATTTACATCAAAGCAAAAATAAACAACTAGACATTTATTGTTCTTTCTTGCTTGCCTAATGGCCACATTGCATCGCGAGCCTTTCAGTGTGCCAATCTGGATCAACTAAGACTTTAAAGAAAGATACACATCTAGCTTATTTTTTACTTTCATCATTAACCTTCGTATTATAATAAAAAATACTGGAAAAACATTTATTTAACAATTCTAATACTTATTCAATTTTATTTTTCTTATTTCTCTTGTTTAGTTTAGTTTAAACGAAATAGCAATACACAATTGGTATTTTGCTAACGTTTAATTAGTGTACATAGTTGTCTAAAAAAGCCGTTAAACCTAATAGTTCGATTCCTATAAATAGCATGATTACTAGTAGTTAGTGTAGGCCTTTGTTAGTAATTAGAGAACAAGTATGGTCTCTGTTACTAACGAAGGTCGATTGATCCTTAGGTCTAAAAAAGCCCAACTTGTTAATAGCCTGAGTTGATTGGCACTGATATTAGACCAATATTAAAGGAAATTAAGGGACTTAAACTTTTGATGGAATCTGATCCACTGAGTGATAATTTCATTTCGGCTAACTGAAGTTGAGTCCTGACCACCATCCTACTTGCTCGCAACACACGTTCTCTGTAACATTCATTATTTCTCAAAATGTAGCTTGTAAATCATTGATTAAATATTAGCTTATTTGTATAGAAAGATATCATAAATTCGAATCAATATATGTTCAAGGAAAATAAGTTTAAGGAATAATTTAATAATTTAAGAAAAATAAGTAGTTTAAGGAAAATAAAAATGTACTTAACAGCTAATTTGTTTGTTTAATTATTTAGGATTACATAATTTGAATTGGCAGTTTTCTAAAAACATTTTAAAATATCATCCACCCACGTACGACCTATCAGACTCCTCGTCCTGTGATTAAAAAACAATCTGGGATATTTTCTGTTAATTCACAACCACTATTTTTTCCGTTAGTTCATTACCACTTGATAAATATTCTATTGCTCTAAAAACTGTTCCCCAATCAGTTTACGTCCACGGTGGTACTCGTTATCCGCTAGGAATCCGATATCACTGGCCTAATATTATCTTTTTCCGAGAACTTACACACAGACAGCATATTGGGCGGTACGTCAATCATTGGATTTACCAGTTTGTGATCTAATTTAGTAGCCACCTAACCAAAACTAATCTAACCTGACCTAGCCTAACAATAATTGCGCTAAAAAGTAGTGAAAGTGAAGTAATGGAAATTTGAGTGGTGGTGAATTAACGGAAAAGGTACAGACTCTGTACAATTAATTATTAAGTGCTTTTTTAATACAAATTACCTAAAATAGTATTTACTAAACTCAATTTTTATTTCGTTCTTTTCTAAACACACTCAAGTAGTGCCTCTCGTTACAAATAGCATAACAGTAACTAGTTTCGCGAATATGAGGAACGAATGAGTTTGATTATTGTAGTAGTCATTGTTATTATTGTATTGTAATTGACTGTTGTAAATGGATATCTATATCCATTTACAGGACGGGAATAGTTTGACATTCTACCAACGTAAAGGCCCAAACTGTTCCTGTAACCCACTATAGAGACATCCAACAATGCAATAACACTTTACCTCACTTGGGCACAATCTATGTGTAAAATATTGTACTCCTACTCCTTAAGAAAAAGTATAATTTTAATTTTTAACGTTCAATTATGTTATGATATATTCTAGTAATATATATATGTACAATTTTGACTACAATCTAAGCGTATAATGAATTAATTTGGTGAAAAAATCAATACATTTGATTTATTAGCAAAATCAGTAAAACATTTCATTAGATGAACTCCATAAAAACAGACAAATAAATAGTACGAGACTACGTGTAAATTTTTTAA
Organism: Stictocephala bisonia; assembly: GCA_035578905.1. NCBI lineage: Eukaryota > Metazoa > Arthropoda > Insecta > Hemiptera > Membracidae > Stictocephala > Stictocephala bisonia. The sequence continues at coordinate 1,135,802 of JAQJVL010000143.1, forward strand.
CGATTATAAAACCTATTGCTCTTGATTACAAAAGTAAATGGTGTTCGGGCAGGTATATATGAGGCAGGTTTGTGTGAACTTTTGGGATGAAAAATGTGGTTAGTGGTACATTACACATATCGTTATGGATAACGCTCCTGAGAGTTCAAGTTAGACTACAGACGTCTTACGAATGGACTTTCATTTAGTTTGATGTTTTGAATTCTTTATAACTATTACGTTAATTTTTTGACACACTTATTACATTTATAAGTTTAGGTATTTTAAATAATTTTCTATTTAAACTACACTTTGATAGGAATTTACGTGCATAAAAAATAACATAGCCTACAATTGCTGTAATTAACATAATTTTATACTTATGTAAATAATATATTTCAGTAAACATATGGGTTATTTTAAGAACCATCATGTTTTTTATAAGTTTTAGTTGAATATTGAAAAAAAATATTCAGCTAAAAACTTGAATAAATAAATTATATATTCTCCATGAAACCTAGTAGTTTTGAGGGAGACAAAGGTAGTTGGACATTTGCCATAATTACGTGAAAATTAACAATCACGACGTTTCGATTTGGTAAAACCCAAACCTTTTTCAAGTGCTAAAAACTAAATTACATCTACACAAACATGTTATAAAACTACGTTCTGAAACTAATAAACTTATCTACTTTAATAATTATCTATATTTTAACCTAGATCCTAGAATGGGGTACAACAAAATAAACTTCTACTAAATAAAAAAAAAATATTAACAGGGTTAAATTAATATAGGCTAACCATTAGGCGCTGTCAAGGTCGCGATATCAACGAAAAATGTCAAAACACAATTGAAATTAATATTCAAATAAGACTGAAATAAGATTACATTAACTAATCATAAATATATGGTACCTGAAAAGCACTATTAATGTAAAATAACATGCAACATGCACAAAAAATTATATATATGACTCGGAAGGACTGAGACTACTATTACAATTACATTTTAACCTGAAAAGACAACACTTATTAGGAATAAAACAATACAATAATCAACTATTACAAAAATGATGAAGTCTTACGACCCGCAGTGACGATGGCGTCTAGACGTCCCAGGAACGAAGTGAGGATGATACAATCCAATTGCCGTGTCTACGAAGTTCCCTCCAAGGTGAAAAAAACACGGGGACAAGACAAACATACACACTACACTTCACAACAACCATACACAGACTGACGAGGTCAGGGACGTACGCTCCGAGATCGCCAAAAATGAGGTGACTCAGGTACGGGGACGTAGTCTCATGGGGTGTTTTTTTTTTTTTTTTTTTTTTTTTTTGTAGGTGCATGTGGTGTAGGATTCTGGTTAGATGATGTCATGAGTGTATTGAACTTTTTATCAAGTGTGTTTTTAAGTAAAGGAACACACATGGGTCTAACTTCTATGCTACTTTGACTGATTGCTTGTTCATTATTTAGTTTCATAAAGGCACCTTCGATTAATTTACGTTTAAAAAAATGTGGTTCCCTGTGAAGTATTTTAGTTTTATCCCAGTTAAGTCTGTGTTCATTGTTCCAGGCATGTTCAGATAATTTAGAACGTGTAGTGTTTCCTTTTTTAATGTTATTTTTGTGTTCTTTTAGCCTAACTTCCAGTGGTCTCTTTGTTTCCCCTATGTATTTTTCATTGCATTCACAAGTAATGCAATAAACTACATTTTTGGAGGATTGCTCCTCATTCTTTGGTTTAGTTTTAGTTAAAGACTGTCTTAATGTGTTTTGATTTTGTATTTCCTAGCTATGCGTCTGATTTTTTCTGAAAGGTTAGGCGTATATGGAATGGGCATGAATGCTTTAGGCTTTTCTGTGTCAGTGGGTGTTTGTTTGCGTTTTCTTATTTGTTTGCATTTGTTTATGAGAGACTGAGGGTAGCCATTGTTTATTAGATCTTTGGAAGCATTTTTTAGTTCATTGTCTAGTTTAGTTTTGGCGAAAATAGGTGATAGTGGGGAACCCATTGCCATACCATCATCCTGGCGGTGTATTTGACCATCTATTTCAAAGTGATTACATTCAGTGCAAAGCTGTAAAAGCTCCATCATTACGTGAATAGGCAGTTTGGTACGTTCTGAAAGTTTAGTGTCTTGGTTAAGCCTGTGCTCGATTATTCTTAGAGTTTCTTTTACCGGAATATTAGTGAACAAGTTAACTACATCAAAACTTACAAGATTTTCATTATTATTTATGTTCATGTTTTTTGTCATTTCAGTGAATTTTTTTGAATTCTTTACGTGTGATGTTGTGTTGTTAGCCAAAGGAGTGATTATTGGAAGGAGAAACTTGCATAATTCACGGGAAGGAGAATCTCTGGAGCTGACAATAGGTCGTAAGGGAATGTCATGTTTGTGAATTTTGGGTAGGCCATACATGTGTGGTGTTTTGGAGGGATGTAGTGTTAGCCTACTACGTAACTTATCGGGCATGTATTTTTTGTGTTTACTAAGGGTTTGTTAAATTTTCCTTTCAAAGTATTTAGTTGGGTCTCTATTTAGTACTGTGTATTTTCCATCTTTAAGAGTTTCTTGAATTTTGTGTTCGTATGAAGTTTTATCTAATATGACTGTGGCATTTCCTTTATCTGCAGGTAAAATTTGTATGTCTTGTTCACTTTTGAGGGCCTTTAGAGCGTTGAGTTCAGTTTTACAGAGGTTAGGTTTGGTGGGTTGGATTTTCTTTAGGGCGATACTGGCCTCACACCTGAACTGATCGGCATCCTCCTGAGGTAGCTGTTGAGCAGCCGATTCAATTCCAGTAATGAAATGCAGCACGTTAGGTCTTTTAGTAACAACAGAAAAATTTAGCCCTTTAGATAGTACATAAGTTTCTTCTTTAGTTAGTTTTTTGCTGAAGATACTAACTATATTATTCATCTGTAATGTTCGGTGAATTCCATTTTGTGAGTCAAGGTTCAAAGAATTTGTAGGTGTGTTAGTAGAGTAGGTTTGTTTGAGAGCATTAAATTTTTTAATATGGTTTTGCTTAGTTTTTATGTCTGTTTGATGTGCTGAGGCATTTATGCAAGAAAGTATTTATTCCCAATAATTTCCTAATATGTCCTTAAGGTGTTGTGTCTTTAGTTCTATTTGATTCTTTAAAGAGGATTTCTTTCTAAGGTTATCTTTAAGTACTTCAATCAAAAGTTTGTTACCAGCTGCGAAAGTGATAGTTTTTGCCCTACGTGTTTTACATGGTGTTTTAAGCTGCAATCCTTTAGGTATTATGCCTTCATTTTTGCATTTCATGAGGTAGGTTACATGATTAGAAACTTAAGCTAATTTAGTTTTTAATCTTTCTAAGGACTTGATTTTTGATCTCGTTCCAGGTCCATACCATGAGTCAACTTTGTTTTTGAAATTTGTTAATGATGGAGTATCAGATGAGGGAGACAAAGGTAGTTGGACATTTGCTATCATTACGTGAAAATTAACAATCACGACGTTTCGATTTGGTAAAACCCAAACCTTTTTCAAGTGCTAAAAACTAAATTACATCTACACAAACATGTTATAAAACTACGTTCTTAAACTAATAAACTTATCTACTTTAATAATTATCTATATTTTAACCTAGATCCTAGAATGGGGTACAACAAAATAAACTTCTACTAAATATAAAAAAATATTAACAGGGTTAAATTAATATAGGCTAACCATTAGGCACTGTCAAGGTCACGATATCAACGAAAAATGTCAAAACATAATTGAAATTAATATTCAAATAAGACTGAAATAAGATTACATTAACTAATCATAAATATATGGTACCTGAAAAGCACTATTAATGTAAAATAACATGCAACATGCACAAAAAATTATATATATGACTCGGAAGGACTGAGACTACTATTACAATTACATTTTAACCTGAAAAGACAACACTTATTAGGAATAAAACAATACAATAATCAACTATTACAAAAATGATGAAGTCTTACGACCCACAGTGACGATGGCGTCTAGACGTCCCAGGAACGAAGTGAGGATGATACAATCCAATTGCCGTGTCTACGAAGTTCCCTCCAAGGTGAAAAAAACACGAGGACAAGACAAACATACGCACTACACTTCACAACAACCATACACAGACTGACGAGGTCAGGGACGTACGCTCCGAGATCGCCAAAAATGCGGTGACTCAGGTACGGGGACGTAGACTCATGGGTTGATTAATTGTACACAGTACTAAATAAAGACCCAACTAAATCCTTTGAAAGGAAAATTGAACAAACCCTTAGAAAACACAAAAAATACATGCCCGATAAATTACGTAGTAGGCTAACACCACATCACTCCAAAACACCACACATGTATGGCCTACCCAAAATTCACAAACATGACATTCCCTTACGACCTATTGTCAGCTCCAGAGATTCTCCTTACCGTGAATTATGCAAGTTTCTCCTTCCAATAATCATTCCTTTGGCTAACAACACAACATCACACGTAAAGAATTCAAAAGAATTCACTGAAATGACAAAAACCATGAACATAAATAATAATGAAAATCTTTTAAGTTTTGATGTAGTTAACTTGTTCACTAATATTCCGGTAAAAGAAACTCTAAGAATAATCGAGCACAGGCTTAACCAAGACACTAAACTTTCAGTACGTACCAAACTGCCTATTCACGTAATGATGGAGCTTTTACAGCTTTGCACTGAATGTAATCACTTTGAAATAGATGGTCAAATATACCGCCAGGATGATGGTATGGCAATGGGTTCCCCACTATCACCTATTTTTGCCAATATCTACATGGAAGAGTTTGAGGAACAAGCAATTGCTTCCTCAAATCTCAAACCTAAGGTTTGGCTTAGATACGTGGACGACACATTTGTCTGCTGGAGTTTCGGTGAACCTAATTTAGAAGAATTTTTAAAACACTTGAACAAGGTTTCACCCACCATTAAATTCACCATGGAAAAAGAAATAAACAATAAATTATCATTTTTGGATGTAAATATAGAAAAAACAAAACATGACCTAAAAACATCAGTCTACAGAAAACAAACTCACACAGGCAAATACCTCAATTTCAATTCTAACCACCCACAAACTGTTAAAGAAGGTGTAGCCTTCTCTCTCTTTGATAAGGCCCGAGCCATATGCTCAGACAAAACTAAACTAGACAATGAACTAAACAATGTTTCCAAAGATCTAATAAACAATGGCTACCCTCAGTCTCTCATAAACAAATGCAAACAGATAATAAAATGCAAACAAACACCCACTGACACAGAAAAGCCTAAAGCCTTCATGTCCATTCCATATACGCCTAACCTTACAGAAAAAATCAGATGCATAGCTAGGAAATACAAAATCAGAACATCATTCAACACACAAAGCACATGAAGACAGTCTTTAACTAAAACTAAACCAAAGAATGAGGAGCAATCCTCCAAAAATGTAGAAAAATACATAGGGGAAACAAAGAGACCACTGGAAGTTAGGCTAAAAGAACACAAAAATAACATTAAAAAAGGAAACACTACACATTCTAAATTAGCTGAACATGCCTGGAACAATGAACACAGATTTAACTGGGATAACACTAAAATACTTCACAGGGAACCACATTTTTTAAACGTAAATTCATTGAAGGTGCCTTTATGAAACTAAATAATCAACAAGTAATCAGTCAAAGTAGCATAGAAGTTAGACCCATGTGTGTTCCTTTACTTAAAAACACTCTTGATAAGAAGTTCAATACACTCATGACATCATCTAACCAGAATCCTACACCACATGCACCTACAACAAACACCCTATGAGACTACGTCCCCATACCTGATTCACCGCATTTTTGGCAATCTCGGAGCGTACGTCCCTGACCTCGTCAGTCTGTGTATGGTTGGTGTGAAGTGTAGTGTGTATGTTTGTCTTCTCCCCGTGTTTTTTTCACCTTGGAGGGAACTTCGTAGACACTGCATTTGGATTGTATCATCCTCACTTCGTTCCTGGGACGTCTAGACGCCATCGTCACTGCGGGTCGTAAGACTTCATCATTTTTGTAATAGTTGATTATTGTATTGTTTTATTCCTAATAAGTGTTGTCTTTTCAGGTTAAAATGTAATTGTAATAGTAGTCTCAGTCCTTCCGAGTCATATATATAATTTTTTGTGCATGTTGCATGTTATTTTACATTAATAGTGCTTTTCAGGTACCATATATTTATGATTAGTTAATGTAATCTTATTTCAGTCTTATTTGAATATTAATTTCAATTGTGTTTTGACATTTTTCGTTGATATCGCGACCTTGACAGCGCCTAATGGTTAGCCTATATTAATTTAACCCTGTTAATATTTTTTTATATTTAGTAGAAGTTTATTTTGTTGTACCCCATTCTAGGATCTAGGTTAAAATATAGATAATCATTAAAGTAGATAAGTTTATTAGTTTAAGAACGTAGTTTTATAACATGTTTGTGTAGATGTAATTTAGTTTTTAGTACTTGAAAAAGGTTTGGGTTTTACCAAATCGAAACGTCGTGATTGTTAATTTTCACGTAATGATAGCAAATGTCCAACTACCTTTGTCTCCCTCATCTGATACTCCATCATTAAAAAATTTCAAAAACAAACTAGTAGTTTTATATCGTTCAAGAGATCAAAAGAAACACAGCCAGCTTTTATGACTAGTATTATACTACTTGCCTTCCCTTTGGCTCTATTGAGGAAGGGATCTCTCAATGGGGTTATTTGATTTATTTACGACCAGCAAGGTTTACTTTTGAAGATAGAGGTTTACTGATTCAAAACAAAATAAATAACTAAATAATACGTTTAATTCTCTAGGTAGTGATAGTCAGACAGTAAATATTAGACGGTTTAAAATTCTGATTTGCACGTTGTTCTTATATCGTTGGACTTTTGAAGTTTACACTTAATTAAATAAATTAAAAATTTACAGTTTATTTGAATATTGAAATCTTTCAATGAATGATCAAATGTACGTCTTTCTAGATGTATATGCTTTTGTGTATACTATTCTGTCCCTCATACCACTTACATGTAATATTAAACGTAGTAGTTGTTTTAATAAGAGTAAACATTAGTGGCTAGAGATAATATAACGAATGGTTTGGTGTCCTAATATTTTTAGTAAATAAATAATGAACATGATAGATAGTATTGCATTAATAACGTATAGTATACATAATTATTAATGTATGTATTAACTTGTATAGTTATATTGAGGGTGAACCTAATCCATTTTGTTACAAGACAGTAGCTTTTACTGTCTTGTAACAAACCTCAAACCTCAAAGCTGATAGATTATGAATAAAAAAAGAAGACTTGTGCCATACAAGATGCCTGACTGCCATTAGAATGTTATTTTTAATACTGTTTAATTTTATGTAATGTTTGAATTGGAGAAATTTTAATGTCGTCATAATTTACAACTTATTTTATTATGTTTCAAATAAAAACATTCATATTCAGTAATAATAATGCATTGATGTATAGCAGTCCACTTTCAGAGTGTTTATAATATATAGAACGTATTAATACGTTTTTGTAAATACATAAATACTTGATGCAGATTGTAAGCTGAGAAAAAGTGTCATCCATAAGTTTATATTTAAGAATGAATTATTTCCCACTCATTCATAACATTCATAAGCCAGGCACAGGCACTTATGACCTAACATAATAGTTACACACAATTAAACTTAAAGTAGCGGGTGACCGAACTTTGCTCGAAAAAACATAACAATTATAGTTCGGGCAAACAACGATTATTTCATAATGGTTAACCTTATTCTGCAAAATAAATAACCTTATACTGCTAAATAACTATAGCAAAATACACAAAACGACACTCATGGAAACACTTCACTCTAACCGATTTTAACAAGGTAAACCCATACAAAAATAAAACTAATTGAGAAGGAAAATGCACAAACAAATAATAAAAACCTTATAATACTCAAGATCAGCCGTTCTTGGTTGATGTGAGTTGTCCTCTCATCATACCAGCTGTGATGAATATTTTTTCTGCTAGAAGTCGATAACTCTTCCATATTGTTTTTTCTGCAGGAAGTCGATAAAATGGGACATCTAAGCGGTAGAAATCAGGATTTTTTTCCAGGCTTAAGACCTGTGCCAATCAATTTCTCGTAGTCGAAAACCAAACCACCCAAAAAATTTTTAAATAAAAAATATTTGGAACCATAAAAACTTTCGTCTGGAAACTTTTTGTTTTAGATAAGAAAGCAACTTACTAACATGCACAGCTATTCCCATATTTATTTGAAGGTGTACTAATAAATATAATATAAAAGTTCTAGACTTTAAATAAATTAAAGATATAATGAATAATAAATGAATAAATGAATATATTTCCTTAGTTTTACAAATCAAACATACAGTTTCTATGGAAATAAATACCGCCATCTCTTCCAGTAATGATGGCTGGTGTCCACTATGCCTGTCACTAATTATCAGTCATTATGTTGCTTCTACTGATAACGTGGCTCCTGTGGCATTTGGCAATCCTTATTCCAATACAAACGAAACACAATATTCCCCTTAAAAAACAACTTAACAACAACAAAAAAAAACAACTTAACAAAATAGTGTTACTATTAATAGATTTATTTTATTCCTAATCATAACCTAAAATTCTATCTTTACAAGTTTACACTATACTATACTAATAATGAACAAAAAGAACATGCTACAATATATAAGGCAACTCTTAATATTACTTTTTACTATTTTTTCTAAAGATTGTTAAATTTAAACTATAACATGTTTAAATTTAAACTATAATATGTTAATGTTGTTTATATTGATGTTGTAATACACTAAATATGTTGCTAAATAATAATTTTGTATTCATATAATTTCAAAAAACCAGAAGATGAAATAAAATACACATACATTTAAACATGACTCAGAAAGAATCTGGAATATCGTCCAGAAGAGAGGGATTCAGTCGAGTGAACTGAATAGAATTAAAACCCAATATTGTCTCTTTTCACTGGCTGATATATGATTGCATCACTTGTATGTTTTGTACTGCTCAGAGTCGTCTGTAATGGCTTACGAACTGCTGTCTTCTTATGTAAAACTGGCATACAAACTCAGGCCTAAAATTGACAAAAACTTATATATTTACGAAATCATATAATATTCCAGTTCTATTTAATAAATATAAGGGAATTTAAGGAAGCAATTTATACATTAAGATATCAAAAATACTTATGAATCGTCAACGTGGAAACTAAAAAGAGTCCATCACTTCTAAATTATTCTTATCGTGAAAAAATAAAAATATACATACTGAGTGTACTAAAAGTCTGGGTACGGCATAATATTTGTTTAACTATTGCAGATTATGCAATACCTCTTTACACATATATATTATACCTGAAAATCTATTTTTTCAAGCAAATATAGTTTTCATGTGATACTGGGGACGTCCGACAAGTATTTGGAATAAAAATTATGATATACGTTGAGATGTACATCATATTAAAGGTCTCTATTAGTCACATTGCCACCAACTCGACAACAAAGGTTATCTTTACTACTACAGTGTACAAAATTTTATTACTATCTTTTTATAATTGTATTTATCTTAATTTTAATTGAAACATATATTGCTAATTTATAATAAACTGTGTATTAATAACATATTTCTTACGGGAATAAAACTTAACTATATTTAAGTATAGACTTCAGTAGCAGTATACTGCATTGTTCTAACACTGATTCAGAGCTAGTTTTATGTATTTCAAATGACCTTCATTTAACAATTTAAATCCTTTACCCTTTAATTTGTCAAGGATCAACAAATGTGAGGTAGTTTATTACTTAATTAAAGAGTAAAGCATATGTTCGGTAAGTACAATTAATAACTGTGTCTAACAGTTTAGTAAAATACCAAAGAACAGTGATTTCAATACAATTGAAAACGAATAAAGTAATAAATAAATACTCTCCATTTAAACATTTATATTTCTGTTTGTGGTGCAGGTTAAATTTATAACAGTTTTACATAGATAAATGTAAAGTATTTGTTAATGATCCTTAAGTATAAATATAGTTTAATAAAAGATGCAGCGTAACAAATACGAATACCTCCCTGGAGAATGGGAGGGAATGAAATAATACGTTCTGACGTCAGCGGAAAATTTAATTGCATTATTTATTTTGTGAAATAAGATAAAACTTTACATTCATTCATAGATATTCATACACTAAGGTTTATGGCCTACCAATATGAATAGTTGTTCAATAGTTGAGTCTCGTGTCTCACTGAAAATAATTTCGAAGTAATAAACGGTATTGCTTGTTGGTTTGTAGTAATGAACTCCTACTAACGAATTGTGTTACTATATTTTTTTTTCATTGACAAACCTTTTATTTATTTATTTTTAAATATTTTATCTCTTTATTTTTATTTTGGTTTGTAGAACAACTAACAACTACTGAAACACGCCCTCAAAAGTGTCACTGAAACACACTTTTGATAACTATTAGGAATATGGTATGTTAGAAAGCAATATACTGCTCACTAGGTAAGACTTTATTTTGCTTTCTAAAATGTATGACGTATCTAAAATATTCTAAAACAAGTCAATAGTGATCAAATAAATCCAACCATCATAATCCAATTAGGATCACCAATCCTGGACAGCGCTTACACAGAACACGGAGCCCCATGACATACTGGATAAGGGAAATAAACTGAGTGTGTCTCATTATTTTAACTATTTTTTCTTTTTTTTTCTAATAACCATTTGCATTAATTCTAAGGCTAAATAAAATCATAACCCTCTTCATATACAGTGGATTGATACTATCTACCCATGGTCCCTAAGGTTACATGAGCCCTCAGCACGCCACCTTTCCTGGGAAAAATTCCTTTATGATTGCCTTCCATTCTTTGCGATTCCTTCATTGACCGTTGAGGTTGTCACGATCTTTTAATGATACCACTTTGGAAGTAGATGATTAGCAAGAGAAAGAGAATTTATAGCAATAAATACCTAACTGACTAAAGTACTACTGACCTTCATTCCTTATGACTTAAGAAGTTAAAAGCAGTGACGTAACTCTTGTGTAACTATTCAACACCTGAACTTGGAAAAATGAAATAGGCCTAGATGACGACAGAAATACTCCTTTTCCCATCATTGAATGTATCGTATCCCAGATATAATAATCAACAACATATGTGGCAATAATGATTGGGATATTTATATGAAATGGAGTGGAAATAAATTAAATATTTATTTTACAGTATTTAAAATAAATGTATCTCGTTACAACAATCATTTTAAATTTAGATTATGATGAACTGATTTCTTTAAGTAAACTCGAATGAACAACTATCAATATTTGACATTCTGCTATTTTTATTTATTACGAGTATATACAAATTGTAAAGGTCTTATAGTTTTAGATTCGTATGTAAGAGAAAGTTGCTGTCATGGCATATTAAAAATAAAATAATACATCCACGCTGTGCAAAAACTGTAAAATATTGGTCTTGCCTGGCATAGGCAGAAATGAAACGTTCATACAGCTATAGGCCTACTTATAATGTTTATTATTGGGTTATAAACTGACTTTTCGTTATACTTTCACATTTTACGCAATACATACATGTTTTTAATGAATTAAAAAAAAAAAAAACTAGTATACCTGATAAAACAATGAATTTATTTGAGTATAAATATAAACTTTTTAAACATAACACCAAGGTCACTTTAATTGAGCAAGCCTTATGCAATCACTTTATCACTAACGCAATGACATGGAGTAACAATACATTTGAATAAATACGTGAACTCAACTAACCATAATAGTTCATGGCTTTAAAACCGAAACAATGGACTTTAAAGTTCATGTCGTTTGATTCAGTTCAACAATAATTCACATAATGTCAGGGAAACGGTTGTGTAATTACGATTCCTTACTCTTCTTAAACTTGTTAGTAGCTTTAAGTATTTAGGACATCGACAAGTATGAAAGGAAACCTCTTTACAACTATTTATTTGTTATTTAAAAATAATTATATGAATAATACGTACACAGTATTTAAAACTAAAAAAATAACTAAATCATGAAGGATTCCTTTTAAATCTTTACAATCGCGTACTATTAATTATGTTTGCTACTTAATAAAAAGAATATTTAAAAGAAATACTAAACGGAAACTATCAGAAATTCAGAATAACTTTTAACTGAACATGTATTTTATATTTAGAAGTAAATATAGACAAATAATTAATATGATTTGAACGGTTTAAAATTGAGCAAAATATAAATGTGCGCAAAATGTATCTACATTAAATAGGTATGACCTGTATAAAGTATTTAACATAAAGTTAACAAACGAACCAAAAAGCAATTTAATCTCACACAGATTACATCTTAAATCAACTTCTACTATAAATTTTGTTACACAAGTTCAAAGGTCGTTTGGCTGAGTAGTACTAAAGTATCGAATAACAAGCTATTACTCATAGGTTAAAGGGAAATGTATTCAAAGAAGGATAGTGAAACATATTAGGTACATTTACGAATTATTTTAATTTTGTACTGGAAAAATATAATGAAAACATAACTGATATAATAACTACAAACACCAAAAAGTATCTTTTATTTTGGAATTATAATAGTATTCAGAGCAATATAGTCTTAAACCCTTTAAATTAACTATAATGATGTATTATTAAATACTGAATGAATATGATTAGTACCGAATAATCACCATTTATTCCACAAATACATAAATAAACTAGTTCGTCAAGGAACATGGTATACAGAAATGCAATTTATCTCATGGGATTAATTAATACTTAATTTTCTTTATAGAAAAATATTATTTAATGAAATACTATCATGATATATTAACATAAAAATTCTCTTTAAAGTCCTCTGTAACCTATAGCATTGTGTTTATGCCTCCAGCTGCACCTGTAGGATACAATTTTATGATAATAAATAGCTTTTTCCATGTTAAATAGTGAGCCTCAAACGTTTTGCTTCTTGTGGTCTTACTACAGAATCAAGATCTAATAAAAACAAACATTATTTAGCAACGACTCTTTTATCTTTCACGTAACCATCCTAGCTTAGTTATGGGACTTGATATTCCTTAGTATTAAAGACTTGCAGGACTAATTGCTTATACCTCGCCATCTTGATTCCTGGGCAATAAAGTGTTTAAAATGTGTACGATTTTCTTCTATTAATTTTTGTATCTCAGATAGTAGAATACGTTGCAAATAAAACCCCAAGTTAACACATTGCCTTAAAATCCCAAGTTTATAGGACTATCTTTAAATCTGATTTATACAAAACGCATTATAATATTTATAGCGTTATTATCACAAGCTATACAATATTATAACAGGAGGAATTACGTATAATTTGTTGTGCCTTCATATACGTACTTTTACATATATATTAGGTCGAAAAAGTCAGAAGTAAATTACAAAAGCAGTTCCATTTCTCATATTCTATCGTAAACTATAATAGTTTCTACCTATAACTTGTCAATATTTGTTATGTTCATGTCAGGCAAATACACAATAATTTTACTACTTTATGTAAATATTTTGCTAGGAATAATATATTATAGGTTTGTTAAGAAAGTTTAGAGACCGTAGCACTATCTGAAAATCTGTAACTGTTCTAAGAGCCAAAATACATTAGTTTTGATCTTATTACTCCATCATAAGCTTACTATTCAAAACATTAACCGATAGTATTAAAGCACAAGTTCACACAATAGGTATTTATACCGAAATTTTGCTCGCACAAATAACATTCCAGTAGCATGGTAGAGCAATAAACGTTTAGGTACCCTCAAAGCAATGGAAGGATTTTCAACATAATTAGTGATTGATTATTTCAAAGTAAATTACATACCATAATTCAATAAACTAATACAATCCAATAGTGAACTCTATTTTATGTTGTATGCACAGCCAATGCCTCTATATCTAACCTGTTTTAGTTGAATTTGATGTAATATTTTCCTATAATAATACTTTTTATTCCTATAAATTATTATTCCTATAAATACACAGTGTTAATTATTTTGATAATACACATCTAACATTGAGGTAGTAGGCCTGGCTGTGATACTATAGTTTTTATATCATCTTTATTGATAAATTATTATTTTTTCTAAATAATTGCTTCATCGTATTCATTTATGAACTAAAATATGTCTAAAATAAATCTACTAAAAACATTTTGTTGTTGTTGTTAAAATGAGAGACCTATCCTCCTTCTTAACCTTACTCTGTCCATCCCTCATAGACTATTGATCTGTGCGAGGAACTTATTCAGACATAGTAAGGGGGCGAACCAGTACAGTAGAAGGTGAATATTACTGATAAATCTTGATAAGTCTAGGCCGGATTCGATCCAGCGCTATCTCTAACCCAAGCTCAAAGTCCAGACGACTTAGACCGGTCGGCCACTGGCTCGCCCAAATTTATCTGTTTAAAATTTTTTTTAGTATTAGTAATATTCAATGGAATTTAATTTTCGCATATAATTAGGTTAAATACGCGCAATTTTATTCTAATACAATAAACAAAAATGTTTTCTACACTTACTATAAATGAAAATCTTCCCTTGCCGAAACAGTAAAAAAAGAGCTTCCAGATACTTTTGGTTGCATGCATATATTGGGACTCTTTTAACTTTAAAAAATACTCACATTTAATTACAATGGGTTAAAACTCCCAAGTACCAGGAACTAAGTCGGGAGAGAGTCCCATTACTGTTACAAACTACGGGATGAAATATTGCTACCTGTTAACACTTAATTCACTTCTTTTTTACTTTTCACTATTGGGAGCATGTATGTCCATAAATTGATTACAATCAAGATGTTAGGAGGTGTAAAATCCTCTTGAAATAAATCCTAGGTAGAAGTTCTAAATAAAGTGTCATTTGAACAGAATGCAAACTTAATTAAATAGAAAAAATAACACAGATTGTAGTAATTGAAAATACATCCATTATACAGTAAAGTTTCGGGAAACCATAGGGAATTTGACATGTTGGTAAAATAAAATGTTCCACCATAATTTATAGTTATGTCTGTTTACTTTTAATGCAATTGAATATTTTATTCAAACATTTCAAACATCATATTCTAAAAATACAGTGCACATAATCGTTCTTCAAACGTAAAGCTACCTGGGGGAAAGTCGTGGTCACACTGACACACTTTAGCGTCTTTTAATATGGATAGATATTAATTGACCAATATAACAAAGTAAAACTAGTTTCTAACGACTAAATTTTATATTGAAAAAGCACGCTCAAAAGTAATTATATTATAATAAAAACAATAATATTTATAGTATAAAATATGACTCATTGTAAGAGCATTTAAATATTTGAATTATAACTAAATGAATTGTCATCATAATTACAATAAATGTTGTAATTATCGTATGGAAGGTTATTCTTTAAATTACGTGCCTTGAATAAATTATTATGAATATGTGTAAATTCGTAGATAGTAATGATAAATCATTATTTTAGTAACTCAAAGAAAGGAAATATTTTGGATTATTATCAAATATAAAATATGAATTTAAAAAACTTTGAACAAAACAAACTAAGATAATTTATTAGTAATGTAGCTACACATATCAAAGTGTAAAAACAGAAATTGAAATACAATAGACAGAAATGTCAATTTAATAAGGATCCGGGACTCCACCTGTTCGGCTTCTGCTTGTCTAACTCTCATCTTACACTTTTTACCACTGACATGTTTATTCAAACATAACCTCTACGTGTATGAAAACACAGCTACTCAGACCGTAAAGCATTTTCATCACAAAATGCTCTCTTTCAACATATTTTCATATTTGATTGGATCTTTTAGAGTAATGTTATATATTTAAAGACATAAAAACAATAAGTAAACGAAGAAATACCATACCAATTTTAACAAACACTCACTTTTTAAAGGTGTGTTAGAACACCTTTAAAAAGTGAGTGTGCTAAGATTATTACCTCTAAGAAAAAAATAAATAAAAATCTTCTGAAAGAGGGAAGATTTACATAAAATCCTGATTAGTTATAAACATATATAAAAAATAAATAAAAAATAAATAAATAAACATTTCATTTTTTTAATTTCAGAAACAGTATCTACTACTAATGGCTCTTAGTCTACAAAACTACGGCAAGTTTAATACAATTTCAAGTCCACTATTAAAAAAATAGAGAAAAGCTGTTGGTGGAAAAAAAGTGTTTAGAAACATTAAATGTTTCGATAACATACGTGTCTTCTACCATTATCTTGTGTTGTATAATACGACACATACATTTTAAAAGTATTTAAAAAATCATAAGCTTTCCAAGTGGATATAATTATGATGATATTTAAAAAAAATGTAGTAGCGATTTTCCATCCGCCTCACTGACCACCAATACTTAGCGTTGTATCTTCATTATTTAGTGGTAATTTTGAAGCTTTTGCTTAGAACGCCAATATTTATAAATATTCTGAAAATTTGTATTTTTTTTATAAGTAGTAACCATTAGGTCAATATCCATGATTGATTTTAAACGAAGGAGTTTAATATACACAATTCAAAATATTTTCCTTGCGTTATACCAAATTTGAACTTGTATTAATATGCTCTGGATAAATAATCCCACGTGATTAATTATTTCTTATTTAAACAAATTGCAACGCTGATAGTTTGTTTCGAAACAAGTTAGTTTATTTAAAAAGTTACTATAGCCTTGTTAAGCATATTTTTAAATGCAATTATTTTATTTTGGTATTTTATTTCATAATTGCAATAAGTTAGAAAGTTGTAATTATAATTTAGACTAAGTAAGAGGAGTTGAAAACATTTTTTAAATATAGTTTAGATTACAGTTTTGATTGCTCCACTTACTATGTAGAAGGATAATTATGGTAATTAAAAAACTGCTAAACATAAGAACGTTTAGACAAATAGTGAAAGTTAACCAAGTAACTGAGGTATAAAAGAGCTTTATTTTCAACGTCACATGTCTACAGTTTATAAAATTTATGTTGGTTTTAATTGTAGTTAGCAAACCGAAAACTGCAAGAGAGGCTCAAAATAGAGTCCTCAATATAAATATCAAGCTTTAAAAATACAAATATATTTTCAAAACACTGTTTCAGTAAGTATCACTATTTTAGTAATTTAAATAAAATAATGATCTAACTTAGTCTCTAGTAATAATTACACGATGTATCACTACCACTGTACGTGTATGGGTGGGTGGGTGGTCACTTCCACTGTACGTGTATGGGTGGATGGGTGGGTCACATGTATTCTGGGCCAACACATACTAACGTAGTTTAATCTACTTGTTGTCTTATACATCTGTTTACTGTATGAAGCTGAAACTACTTGTGATATTATTTTTTGTATTGTATGAATTTATTGTATTAAGAACGTTCGTGTTCAGGAGAAAAAATTAATAAAATAATTAATAAACAAAGGGTTTGGTGTAAAACGTTGATTTTTTTCATATTCTTGGAATTAACAACTAATGACTAGTTAAAATAACAAAAATCATGAAAATTATGAGACCCCGATTCACTCGTTTTACCGCTTTTAGTTCAGGGTAAATATAAGTTTAAATAAGCTTTATTATATATTTCTAATACTCTCTATACATAGTAATAATAAAATAGTATAAAGAAAATTTTTGGTAAAATGATAACAGTATTTATTTATGAATAGCCTATACCGTGTACTAACCTTATACATAATTTGGAACAATGTTATTTGAATATGAACAATTAAAAATGGTTAATGAATAACTCAAATATGGGCTCTTGTTAGCCTAACGGTTAGTACTCCTGCCTTCAATGCAGGAGTTTGCGCGTTCAAATCGTGGGAGGTCCTAATAAATTTAGTTTTAAGGGTTTGAACCAACAACATTTGGATGGTCAAATAATGTCCGTTGGTGTTGAAATAGTAAAAATAACAAATAAATAATAATGAAATTGTATATAAGATTAATTTCTAAGTTTTTTTATTTGTTTGATAATATTTTGAGGGACTTTACATAATATTTATTTGTATGTTGATAAATTGTTAATAAAAACTCATTTTATTAAATGCCATTTTTATCTAAACAATTTATCTACTGCATAATTTTATATGATTTAATACCAGTACTCAAACAGTGTTAAATAGATTTATAGTGAAAATTAGGAGTAAGAGACCGTCCATATTGGCTCGGAATTAATGAAGATATAAATTATCAGTTGGTCTAAGATCTTATAATTATAATGTGTTAACAACGACGAAGTATGTATACTTAATGTGTACCAACTGATATCTGTACACTCAACACTAAAGGGCCTTCTGTACAGTTGTTCAAGGTGGTCCTTTATTGTGTAGTCTCATCTGTATAAATCGTAATTAATGTAACTCAACTAAAAATCTTGCTGCTACAATGTGAGATGTTTACGTCTATATCCATATCCAAGCGTGTCATAAGTGCATTTAGAAACCGACATCAAGGTCACTAATACTAATTTCACTGTTAATTATACAATATTAATGGTGCCTTTAGGTGTTCGAGAAAAAAGTTAAAGAGAAAGTAAATAAAGTTAAAAACTCAGAAAAACACGTAATTTAATATTTCACAATCTACATTAAAATTGCGCAGTATAATTTAGTTTACTAGAAATGTATACCATATTACATACTGCTTGATATTTTTAACAAGTGTTTTTCACTTATATTGAAGACGCCATAACCCGTCAACTCATGACACGGCGAGGAACCAGCGGCAAAGGGTGAATTTCCATGACAAAGGGCTATCAAGGCGAATATTATGGAGCTGACAAATATGACAGACGTGGTGATAAATTAAATACCTATATATGCCTTTACTGTAGACAACTTGGACATGTGGTGAGAGACGTTCAGAGTGAATTTCAACACAGATTAATACGTCTGTTTTATTGTATTCAAACTAATAAAACTATAAAATTAAGTAGGCCTATTCTAAGATTGTATTTGTCATTGTTTTATGGTTTTATTAAATCAAGAATTTTTGGTGTCAAAAGTTTTTTATTTTAATTTATCATTTGTATGACTGTAACCAAAAAACAATCAATTAATTGTTAGTAAACATGGTTCCAATTAAAAGTAACAGTTAAAAACACGTTGTTTGTGTTCCACTACCCTCAACACTAACAACTATTTCGAAAATTATTGGTATGTGTGAAAATGTTTGAGTACATAATGAGTTTGGGCTTCTTCTTAGACTATAATCGAAATGTGTATTTTAGGATGCAAAATGAACTAAATAAGTAAATGACTTTAAATGGAAAAAAGTACAATATTACCTATAAAAACATTTAAACATTGGATAAATCTACCCCCAAAAAACCTTCAGACTCACAAAGTTGACAATAGTGCATGTAAATATTACAAACATAGGTACAGATTTATATTGTAGTGTATTTAAAATCGACTACACAAATTATATCAAACTTTTTTTAAATTTACATTAAGTACTACTACTGTATATCGTATTGTATTTTACATTGCGTACTACTACTGTATATCGTATTGTGTTTTACATTGCGTACTACTACTGTATAACGTATTGTGTTTTACATTGCGTACTACTACTGTATATCGTATTGTGTTTTACTAAATAATGCCCAATTACAGTTCACACAGTTGATTTGTGTGTACCTAGCAACATACACAATTATAAGTTTTAACCTATAAACCTACAGTATATATCACGACAAAATAATATATTATTAAACTTTTAATATTTGTTTAACATTAAAAAATAACTGTGTAAATGTCAAGTATTTGTAACTAATCCAACCTTTCAAATGTTACGTAAACTTAGGCATTTGTTAAAATTATTAATTTGTTTCACATAGTATATCGTTTAGTGGATTATATTTATTCATTGCTAACAACTTTTATATAATATCATAATATTATAACCACTTAAAAATATGTCCATGTATATTTCTTTACGAACATTTCACCAAATACCACTGTAATATATTTGTAATTACTAATATATAACACTTGCAAATTATAGACTTAGAATATATTTTTTATACTACAGAATATTCAAAAGTTATCTTACTTTATTGTTTATTTATACTAGTTATACCATTATTCTTAGTAACTGTCGAATAATCCTATAGCAAAATGTTACTTACCCATTCTAAAAATGAATATATTGCAGCAATTTCCGTTGCGTGTACGAGAAATAATCCCTCTAAAACTGTCACCAATACACCGTAAAGTGTAGTAACTGCCACATTCATTCTGCATACGGCGTAATAGGGACGGGAATGTGCTATTTAGTTTATTTAAAGTTTACCTCTCAAATTCTCCACTTATGATTTCTTCTGATTCATGGGTCTCTTATAAAACTTGCTTAACTTTTCATCTACATAATTTATTCGTAACTCAACGTTGTATAATAAAAAAATGATACTTTTAACTACACTATCCAAATAAAATTATAATGTGAAAGATATTTCGAATATACTATACATAATATTCCATTTCACAACTATTCTTACCATAAGGCAAGTAATATTTCAATTTTAAATTGTTTCTTTTTTCCTTATTATAATATTAACATTGTAACTTGCTTACAATCTGATTTACTGATTACTCACAAAATAAAAGAAAGTTCAGCTTCATTAATTTTTGTTCTTGTATCACCCTATGGTAGTAAACTATATCAGCAGTAAAAATTACAACACCTAAGCAATGTTTAGACAAGATATAAAAACTAAATTTTTGACTTAAACAAATTAAGTCTGAAAACAGACTGATTAAAAAGATACTTTTACATAATTATGAAGTTTTTATTTTGAACTATGCTATCTCTGAAATTCTGTAGATTTAAATACATTTTACACTGATCAAAGATATTGTTCTATGTCTAACAAATAAACTAAATATTAATTAGATTCAAAATGCATACTTAAAACTAAAAACAGTAGCATTTTTTTATCTATTAAAACCGAAATAAAATGTTCCACGTGAGATATGTGTAAATAAAAACTACTCTGGAAGTTCAAAGTTAGAGTCATTCAAGACAATAAAAAAAAGTTTTAGTTGTACAACGTAACTTCATAGGTTGTACAACAACCTTCAATATTCATATGTTTTTTGTAACAGCAATGAGTTATATTTATCATTCTACTATTGGAAATACATTATTTTGTTCTACTAAAATGTTTTTCACATCATAAGTTTCTTTCAAGCACCTTTTTCATAAAACAATTTGATAAATAACTAAGTGCATGTAGAACTCTGGTTTATAAAAGTACCACTATCTAAACAATACTAATTAACCACATCCCTGGAATAGTTTTAACATTTATAATTAATTGGCTGATTAAATTGTGTTTCGTCCTGCAATTCGACCTTTTAGGATTATTCTACGTTATATTTAAACCTAGAACTTGTCTCAATACCATATTATAAAAGTATAAAATTCAGTTATAAAACTAAAACACTCTTCTGGACCGAGTTGTGCTGAAAACATTATACAGTATTTAACGTTACTCTCATGAAGGTTGAGTGGAAGAGAGGACTGAATAGTCCCACCTCCGCTTAGTAAAGCCAGTTTTCATTCCATTATAATATGTCCTAACAGACCCTACGGTCCCAAACAACAAGGGTAGTAATAATGGCTGCATAGTAAAAGTTATTGCTTGTAGACTTTGAAAAAAAATCTGTTATTGTTAATCACCCAAGAAAGGCAAAAAAGCTTTAAGTTTCTGTTAATATTCGTTCTTTATCTTAATTGTGGGTTTAAATGAAGGATTTTGTATGTCTTGTCGAATGTTCTAATAAGTTAATATTTTATAATACTTTAATGATTATATTAGGCTATATTTAAAATAGTTTAAAACTATTTATATCCTTTGTTGAAATTGGTAATTTAATTAACTGAGTTAAATACATTTCTGAAAGAAACTATACAATAATTTTTCTATTAATTCATAGGAAATGCAATAATAAGTAACATGTTATTAGGAGTTAGGTATTTCATTTTAGGAACATTTTTATTCTATTTTCACACTAACATAGGACGACTTCTGAGGGGATCAGTCTTTCTTTAATAATAAAGCTACGTGAAATGTTCAAGAATATGTGCATTACATGCTATAATTTGCTAAATTAAACGCAATGAATGGATGTTGTAAAGAATCTATGTATCAAAAAGTAAATCGATTTGAGATTTGAAAGTTTGATGTGGTTTTAACTAATTGTTGCCTTAACATTTCAATATTATTTTGTAATTTAGGGAACTACATTACTTTAAAGCTGGTTAAAATACAATGAGCTCAAAGTTTAGTATATGCTCATCTCTTTCCTATCGGTCATTAATCAGCACTTGGATGTGTTTGATCTCCTGAGAAAACTTCAGATGTATTGAACGCTTACATTAACCCCACTTGGATGTGTTCGATCTCCTGGGGAAACTTCAGATGTATCGAACGTTTACACTAATCCCACTTGGATGTACTAGATCTCCTGGGGAAACTTCAGATGTATCGAACGTTTACATTAACCCATCTTGGATGTGTTCGATCTCCTAGGGAAACTTCAGATGTATTGAACGTTTACACTAATCCCACTTGGATGTAGTAGATCTCCTGGGAAAACTCCAGATGTATCGAACGTTTATATTAACCCCACTTGAATGTGTTCGATCTCTTGGGGAAACTTCAGATGTATCGAACATTTACACTAATCCCACTTGGATGTAGTAGATCTCCTGGGAAAACTTCAAATGTATCGAACGTTTACATTAACCCATCTTGCATGTGTTCGATCTCCTGGGGAAACTTCAGATGTATCGAACGTTTACAATAACTCCACTTGGATGTGTTCGATCTACTGGGGAAACTTCAGATGTGTCGAACGTTTACATTACCCCCACTTGGATGTGTTCGATCTCCTGGGGAAACTTCAGATGTGTCGAACGTTTACATTACCCCCACTTGGATGTGTCCGATCTACTGGGGAAACTTCAGATGTATCGTACGTTTACATTACCGCCACTTGGATGTGTTCGACCTCCTGGGGAAACTTCAGATGTATCGAACGTTTACAATAACTCCACTTGGATGTGTTCGATCTACTGGGGAAACTTCAGATGTGTCGAACGTTTACATTACCGCCACTTGGATGTGTCCGATCTACTGGGGAAACTTCAGATGTATCGTACGTTTACATTACCCCCACTTGGATGTGTTCGATCTCCTGGGGAAACTTCAGATGTGTCGAACGTTTACATTACCCCCACTTGGATGTGTCCGATCTACTGGGGAAACTTCAGATGTATCGTACGTTTACATTACCCCCACTTGGATGTGTTCGATCTCCTGGGGAAACTTAAGATGTATTGAACGTTTACAATAACTCCACTTGCAAAACTTTCACACAAAATGCCTTTTTCTATCATATTCATTTTATTTTAATAAAAAATGAGACAAACTGAAGACGATTATTACACGTATGTATAAAAATCCATAGAAAAGCTTTATTGTAAAACAGTTTGAAATTAAGTTTTTCATATAAAGACCAAAAACATTAAAACCACAATTAGTATATTTTCTTTAGAGATGTAATTCCTTGAACTTATTTCAGAGCTTTAATACGTTGAAAGTGATGATGGTAAGTAGAATTCCATATTACCCACGATATGCCCCCCCCCCCCGTTAGTATAAAATGACAAATAATTATCCCAAGAAAACGTGCATGGTAAATTATGGTAATTTTAAAAATAAGTGAGTTTCCATTTCGGTTTTTGATAATGATCAGATATCCCATCACTTCAAGCCAATCTCATACATCATTTGGAAAGAATAAATCCTTAAATATGGTTAAATGAATGTTTCTTCCTATTGCGTCAATAAAAATGAGGCTATACTGATAGTATTCAGTATCAAAGTCATGGTTTCTTGGATTTTACAGGAGTTTATAATATGATTTTAGTATTTAACATTTAATAGTATTAAGTATTTTAAGTCTCAAAGTATAAAGAATACATTATTTGTTAAATTATAACATTCTTATCAAAACATAACTTTTTATTATACGTATTATTCTTGATATGTCAAAGATATATCATGAAAGAGCACTTGATGAGAAACACATTCATACCACATAGAGATTGTATTAGAGAAGATGCAGGGATCAAGCTGGAGAGTAAAGAGGATTGGTGACATCTGATAACAATATATTCAGGCTGGTGAGACGAGATATTATTGAAATGCATTTCACTTTAGTTCACTTGTGTGGGTCTGGGTTCAAGATTATCTCTTAGTTAAAACTCAATATCAAATATAAAAGTACTAGTTTTGGGACCATTATTATATATTAAAAAGTCTTACAAAAATTTAATTTTATTTATATATTAATATTTTTCAATAAAATATGAAAATCTATTTCAGGAGTGTAAAACACTTTCCGTAAATATTTTACGTTGTATATACTATTTAATTTAAGGAATTATATCACTAAAAAATTTAAACTATTTTACGATTTTAAAACTCCATATTATACAAGAAGAGAGGACTGGTTTTTGTTTAATTACTGTAGTTTATTGCATGTATATTACACGACAGTTTACTTGAAACTATGTAGGGTACTTGAAAACTTAAGATGGCCACAATTAGGATCTCAAGAAGTAAAAATGTTTTACCAAAATTAATATAGGGAACCCTAACTATGTTTTTTGTATATTACAATTACGCAGTTTAAATTTTAAAATCTGGTCGCCATTTTCCATTATGGTGGTCAACTTTAAAATTTATAATTGAACCTACTCTTTTTGTACTATCGATTTAAGTTTTACTGGTGGTTCATAAGCTTTTTATTGTTGTTATTATTTTGATATACTTTAACCGTTTAACTGTTAGAAGGACAGAAAGTTTTACAATTCTTATATCAACAATTTATTAAAGAGGAATGTTTTACCAGTTAAAATACAATAAAGGTTACTTAGTTACCGGCATCACTTATGTTAATTGTGGTCTGTTGTACTTCTTACACTGTACGTGCACTTACCCAATACACAATTGTTGCATTATAAAGGATTTTTAGTAGTTTTTTTAATAAAATTAACATTAAGATTAGACGCATTTGAGAAATTGCAACAGGTTTTTATAATTTAATTAAATAAAAATAATGCACTCTGAGTTAATAATTGTAGTTACAAATGGTAAAACATGCCTAATTAATAATTAGTTGATATAAGAATATCTTAAACTTTCATCGCTTCTAGTGGCTCAACAATTAAGTATATCAAAATAATAACAACAATAAAAAAGTCTTAGAATTACTAGTTAAACTAAATTCATAATAAAAATAGGGGTTTCCATAAGATATTTTAAAGATCATCGCCATATTGGAAAATAGCAACCGAATTTTAAAATTTAAAGTTTGTATTTATAAATAAAACATGAAAAACTTGGTAGAGTTTCACATTTAAAAGTTTCTGTAAAATTATTGCTTTTTGAGATCCCAACTGTGACCACTTGGGTTGGGGCCACTTAGGTTGTGGCCACATGGATTGATCGCCCTGTGTGTGTTTTTACGATAGTACTATCTAAATAAAGCCTTGTTTACAGAATGTTTTAAGTAGTAAACATAAGAGTTCCGACATTTACCAAAATCAGTAAGAAACTAACTGTAAAATGTACTGTGTGAAATTTGTGAAGTGTAAGATAGTGGTACAATGTAGTTGATAAGTTATTTAAACTAAGACAGGAAGGATGAGGAATATATATCACTAAACTATTCTTCCCTCAAGATATTTTCGTACTCATAAAAAAATCAGATTACATCATTTTTTCACTATAACATTTACATTAGTGGTTTTATAATGAAGAGATATTTCTCTTATAGAATCAGATAAAATTGGTTTGTACAACCTATATTTTTACAAGGAATGTAATGGTTTTTATATTTTCATCTAATTATACGTATAGTTTTTCATTTGTTGTTATGAAGAATATTTTTAGTAAATATATACGTTTGACTCTATTATTTTTGACTTTTACTACAAAATTTGTAAACATTTATTAATCAAATTATTTCTTTAACTATCTGATAAAATATTAAAAATATTATATTTAAGGTAATAAACGACCATTGTGTTTTACAAGTTATGACTACGTAATACATTTGTTTTTACTGATTTTTAATTGTTTTGATCCTAGATCCTGCCCAATGGGAAGAAGGAAATTAAGTAACAGGAAGAACGGAAAGTAATCAGGGAAAGTCCCCCTTTTAATTAAATATACAAACTGGATCCAATCAATAGCTATTTCAAGTTGACAATAACAAAACAATAACGTTTTCTTAAAATGTGTGTTAAATAATTATTTTCAATGATAATTATATTAAAATTGTAATTTTCATAGAAAATTTTAGGTGAACTTACTTTAGGATGATATCTTTTAAGATCATACAATTGAAAAATTAATAACATCTTCGTTGAAGTCTGGTATAGTGAAGTCTGTACTCTATACCACATATAAGAAAGCAATACATATATCAATAAATCACGCAAACTGTACGTGACTTTTGTGCTTGCTTGTTTCCTCAATGTGAAGCGTCAACGAATATAAGATCTCTGAATCCAGTGTGAATATTTTATGTTTTACAACACAATTATTAAAACTCATTTAGCCGTTTTAAAAAATTGTAAAAAATCACAGGTAACAACTTGTTTCTTGTTAATATGTGTATCTTGTTCAAAGGGCTAGAATATATCTTTAATTTAAAAATAAAATAATAAAGCAAAATATGATTTACAATAGGTTAACAAATACAGTTAAATTTGTATGATTGTCATGGGTCAATCCTTTTAAGAGAAATCTTGAATCTATTATATTGGTTACTGCATGTGTATATTGGTTTTCCCTTTCTAATAAAATCAAGACAGCAATAATGAATAATATAAGTACTTGTGCTTCATGGAGATATTTCTTTCCATTTAGTATTCTGTTATTTACTAATAGGTTACAATATTATTTTTAATTGACGTTATCTTCAAAGGTTTAGAATAAACAGAATGAAATCATAAAAATGATGTAAATAATTTTATAAAAAAGCTATCAGCAACAGATTAACAACGATTTGAATATTTTCCCAAATGAATCTTGTTACATAAACTATATCTGTACATTAAGAAATTAGAATGATCTGACTTTCTGCCTTTTGATTAACACCCAATCAATTTGCACACCTCGCATTGGAACACTACGTGAATTTACATATGGAATGTGACAAAGAGCTTTGACATAGCTGTGGAAAGTACAGATTGGTTTGTTGAAAGGGAATGAAGAAGAACAATTATCCTATTTTAAGGGTTAGTGAGTAGCTCATTAGACTAGTTTCATTAAGTTGAGTTTGCCTTACCATTTTGGAGAACTTAAGATATTTTAAGCACATTGTTAACATGGTTTTTTTTGTAACATGGTAAAATGTTTACAAAATACCAATATAAAGCACTTTTTTTCAAGGTCTTCCACCAGCAACACTGGCATCATGAAACAACACAAATTTATTTGGTAATAAACAAAACAAGGCTATAATGAGTTTGGAAAATATATGAAAAAAATAAAAGAATAAATATATGGTAAATTATTAATAATATATATATTAGATTGTACGGTTTTCTATAAAATGTAATGATAATAAACGAAAATTATGAATAGGCTCTCTTTCGTTATTCATTGAAGATGACTCACTTAGCTAATAAAGTAGGTTTCCTAGGCATATAAGTATTTTGGAGAAGAAACAGATTTTATTATTTTTTTAAATCTTCTTTTCTGATTGTATAATTTTTATTTTTTTATGAATTGTTGTTAAGCAACTATTTACCATAACATGTATTTAATAACATAGAATTGCATTTCACCTAAGAAAGTTATTTATTTACAAAAATACAATATTTATTTAACACAAAATAATGGAACGTAAATAAAAAAGTAGATATAGTAATAAACATAGAGATTGGCATTTTTTTTATAAAGAGTGTTGGATGCTGTCTAATGAATGTTTCTGTCAATAATAGTTTGCTTAAGTATTTCTACTTGCCCAGGCATTGTGAAATGTACATGGTATGACTGAAGAGGATTTAAAAGGAATATAATGTTAAGGTAACTGTAAATATATAAAATGTATGTTCTATAGTCTAAAATATTGTCTTTTCTAATTAATAACTTTTATTATAAGCAACGTTTAGCAAATGTCATTAATGATCGTAAATTCATATATTTTTAGTTGTAATTTTGAATAAACTTCCATGAAAAATCAATACTTTCTGGAACCTACTAGCTGTTGAATGGTTTTCTTAAAGTCTCATTAAATATAATTATAAAACTAACAAAGTGAGTCATGATGAAAAAAAGAATGTGTTATATTTATTTAATTACCTTAACTCAGGTAGTATGGAATTATTAAGAATTCTAGATTAGATCTATAATTAGATAATCTTTTTATAATTAGAGACTGTTAACATTTACTTTTACTATGATGTCGGTCATCGTAACAGTGTAGGATGGTCGTGTATATTCCTAGCATAACAAATTATGCATGATGTGTATTTATAAGGAAAGAAGAAATGTATTTATAATAAGAACACCTCTTAAATTGTGTATAATACATTTTCAAATCTTCTTTAAAAACAATTTTTTGAGCTACAATCACTATCATAATGTAATAATTGTACACTTGAGCTCTTCATTATCAATAAAATATTGACGTACGCCAACGATGAAGTTTTACCTTGTAGACTACAAAAGCTTTATTTACGAACAAAGTTCATTGAAGTCAACTTCTTCCACATCCGTCTTCTTGACAACTCATTTCCTTGCCTTCCACGAAATAAAGAACTCACGATCGTCTCTGCTTTATCCAAGACAATTTACATTTTGATATTAAAAAAAAAAAAACGAGTAGTAGATTTTGGGATTACGTTGACAATATTTTACGTATGATTTGGAGATATTTTAAATATTACTTTATATAGTGAAAAGTTCTATATTTCACTTTGAAATTGCAGGATATTTGCTCTTTTTAGACAACAAGATTTTTGAAATTTGTTAATGATGGAGTATCAGATGGGGAAGACAAAGGTTGTTGGACATTTGCCATCATTACGTGCAAATTACCAATCACGACGTTTCCATTTGGTAAAACCCAAACCTTTTTCAAGTGCTAAAAACTAAATTACATTTAAATACAACTAAATAACATATTTGTGTAGATGTAATTTAGTTTTTAGCACTTGAAAAAGGTTTGGGTTTTACCAAATCTAAACGTCATTATTGGTAATTTTCACTTAATGATGGCAAATGTCCAACAACCATTGTCTTCCCCACAAAAAGATTATGCCATTTAACATTTAAGTTTGCATTTTGTTGAATATATATAATTTGTTAGTATCAAGAAATTGCTTTAAATAGTCAATATCTTGCAGGGGTGATACAATAGAGTATTCCTTAACTTAAATTAAAGTTTTATTTTAGTATCATATACTTTAGTTTACAAATTATTTGTACAGTTTAGTACTTCATTTCAAAAATAAAAGTACTCTTATAAGAAAGTTTTTAATAAAACCAAACACTTAGAGGCTCTTAATAACAACAAATAAGTTTTTTATTTTAATATTCAATATATTAATAAGTAGTAATTAATTAACACTACAAGTTAAATTACTGTCTATTAAAAACAAAATATATTGTCCTGAAAGGCTTGCAGGTCATTGAGTAGATCAGTGAGCTGCTCTAACTATATTCATTTGTAATACAGTAATTTATTACAACTGTAACTAAAAATAATAGTAAATAGTTATAACATTTACTTTTTGATTTCGGAAAAAATATTCGTTATGGAATTTCCTAAAACTAATAGCCAGAACAAAATAAGAATAAAAACATGAACAGTAATAATCGTATTTAACTGTTTACAATCAACCGACTAAAACTGTTACTAAGAATATAATTATTAATAAACATTTACATATTATAAGGATCATTTCTCGGATTTCCTAAAATAATTGTTAAAAGTTTAACAATAACAGAAAGTAAGCCATTAATTTTATTTAATTAATAAACATTTATTGCATACCGTTAAAATTATACCAAACAATCTCTCGAATCGTTTCGAGCAAATAATTGTTGGTTATTACCTACATATTAAAAAAATATTATATTCTATAATTTTTATTATTATTTATTAATAAAGTATTCCTAAATTTAAATATTTTTCTTGAAAATTCAATATTTGTTTGTTAAATTTGATGTAATATTAAAGAAAAATAGTAATTTTTTAAATAAAAAAGCTTGACTTTCATAATAAGTTGACACGCTAGTTTTATTGTTTTTGTAAAATATAAATTTGATTTAATAAAACCATTTTGATGATACTTATTTAAAATATTGACTTTCAGTGAACTCAACTGATGAAAACAGCAGAGACAGTTAATTTATAACTTATTACAGTTTTTGTATTATTGTGTAAGTTAACTGTATTCACGCCATTTTAAACTATGTTGAACAATAGAGTAAATTTAGGTAGTAGACATGTAAAACTCACGATGCAGTTAAAGTGATGTGTTGGTACAATGAGTGTCACAACCGACACTGACTGCTTTAGTGGGAATAGTTTTCGTGGGTTGGCAGCTCTATCATGTCACCACATGTAGCCCAATTCTCAACTGTCCTTCGAAATGTTATATGAATTAGTTTTGATTAAATACAAATGTTAATTTTTACTGTATGGTTAATTAGAGGTATTAAAACATATAACGGTGATATTATTGTTTAATGGTTGTTAAGTAATAAAATATGCGCCTACGTATCGCACAAGTGCAATAGTATGGAGAATTGTACCATTAAATATTAGTTTACGTTTAAAACTAACATACTATGAATTATACCATGTTATACTTGATATAGTTGCATCATTGACTAGAAAATGTATACTGTCATTTAGTGAATATAATTTAGCCTATTTTGTAAATTTATTTCTGTATTAAACATGAGAATTCAGGAAAACTAATAACTTGTTCTAATACAGTTTTCCTTTTGCTTTGAAGTTTTCCTTTTGCTGAAAGCTTTCATTTTGCTTTCAGACAGATATTTTGTGAAGATTTTACAATGTAACATAATTAAATCAGTAATTTTTCAAACATTTTCAAATACTTTTAGGTTCTGCGAATGGTATAAAACATCAAGATAATGTAGTGGCACCAATAAAATAAAGAGAATCTTTATCAAACAATGTTTTTAAGTAAACTAATAGACTTTATATCATAAGGGCAAGTACGGTTTTCAATACTATAATGTTCTCAAGAGAATGTTTTTATTAAATAATAGACAAAATCTGAAGATATTTTCGTAAACTTAATAATATGTAAACCAATTTTGTTCGTGATAGGTAAAATGTCCTAAAAGAAAAGGTGGTAAACATATATTACATTCGGAAATCTTTATTTCAATAGGAAAACAATAAATATACATTTACCAACCAAAATTAGTTAATTTCCACTTTGAAACAAGACTAAATACAAAAATTATATACACTGATACAAAATCAAAAGCTTGACAGTATTTAACCCAATATAAAATTATTTACTAATAATGCTTTAAGCTATTCTTCTTTATAAAAAACAATTTTATACCTTACCCTTACTACGTTAAGTTTGATCTTGATACAGTACCCCGTATCTCTATTGATTATAATTCACTTAACTACTGTGACATAATTGAAAACTTGGGACTCCTTATGAATATTACACTTACATGGTCTGTTCATGTATCTTTAACATGAAATAGGGGTTTTGCTGTTATTCACACTATTATGAGATATTATAACTGTTTACCTTTAGATGTTAAGATTTTTCTAGTAAAAACCCTTGTATTTACCCACTTTGACTACTGCGACATTGTCATCAATGACATGCCTACCCATCTTTCAGATAAACTTCAACGAACGCAGAACTACTGTCTACGTCATATTTTCAATCTCCGTCGAGATGAACATATCACTCCTTAACTAGAATCTACAGTTTCCGGTGACAACCGCGTCAAGGTACTATCTACAATATTTACAAGATGACCAGTCGTTTCGCCCATACTGTGATGTTGCATCCTCATTGGTTTCTCAGATAGTACCTTGACGCGGATGTCACCGGAAACTGTAGATTCTAGTTATGACACCGGCCGCTTAAGCCTAAGTTCTAAGATATCACTCCTTACTTCAGATGTTTAAATTTACTGAAGTTACTTGAGTATAGAGATATTAACATTTTATCTTTACTGTACAATCTTCTTCAATCAAAAAATCCTTCTTTTTGAGCTTCAAATGTTGTGTTTAACTTCAGCATCAGTAATCGGGACACGCGTCAGGGTTCATCAATGTTAACTATTCCAGCTCATCCAACAGCACTTTAGATTAGATCTTTTACTGTCACTGCCTGCATATTGTGGAATAAACTTGATCATTGAACTCGAAATATTGATAGTCGAGCTCGGTTTATTGCGGCACTGAGGGAGTGGTTGTCGGCGGATTCGTGGGTGTTGTAGGCCTTGGGCGTGGTGTCAATGTTGGACTGAGTATATAACACACTGAGTGTATGTGTTATGTGTGTTTGTTGTGATCAGTTCATGGAATAATTTTTATTTATTATTATTTTATTTTTTTATGTAAGTAATAGTTTTTGTTTTCTTCTTTATTTTATGTTCTTTCATGCTTAATGCTTAATTTGTTTAGTTTTAATTACCTTAAAACTCTAATTTTGTATTGTTGTTTAGCTTGTAAATAATGTGCTCAGCAGCAGAGAAAAAACACTTACGAACTCTTAGATATACTCATTGTAGTTATGTATTAATTTTTCTTTATGAGGTTAAGTGTAAGAGAGGATCTAATGGTCCTAACTTTGCCTCAAAAAATAAAACTCTTTTTCATTTCATTTCATTTCAAGTTGTATAATTTTTAGACAGTCAAAGTTGACTATCGGTAATTGACGATTATAGTATATAACTAATAAGTGATTTTGGCATTTACGTCATAAATAAATACTATTAATGTTGTTTGTATCTTTTACCGAAAAGTCCTTACGCAATTTGCATTTCGTGTAAACTCGCCACATAGAATTTCCTGGTGCAGCAATATTTACTGTACTTTATTCTGTACAGTTGTAGTTTTCATGATTAAAAGTGTTTCGAATCCACACTAGTGGATCGTTTGTTCATGTGGCCAGGTTATATTTACGGTGAAAAACCTGACGATATTGTAATGGACAATTCAGTTAGGTACACGGAAAAAATATTTTATTAAATTCTCCATACATTTTTTTCATGAAAGTTTTAGTAGTCGGAATACTTTGTACGTTCTACGTAATAATACAATTAAGTTATTAATGATCAACTATTATAAAATATATAATTATAGTATTGCGTTACTTTAGAAAAGATTATCATCAATATAATTTAAAATCTATGTTCATAATTCATTTGTAAACAATTCATTTAACATATTAAAAATATTTTCTTCTTCAAAGATTTATTTACAAACTCCTTAATTTCTCAGGTATTTAATACATACTTTCTTGGAGAAATATTGTAAAATGAAATTTACTCAGTTTTTCTTTAATTGTTTATATCAGCTATAAAAAACAAATTACAAGGTTTTATATATACAACGTCCAATCGGAATATGTATAGATATTATGCTCCATCAAGTCTCCTTTATTATTGCATACGATACAAAAGTCTCTTTTACCATTTATATCGTATATAAATTAAATTATCATTTATAAAATCACTAAATTTTCTTAGTTTTAGCATGCAAATTTCAATCTCATTACTCAAAGTACCAGGACTCGACCATTATTGCACGACTTGTTGGTACTGGTGGCGCAGTGCTGGAACCCAGCTACATGGGGACAAAGTGTTTGGGAGATTGTAGGCGATAGGTTGGATGCTCGGTCCTCTTAATACCAACATGGCGTCCGCTTGGTGGTTGCTATCGGCGTGGACACTACTAGAGAAGTCTGGAGTGTCCATGTTGGGTGGTAATCATTATGCGGATGTTGTGTGGGGGATATAACTGAGTATCAGGCTTGTCAATTAGCTGAAAATCAGACCAGCACTTCGTGGTTTGGATTCCACGTAAAAGCTGTAGGTCCCTAAGTTGCCCTGACTGTTGGGCTATTAATAAATTGCCCTTTCTGAGGAACAGTTGAACTCAGTTAGTAACCAGACTACACTCATCCACACTCATCCTACACTCAAATAACCATTCATATTCGCCTTAAAATACCAACAACGTTGTGTCGGCGTCTCATATGTAAGAATGTAAGAATTATTTTTTTAACTAGGGAAATTTTAAATGGTTGGTTTACACCAGATCTTTGTTTCACTACATATTGTCTTAGTATGAAGTGAAACAAAGATCTGTGAACAAAAATGATGTATTTCCACACCGTAGAAATGTAACAACTCGGTATTAAATAAGAAATCTCTTGTTCAGTGGTATTGTGTTTCATATTTATGTATTCGTAAATTACCAGTATTTACTATTACAGTTTGGATTTGGGGTTTTAGATATCAAATCACTAAAAACAACACACTTAATATGAAAAAATAACGTATATTACCAAGCCATTTATATTTTACTTTCCTTTCAAGTGACTATTTGTTTACCATGAGTCTTTGGTTTGAGCTAATTATACAGTGATAATAACCTAATGAGATGTGCTTTTATATAAACCAGAAGAAAGAAAAAAAAAATGATCGTTGAAAATAAATATTTAATTCTCATTTATATTCACTGTGTTTCATGTTATGGCCATCATTAAACTGCTAGAATAAAATAATGACATTAATTATAAGAAGTTTCGTAAAACACTCATATTTAATATCATAAAAACATAAAAGTACCCAATAAAAAATGAAAATCTATTCGTGAAGCAGTTTTCAAACAATACGTTATTCATCATGAGGAAAATAACCCGTAATTTTAAACTTTGTCAAATGTATGTTTTATATTATTAAAAAATTAAAAAATAACAATAAGTAAGTATTTATATAAAGATATAAGGTGGATATTTGTAGAAAGTAACCATTATTTTAAATATCTCTTGTACTAGGGAAATTAACACATAAATGTAAATGTTAACAAATAGAATTAAAAAATGTATGTTAGGGTCAAATTAGAGTAGTTTCAGAGACACGCCCAATTTGGTTTCAACGATAAGTTATATATCTTTACTAATGTGATAATATAGCATAAAAAACTAAGGATGTCATACAACTTTTTTTGTTATATTATTTTATAGAGTTTATATTTAATATCACTTATACTTAATGTCTCTACAACAATAAACTAATTTTTACAAACAACTAACCCAAATGTTTCATAATGTATTTAGGCTTTCTACATAGGGATTAGTATGAATCAACCATTAAACGTGAGTAAATTAAAAATTAGTTTTAAAGTACATAAAAACATACGAAAGTACTATTAAGTTAAAAATCAACAAGAAATAATCAACCATGAAGGTTATCTCAACAGGACTTTTATACTTTTATCTCTTCTCAAGAGAGTCGTACAAAATAATAACTGTGCTGCTATCTGCTACAGAGACGATTGTGTGGCTCACTTTGTGTATCTCTAACTACTTTGATCTAATATTAGGTTCAAACATAGTCATTTCATGAGATTTTAATCCTCTATATTTATCTAATTGAGAAACATTAGATAAAGGGCATATAAAATATTATATGTACACAGTACCTAAGAGGCTATAAAATGCTAAAACGATTTAAAATAATTGTTCAGTTTGACATTAAATAGTTGACTGATTCTTTAATTCAGTATTTTGTCATGATTGTTTAGTAAAAGTATTGTTCTAGTTGTGTTTACAATTGATATTTATATTTTCGAACATGAGTTATTTATATTTTATAAGTTATAATATAAAGTTTTTTAAACAAAGGAAATTTATGAATTAAATGTAAAAAAG
The DNA here is from genome assembly GCA_035578905.1 of Stictocephala bisonia. Classification (NCBI taxonomy): domain Eukaryota; kingdom Metazoa; phylum Arthropoda; class Insecta; order Hemiptera; family Membracidae; genus Stictocephala; species Stictocephala bisonia. Next base: position 1,171,900 of record JAQJVL010000143.1, read on the forward strand.
GGCAATGTTTTCCCTAATTTCCCTTCAATTAAGTTCCCTTCAATATATTATCCAATTATCAATTCTTGACGGTATGTATTTTTTGTGATGGTGTTCATTACTGATTATATTGACACACCCACCCACCCATACACGTACAGTAGTATTGACCCACTCGCCCACCCATACACGTAGAGTTGTATTGACCCACCCGCCCACTCATAAAAGTACAGTAGTATTGACCCACCCACCCGCCCATACACGTACAGTGGTATTCGCCCACCCACCCACCCATACACGTATAATGGTATTGACCCACCCACCCCCCAAACAGGTACATTGGTATCAACCCACCCATACACGTACAGTGCTATTATCATTTATCATTTGTATAGTTTAAAACATACAAATGATAAATGTTTTGTTGTTGTTAAATGTTTGAAAATGGCTTCAGATTGTAAAGCCGAAATATAAAATGTTATAAAAAACGATCTGATGTATAGCTAATTAACAAAAATCAGTTATCCAATTATGTTCGTGGTACTAAGGTAATATAAACAACATGAATCTAGTTGTTTACTTAAGTTTGTAAAATCTAGACATTTGAATATTTTCAAATTTGAATAACTGTGAAATTTCCTAGTAAGCAAAAATGTGATTTGCTTATTAAAATTAACATATTACATTACAAATGAAACATGGCTCAAAAGTGCATGTCAAATCATTTATAAGCATAAGGACTATGAAATAAAAGAATATAAATAAACATGCGGACAGCAAAGTCCTTAAAACACACTCAATAATTTAACACGCTCATAATACTAAAGTTCCGATTTGTATTTTTATTTACCAATAAGTTAGTAATAAATAGAGTATTATTTCATGTTATATAAGTATATTTAAATCTGAGAACACTGCTTGGTATAAAAACGCTTACTACCTCAATTCAAAATAATTTAAGCAAAACAAAATCATAAAAATATGTTTTTTTGAAATTGTGTTGTTTTTCCATCTGTGGATATTGTTTGTTTAGTACTAAAACATTAGATGGTCCTTAATCAGATGTGGTTTCTACCCTTTCCACATTTGATGGGGGTTGGACTAATACTGGGGATTAGGACTAAGACCCCATTAGAACTAATGTCTTGTGACTATGGGATTACAGGTTGTACCCACATGGTACAGGGGAGGTAGTTTGTACACAATACTGTCAAGAAGTAGTTACTAGTCATTTACTATATGTATAAAGACAATACATTAAGGTGGACCACCACTAAATCGCCTTGAATACTGGATAAGTAATAGCTGTTTACTAATCCTTTAAAGGGAAAGCTAATTTTAACTACACAGTTGGAAAGCCGTAGCTCCGTTATCAACAAGTGTAAATACTAGAGAAATGCCTTTACAAGAATATATTAGTTTTACAGCCAAATCATTTTGTTACAATTTTAAAAATGTATATATCTGTATATAATTGAAATGTAAACTTATCTTTTATTTAAATTTTAACAATTTCTTCTTAAAAATATTTTACTTTTTCTTAAGATTAAATGACCTCAATTTTAATCTAAAATTCACTTCTTATGACATTAGTTTATTTTTGTAAAATGGTGGAAAAGTGGTTGCATATATGATTCTAGTTCATCTACAGAAAAAGAAGTTTATTTTAGCGTGACCCTAAACACAGATAAATATTTATCTCTGTGTATTTACATTTGCAATATAATTGCGATTTTCTGAACTTTTCAATATTTAATAAACGCAGCATTATTCAGGTTCACAAGGGGTGGTATATTTGTGTTTAAGTAATAACTTTGCATGTAGTATTTTTCAGTTAATAAAACGTAAGTACTATATTTATAAAACTAATAGCATTCTCCTTTAAAGCATGCTAAAAGTTACAATAAAACTACAGCGGTCATCCGTATTGCTTATTGTGCAACTTTATAAGTTTCCTCCCAGTTTCAGGTCATCATTACCTCCATAATGGTGAAATAAATAAGTTTGTAAATTTTGATAAACACTATAGCTTATATGTATATGAAACATTAATTTTTGCTTTATATTTGATACTTTGTTGAAAGGCCTAATTTAAACAAACATAAAAGTTTAAACTAACGTTAAACATAGCTGCTTTAGTATTTATCACACTTTTAGAACTATCTCATGCGTTGCCTTCATTATTTTTGTCGTTGAGTAGGTTATTGGGTATAGTAAACCTTGTAGATACTTTTTCAATTGCTTCAATTTTTTTCTTGGATACAAATGATAGTGTCTCAACTATGACCGAGAATTTATTCACAGGAAAATTAAATTTTGATAGTTTAATAAAATTGTTTTGGTTTTAGTTATAGGAAAAAGTAAGTAGGAAAGTATTTTTTTATATTGATAAAATTGTTTTAAAACTTAATAAAAATAATAGAGTTAAAATTCACCTTTTGGAACATTTATTTCTGTGATGTGTTAATATTTTTTTCTATAAATCTGAATTCGACCATTAACGTTTGCTGTGCCTGTAATGCAGTGACATGATCAGACTATCCTATTCAATAGTGAAAAAGTACATTATTACTTTTTAAGCTTGAATTTATTTAGATATATCTCTACCAATTATACACCCTATTTCACAAGCCTTTTTTTATTTGATCCAATCTGACACATTTGTAGGTTATTTTTAGCGCTTACCTTAAGCTATTCGTCAAAACACTATATACATTAAGTTGAAAATAACAAAATAAGTAATCTTTTATCTTTAAATGTATACTTGTACAATATTAATATTTGTACACATTGTTTAAACTATACTTAAATTCACTTCCAATATTGTTAGTAAGAAATAATAGACCCGTAGCATTATGCTTCATTATAGAGAAAGAAAGACAAAGAAAATTTAATTTTAAGCTATAAACTTTTCACAAAATAAATAGAGATATAAGGATTTTAATTGTATGTTTATCCTTATTTATTTGTTTTTTAACAAATCAAAAAAAATTACACAAAAAAAAAACAAATGTGATTATTGTTCGAAATTCAAATATGCTTATTTTACATGAATATTTTTTATTAAAACGCCTAACCATGGAACCTAAATAGATGTAAAAATGTATATATAAGTAATTATATTGAAATCCATAATTAATATGGGCTGGTTTAAATTAAACACAACCCTTATTTATAAAATTGTCTGAACAATAACATTTAATATTAGTTCAGAGTGGTGAACTGAACTGGAATGAACCTCAATATTGTCTCAACCCACCAGCTGGAATATATTGCTATCAGATATCTCAATCCCACCACCCCAGCCTCTTTCCTCTATCAAACAATCCATTATCTTATATAACCCCAACCAAAGCCAGAATGCGTTGGCATTTATCCATAATATTACAAGATCCATAATAAAATTTGAACTTTCCAGAATGTTTGAAAACGTACTTATTTAATTTATTATATTATAAATACACGGTAAATATTTAGTATTAGTAATCACCTTTATGAATGAGAAAAACATGAGTAACACCTATAACGTGGAAGTTTTTCAAATAAAAGTATCAAATTAAATATAAATATAAAATAGACATACAATTATTTTTGTCTAAGAAGAAATAAATAACGTATTGTGGTTTCAAAATTTAGAATTTCATGACCAAATCCAGTTTTCATCCATATACATCGAAGGAAATGGATTAGTCCTGTTTAAATACGTTTATAATATATACGTCATTTGGGCGATTTTGGATTGAATGGGATATGAAATATTTAAAAAATGGATTATAAAAATTAAAGTCAAGTTAGTATTTTTGTTACTTCCACATTAAATACTACGTAATTGGTTCAATTTATTTGCTTGCTTTATTTTTAGAGTAGAATCCAATCTACTAATTAGATCCATAGCTTCTGTAAGCTTTACGATACATTTCAAGTTGATTGGTTCTATAACTTTGAGAAAAGGGGTTTTTTATGTAACTATCCAAAGACAATGGTAGATAAGGTATATGGAAATGTACCGTATAAGGTTTCATGTATTCAAATATATTTACAAATATTTAAATATTAAGGAAGAAATTTGATATTTTAATTATATTTTACTTTAAGTTTAGATTTTTTTGTTAGGTAAGATGGCTTCCGAAAGTAAACCAAAATATAACATTTACAATAATTAATTACAACCATTTTAATTTTAACGATAGTAAGTTTTAGCATTCAATTTAATATATATAAGCCTATATATTAATAATGAAATAAAAGGTGTTATAAAAAAGTATAGGGGTAGTTTTATCATGGAATAGAATTCAAGTTAGTTTCACGGGAAAACGTGGTTAAAATCTGGGGAATGAGATTCGCCAGTGATGAATGTATTTTGGCCGTGCCGTGAATAATTTTAGAAGTCTTTCTTACATTTATTTTGCTGATTTTGTGTTCCTTTTACTGAAATACAAACAGGATTAGGTACATATATACTAAGTATCACAGATTTGTTTTTTCGTAGTTATAAAAAATAAATTAACTGTTAATAATATTTTAATGAGACTTCCATACAATAGTAACTACCAATAGAGACTATAAACAAAATTTAGAATTACAAAATTTTGAATTTGACAAAATAATTGTTACTAAATGACACACTTATGGATGGACAAAGTATGCTTTCCATGGTATAGTTTTTATAGACATGTTTACACTTTCATACTACAAAAAAAGCTGAAAGTTCAATATAGAATGATATAAAAAATATAATTCCTATATTTTAATTTCAAAATAAATTTTAAAAGGTGGATTTATCAGCATAATTAATGACTAATTCTGTAAGAATGGTCAGTGGTGTAATAATTTACCAGTCTGTAAATAATATTACTTTGTAAGACAACGCTATTCACGTAGTTGCCCATTATGCTTTGTAGATTGTGGCAATTAGACAAAGGGACGTTTATAATTGCAATACCAACAGTTTGAAAACAAATATCTAAGGTTGTAGGTTTTTCTCGAGTGGAAAACTATTATACTGTAGTTTAATAAAGGGTAAACAGATAGTTACAGTGATAATTACGTTTTACTTATTTTGTATATACTTATATAAGTTTGAGTGTAAGAGACGTCTAAAAATTCCTAACTCCTTCTTTCTATAAAGATTTTCATTCATTTACTATACTTTATGATATAGTGTTTTAATTTAGCAAAAATTTATATTTTTATCGCATTAATAAATCTTATATAGCTATATCGATTTAAATTTACGAGTTTAACGTTCAAAAAAAAAATATATATATATATATAAATATAACTTAGTTGAAAATATATGAACTACATTATTTCTCCCTGACAGGCGGGGGGCTGCACATATACAACAAAGTAGCATCTCCAGCAGTAGGGCGAACACCTGCTAAACCTCCAAGTCAGCATATTACACTATCCTGGAACCTTCTCTCACATTACACCGTGTGAAGCCTTTAGTCTCTAAGACCTAAGAGAGGTGATCTCGCCAATCAGGCCGTTAAGAATGATCGCTATAAAAAATCAACCTTCTTAGCCATCAACCCCATTCTAAGCATTATCTCCCACACTCACGTAGATCCTTGAAAGGAACCTACAAATCAGATATTTTTGTTCCAATGTTTGTTTGTAATGTTTTAAATACATATTTATGCAAGTATATATTATGTATATGCACTCCATAATTTATTAACAGCTAAAAATTATGCATGTTGTCTTATTTATCAAATTTTTATATTAAATTATTCAATAAGAAAGTATGATAATTTTGCAGAAAATACCTCTTAATAGACAAATATCAAATTCACTCACAAAAATTTATTTATGTCTTAATTACAATTGATTTTAAATGTTTTATAAACATAAATTATTGACTACTATTTATTGTTTTAAACATTGCATCTGTAATCGGAAACTGTTGATCGACGAAACGTTGTGTAAATTACAGACCTAAATATATACTTGTATATTCCAATTCTGTAGTAAATACTCTGTTTTGTTTTCATCTTGATCATTGTGTACATTTTGTATCTAAGGATAAAATGTCGTAGATTGCAATTTGATTAGATTTACATTTTTATAGCATTTATATATTTATGTTATTTTCCAACTATTCACATAAACGTATTATTATTCCTGTAACTATTTAGGGCATTTAACAATTCTTAATATTTAACTAATTTTAAAAAGTTTCAGAGATAAATGTTTATTACAAAAAAAAATCACATTTTCAATACACTTGCCACAGTATCTTGTACTTCAAGGCAGGATAAATTTTTCAGTAACATATTTTATTTTAATTGTTTAACCTATACACATATTTAGCTCTAAATAAATAAATAATATCATATGGATTCATTAAAATTGCTATATTTTAAGAACATTTATTTGAAAGACTGAAAAATGTACAAGTATTAAACAGTAATACACTTACATCCTTGTATTTTACTTTCAAGACTGCTTATTTAGTTGGGAATCGGCTTACACTCAATAACTGTTTGACAGAAAGCAACTGGAAGATATGTTTGTTATTCGATATTTTTCCAATGGAGTAAGCGGATATTGAAAATTACTTCCTCTTGTTTCTCAATAGCAAAATACTATTGTACGTCGTATATTGGAAAATTACTCCTTTGGTTTGAGATATAGTTTAACTTAAGGACAGGCTTTTACCATTTCTATGACGAAAGCTAATGCTAGTTGTGGTTAAATTATGAATTTATTAATCCAATGTAAATATTGAACGCTTCAAGCCTAAAATTAAATGTTTAACCATAAATATGAAGTCCCTCAGTACACAGAATCACATTTTAAACAATAGAGATACAAATAATAGTGGCCTTACAACAGTTATCTACAAAACTATCATACATCATTATGAATGATAGTTTTGTTAAAACATTTTAAAACGATATTTTTTTGCGAAAGATAAATAAGAATCTTCTCAAAGTTTTCATGTAAGAAGATTGTCATTAGTTTTCCATCGTCATTTTATGAAATTGTGAACATAGACAATAACTTGATGGCCACACAACAACTAAATTAATACCACACTTCTCTACACTGATGTGAATTGATGTTCAGAAAATAATTCGCATAGATCAATTGGATATAAGGAATGAACACAGATTATAGGTAGATTGTCATATCCTATTAAAAATGACACGTTTTGATCAAACTCGCATCACTCAGAATTTTAACTACCTACATCAACACTTTCTTTATACATGGTATAAAGAAACATTATTTCAACGACTTTAATGTTCTAAAAAATATAATTACCGTTAGATAACAACTATACGTTGCTAATAAGAAGAGTGATGCTTCTACCTAAACTTTCACAATGAAAACATGTAAATATTGGATCTAACACTTTGATATATTTATAAGAATATTGGTGTACAACAATTTTAAAACTCCCTTTATAATTGTTCAAATTACTGTAGATTTGAGGTGAGATTAATTTTTGGATCTTTTATTCAGCTTACATTATAAAGATGACTGAGACTGATTTCATTTTGCTATCGTTGATTTTATCGAACTATTAATTCACTATTAAATTCAGACTACAATATTATATATAAATATTAAAATTCATAAACTTTTATAAAAAGTATTTCTAATTAAAGAAAAATAATACTGTAAATTACTAATGGTCTGAAATTTTAAAAGATTCATTTGTGGTATAGGTTGTAACATTTTACATTGACGCCTCACGTTCTAGCGTCATTCTGTAACCTTTTTGTTACTAATCAAGTTACATTAATTCAAAATATTTATTTAATTTAATAAAATTTTATTTAAATTAAATTATTGGGTGTCTTTGATTGATCACCAATTTGATTAAAAATCTGTAGTGTGCTACCTTGAGGAGGTTATTGCATCACATTGATTTATTTTTTATTTTTAAAGATAAAAGTAACAAAACTTGATTTAATTTGATTTAAATTTTGAGCATGATAATTCTCAAATATCTTCAGGGTCGTTTGAGTAATTTGGTGAAGCTGTATGAGAAAATAAAACAAACTAGTTACTTTTCTACAAAATTATTTTTTATTGCATATTTTTCAAAAATTCATTTTCTCAAATTTACTTAATACATCATAGTAAAATTTTAAGTTTTAAATTTACTTTGTTAAATGAAATTATGTTGAAAAGAAACAATCTTAAGCTAAGTATAAACTAGACTTATCTGTAGCATGATGAACTTCGATTAATATCTCGTGTCCGAGTATTTCACGTTTTTTATTTACTACTAAAATTTCACGCACTTTAACTTTTTCTTGAAAAGAAGCTTTGGTTTAACTCACTAAATAAATTTTTATACTATGATTTTACTGTTTAATTTGGTTAAGACCACGAGGTCTTATAAGTTCAACCTAATAAAACATCTTGTAGCTTAGGCTGAGCATCTTGGACTGGGGTGAGAGGCGTCTCTCTACCGTTGGACTCGGCTTCTCTCCCTCCCTTTCTTCCGGCACGAATATCGTCTGGGTTGAAGGTTTTTTATTATTTCCTTCAACACCACGCGGTCTCGGACCGTTTGCTGCTGACATCTACGGGCATATTTCAAACTACAGTCCCCGTTCTGATTGGTCCCTTTCAAACATTGTCATCTACGTCATCTAGTGCATTGAAGTTACTGGAGACCTGGTGGGCTTGCAATGGAAATTTCCACTCGACTTGTTGATTCTTGTCCCTGAAGCATTCCCATCTGTTTACAATCGTATTTCTAAGAAACCATCCCACCCATCCGGTTTCGAACAAAGGGTTTTGTTTGAGGAGACATATTTCTGTCTCCCCGTCCATCCAACTTGTGTTTTACTCACGACAATTCTCTAACATAATTTTAATTTTCTTCATTTATTCAAATTAAATATATCCTTTTCCTTATATACAATAATTTTATTATTTATTTATTTTAATTAATTTATCTATCAATTTGGTGGACCTGTTACAGTACCCCCCGATTTTTTGCGATGTGTGGTCAACGCGAGTCAAAAAATCTATCCCTCCATATGTTTCGCCAAATTGTCAGTGTTCCTCAGATAAGTTCTAGTGTCACAATATTTACTATATCTAGTAAATTAAACCTATCAACTAATCTATAATTCAATATCAAATTACATATTATGTGACAATATATCATCATTTCTTTGTAAATATTTAAGAATCAATATTTATCAAAATAAGTTATTTGAATCATTAATACAATTCAATGACTTAATTTCAACAAATCATAAAGTCATCAATTACACATCCATCATTTACAATTCAAAAATTCAATAAATCACTACATCCTACATAGTTATCAATAAAAATCAATAATTAAAACATTCAATAAATCATAATTATTAATTAACAATTCAATGATTTATCAATCAAACATTTGATCAGTCCTGAATTAACAATTGTCAAACAAAACTATATATTATACATTGAAATTCATACCCTTAACTTATATACAAGTATTTGTCAGAATTAACAATTCACTAAATTATAATTCCCTCTTAAATACTAAAGATCACTATTCATTGACAGACAATTCACTTTTGTCAATAAAAAGTTCAACAATCATAAATAAACAATGCATTATTCATCTATTCATATACATTGATAAATAAAAAACAATGATACACAAATCAAAATTCACAAGTCAAAAGTAGTATTTCATAAACTCCATATCATCAATTAACTATTATACATCATCTAAAATTATACAAGTTTCCAGTTACAATCAATGATTTGTAACATGAAATTATCAATCACAATACATAGGTTATTTATCAAACTCAATCAAATACAGGTCAACAATTATTAGATTACATTTCAAGATTAATTAATCATTAACTCATTTACAATTATCGTATTTCAATGTTATCATCAAAATCATTTGACTACTAGTCACAAATACCTGTTATACAAGTTTCTAATAATTCATGAGTGAATCATCATTTATTTATTCAAACATTTCATCTATCATCCTTCACTGACTTATCATTCATTTTGTCAATACCCTACCAAACTTTTCAAATAAATCCTCAACCCTTTAAACCATCTTTAAATTCCGTATCCTGTTTCATTCCTTTAAACCTTCTTTAAATTTCTATACTATTATTAATCCTTTAACCCTTCTTTAATTACTAAAATCCTGTTTCATCCCTTTATCCGTCTTTAAATACAATTATCCGTATTCAACCCTTAAAACCTTCTTTTAATGCTGTAACCTATTATCAATACATTACTCATTTTTAAATTTCTATACCCTATTTCATTCCATTAACCCTTCTTTCATTGCTAAAATCCTGTTTCATTCCATTAAACCTTCTTTAAATTTCTATACCCTATTTCAAACCTTAATCCGTCTTTAAATACAATTATCCATGTTCAATCCTTTACATTCTCAAAACAATCATTACACATTAAACAAGTCTTTACATTATCAAGTCAGTTATCAATCACAAACAATTTTCAAGTACATTCATAATTATTAACTTAGTTATTAAATTACTTAATACATTCTTAAATTAATACATCACTATATTTTAACACAATAAATCATCAGATTATACTTATTGTTTATTTGGAATGAAATTCATCAGTCCTGAATCAAAGTTATCAAACAAAACAATACATTGTGTATCAGAAATACATGGTACACATATTATCAAGTTATATACAAGTATTGATTAGCATCAATAGGTTATCAAATCCTATGTTAATACAAGAACAACTTGTATTATACATTATTAATAAACAACAGATACATTATATTAGTCTGTCATTGATGCAAATTTTTCTAATTATTAGTCATTTTGTAATTAATCATAAAAAATATTTCAATCATTTCAAAAGAGTTTCATTTATTATTTGTATATTATATATTATTCAAGAATATAATAAAATTATCAATCAATACAATTGTTATTTTTTCATTATCAATATTTCATTATTTGTATTAGTCATATTTTTCATTTTATTATTCATATATTACAATTATTTTATTAATTCTAATTATTTTTGAAAATATATAAACATGATATTTTATTTAAGTATTTTTTATTATTTGTTTTGAAAAGGTTTCATGAAATTGAAACATTATTTAATATTTTCAAATAGATTGTCTTGTCTTTTGGCTTTACATTGAGCCTTTACTAGTAGTATATAAAGCAGTCACTTTATCCTGAGAAGTCACTCATTGGTTGAAAACTGGAAACGGTCCACATGAAAAGTTTTACACTGGTTTGCACTCATGTTCATTTTAAGTTTCAAATGTTGGAACACCAAAATTAAGTTCCGAGAACGTATGATTCACAAGGCTATGGTCTGGAGAGACTATGAATAACAAAACAAAGATTGTCTTAAATGTCCAACTGGTTGGTGCACAAGTTGTTGTTCTCGAGCATGGGCTAGTATTCTGTGTGTAGAAGATTGGAAGTGTCGCGTCAATGGGGTGAGTCATCACCACCTGGTGTGCTCCTGGGCTGGCAGCTCCACCGCATCATGGGTTTGCATGGCGCGCCAGTGTCCGGACCCCCCATCTGTGGCACCGCACCGTTCACCATGTCACTTGTGTCCATTCGTGTCCATGTTTCACAAAATGTTTCTAGTTGTCACTGGTTCTTGGTCACAATCATTTTACCTAATGGTCATTTCACTATTGATTATAATGACCAACACAGTCTCAACTAGTTTCACTGAAAGTTTGTTTCAGTACAAAGTCCTTTCATTCACATGATTACATTAATTTCCTTTTCCATTAAGTAATACATATAACATAATTCAATCACAGGCTGTTTTAATTATAGCAATAGCCTGTTTTTAATTGCATCTGTAATTAATTGAAGTAAAAAATTGTTTATAACACATTTAAACAAACTCATAATTAATCATCTTTTATCATTTCACACACATTATTTATACACAGAGTTTTAATTTATTTGTACACTTACTAATGTTGCTTCTCATATTTCAAGCTGACATATGCAAAGTTAGTTATCATTATTAAGTTTGAAAATTTTCAAATAACTCATTACTGGTTGTTCATTATTGATATAAAATTAATTACTCATATTTTCAATTATGTTTTACTCATGTTAAACTTTTTAAATTCCATCACTTATTATTTGCATCAATGACAAAATAAAATTTATTTGCAATATATTACCATCAAGCATTGTCATTACATTATAATCATATTAAATTGTGATTTCTATCACTCATTGTCTACACCAATATTAGTTCAACAGTTTACTAACAAAATTATAATGACACATCTACAATGTCTCAATCTACCCTTACTATGTTATATTTTTAAATTACTAATCTATTGGTGTCTGCAACATGACTTTATAAATGGGGACTTGCCATACTACAGATCACTGTAAGCTTTTGTTTTTAGACGCTATTGTCAAGGTTAACCAACACCTGAAACTGATATACTGTGCCATTGTGTGATTAATAGAGTACTTGGCGTTAAAGAATTTTGAATTTAGAAAGTGACTAGTTGAAATTATGATCGAATCGTACTGCTATTAACCACTGGCTGTTCTCCCTTCATGAGATTCTGTAAATGATTACAAATCATTTAAGTTTATCAAAATACATACAGTAGTATATTCAAAGTACATCATTAAGTCATAATAACATCATCATATACAAATTATAATAATACAGCATTACAAGGAATCTCCTTTCATTATTTTATTCAAACACATCTTTGAATCATGTCATATAAGTTTCACAAGACTACACATAGTGTGTATCTTTAAGATCATATTTATTGTCAACATGAACAAGTTATCATACAAAGTATTATATGATATCTCACCTATTTCATTTTAGGTGAACTTAATCATCATATCATTATCTGAATTATTTTTCAAATGAACATACAGGGGTTATGACAACAATATATTTTAGCAAATCTTCAAATATCTTAATCTAAAGTACATGGCACATTCTACCAATGTTGTATTCAAAATATGGACATAAACCAGTTATATTAACAGGGTAGTTTAAAGAATTTCCCTAAATCAGCTTAGTCTCATATCAGTATCCTATTATCATTTGTGATACATTCATTTAGTCATTTCAAGATAAGTATAAACAAGTTACAATAACATAGTCTTGTAAAGAAATTCTCTCATTATTTTAATCTCACATAAACATGATTTTATTATTAGTGTTGTATTCATTTAACACATATTATTATCAAAGTTTCATTTAAATCATTTAATATCTTTTATATTCAATAACAACTCTCTGGTTATTATTATTTTTCACAAATTTTTAATTAGGCCTACCATATATTTACTATTATGACATTTGTAGGTGTTTTTCTTTTAACAGTCATTCTCACCATTAACAATATTTATTTATCATCTTAGTTTAACATTAATGTCATATTATTTCAATGTTATATTTAAATCTCCTACTTATTCACACATTCACCTTATATCATCAATATTACAATTCTTCAACTAGGCCTATTATTTGTTTATTATTAAATGGCATCTTTAAGTATTTTTTCATTTAATAATCATCTCTATACTTTCTTTATTTATTTTTATATAACCCCCCTATCATTATTAAAGTTTCATTGCTTCAATTACTATTTATTTATTATTTCAACATTTTTAGGTATCTTTTATAGAACAGCTAAGTTTACAGTTTAGTTTTCTGAGCAAATGTGGTTGTCCGAGAGCACTGGTTTAAATTTTTTCTTTTTATATTTAAAGTTTGAAAAACATGAAATATTATAATACCTCATCACATAGTTTACAATGTCATCCATGTTTACATCAAAGTTTTCACCCCCCATCATATTATTTTCAACTTCCTTTTGTTTGTTTAGGCCCCAATATTTATTTATGACTTCCATTTCAAACTTAAAGAACTCATTCAATTCCTGTACCTTTTTCTGATCATTTTTAGTTTTTTATTTTCTTGACATTTGAAGTCATCTACTACACTTTCAAAATTAAAGTTACCAAGTGCTAGGGTTTTGTTTATTTGTTCCATTTTGTTGTCCAACACTGTGTTTAGATGCCCTATTTGTTTTTCTATTTCATTATTTACACTAGGCCTACTCATTTTATTATTTAGTTCATAACCTATCTCCCTTGGTGTTGCATTTGCTTTTAAGTGTTCATCTAGTTCATACTCAACAAAGTCTACATTTACTTTTTTAGTTTTATTGACAAAATTGTCTTTAACCTGACTTGTCCTATCATCTACATCTTTTATTTGCTCGTTAGCCTTCATTTTAAGTTCATTGTCTAGTTTCATTACACTATTATTTACTTCTTTTATCTCAACACTTTTTCCATCTAACCTTACATTTATTTCATCAAGTTTAGCATTTATTTCATTAGTTATTTTTAGTAGCAAATCTACTTTCATATTATCTTCATCATTTAAGTTCATCTTATTACTATTCATTTCTTTCATCTTACTACTCGATCCCCCTAGCTTAACATTAATCTGCTCCAGCTTGGTATTTATGTCATTGTTTACTCCTAACAGCACATTTATTTTGTCTGATACTAGTCTGTCCTCAACTCTGTTTACTTTGATAGGTTCTTTCCTACCTTCATTATTAACTTCATTTATTTCATTTACATCACTATCTTCCTTTGTTTCACCATCTTTATTAACATCTACTTTTACTTCTTTTATCTGTTTGTCTAACTTACTTTCAAGTTGATCTATTCTCTTATTTATATCTTTCTTAACCTCATCTAGTTTCACATTACTTTCCCTATTCATCTCTATCATATCAGTATTAATCTTGTCAAATTTAGTATTCATACTTTCATTTATACTATTTAGTTTAGTTTCTAAGTTATCATATTTATTATTATTTTCTTCATTTATTTTAGTCATGTTAGCTTTTATTTCTTTAAGTTGATTTTCTACATTATTATTCATTTTTAGTAATGTCTCCATTATGTTGGATAGTGTATTTTACCTATCTACTCCTGGCCTAGCTTCATCAGTTTTGTTTTTGTTTAGATTAATTTCCCTGGTGACACTCAGAGAGGTATCTGGATCCTCAGAATCCAACTCTGAGTTCTGGACTATGTCCACATCAGCCATTATTATAAATTATAATTTAATAAATTAAAAAATATTACTCTAAACAATTTTTTCTTTTACTCAAATGAATTCTGAATTTAAATTAAAAAGAAATATTTTCTTATTTATTTTTTTTTTATTTATTTAGTACATTTGCTTTTTTAAATATACTGAAATATATCTATTTCATTTCCTGCATCATACAGCCCCACGTTGGGCGCCATACTGTAACATTTTACATTGACGCCTCACGTTCTAGCGTCATTCTGTAACCTTTTTGTTACTAATCAAGTTACATTAATTCAAAATATTTATTTAATTTAATAAAATTTTATTTAAATTAAATTATTGGGTGTCTTTGATTGATCACCAATTTGATTAAAAATCTGTAGTGTGCTACCTTGAGGAGGTTATTGCATCACATTGATTTATTTTTTATTTTTAAAGATAAAAGTAACAAAACTTGATTTAATTTGATTTAAATTTTGAGCATGATAATTCTTAAATATCTTCAGGGTCGTTTGAGTAATTTGGTGATGCTGTATGAGACAATAAAACAAACTAGTTACTTTTCTACAAAATTATTTTTTATTACATATTTTTCAAAAATTCATTTTCTCAAATTTACTTAATACATCATAGTAAAATTTTAAGTTTTAAATTTACTTTGTTAAATGAAATTATGTTGAAAAGAAACAATCTTAAGCTAAGTATAAACTAGACTTATCTGTAGCATGATGAACTTCGATTAATATCTCGTGTCCGAGTATTTCACGTTTTTTATTTACTACTAAAATTTCACGCACTTTAACTTTTTCTTGAAAAGAAGCTTTGGTTTAACTCACTAAATAAATTTTTATACTATGATTTTTACTGTTTAATTTGGTTAAGACCACGAGGTCTTATAAGTTCGACCTAATAAAACATCTTGTAGCTTAGGCTGAGCATCTTGGACTGGGGTGAGAGGCGTCTCTCTACCGTTGGACTCGGCTTCTCTCCCTCCCTTTCTTCCGGCACGAATATCGTCTGGGTTGAAGGCTTTTTTATTATTTCCTTCAACACCACGCGGTCTCGGTCCGTCTGCTGCTGACATCTACGGGCATATTTCAAACTACAGTCCCCGTTCTGATTGGTCCCTTTCAAACATTGTCATATACGTCATCTAGTGCATTGAAGTTACTGGAGACCTGGTGGGCTTGCAATGGAAATTTCCACTCGACTTGTAGATTCTTGTCCCTGAAGCATTCCCATCTGTTTACAATCGTATTTCTAAGAAACCATCCCACCCATCCGGTTTCGAACAAAGGGTTTTGTTTGAGGAGACATATTTCTGTCTCCCCGTCCATCCAACTTGTGTTTTACTCACGACAATTCTCTAACATAATTTTAACTTTCTTCATTTATTCAAATTAAATATATCCTTTTCCTTATATACAATAATTTTATTATTTATTTATTTTAATTAATTTATCTATCAATTTGGTGGACCTGTTACAAGGTTTACATCTGAAGGAGTCCTTTCTTGTAACAAACTGAATATTAGTCATGTGATAGTTCCAAATCAAAGTTCAGTGTAATGAAGTGAACTGGAATGAACCTCAATATTGTCTCAACCCACCAGCTGGAATATATTGATATCAGATATCTCAATCCCACCACCCCAGCCTCTTTCCTCTATCAAACAATCCATTATCTTATATAACCCCAACCAAAGCCAGAATGCGTTGGCATTTATCCATAATAATACAAGATCCATAATAAAATTTGAACTTTCCAGAATGTTTGAAAACGTACTTATTTAATTTATTATATTATAAATACACGGTAAATATTTAGTATTAGCAATCACCTTTATGAATGAGAAAAACATGAGTAACACCTATAACGTGGAAGTTTTTCAAATAAAATTATCAAATTAAATATAAATATAAAATAGACATACAATTATTTTTGTCTAAGAAGAAATAAATAACGTATTGTGGTTTCAAAATTTAGAATTTCATGACCAAATCCAGTTTTCATCCATATACATCGAAGGAAATGGATTAGTCCTGTTTAAATACGTTTATAATATATACGTCATTTGGGCGATTTTGGATTGAGTGGGATATGAAATATTTAAAAAATGGATTGTAAACATTTAAGTCATGTTAGTATTTTTGTTACTTCCACATTAAATACTACGTAATTGGTTCAATTTATTTGCTTGCTTTATTTTTAGAGTAGAATCCAATCTACTAATTAGATCCATAGCTTCTGTAAGCTTTACGATACATTTCAAGTTGATTGGTTCTATAACTTTGAGAAAAGGGGTTTTTTATGTAACTGTCCAAAGACAATGGTAGATAAGGTATATGGAAATGTACCGTATAAGGTTTCATGTATTCAAATATATTTACAAATATTTAAATATTAGGGAAGAAATTTGATATTTTAATTATATTTTACTTTAAGTTTAGATTTTTTTGTTAGGTAAGATGGCTTCCGAAAGTAAACCAAAATATAACATTTACAATAATTAATTACAACCATTTTAATTTTAACGATAGTAAGTTTTAGCATTCAATTTAATATATATAAGCCTATATATTAATAATGAAATAAAAGGTGTTATAAAAAAGTATAGGGGTAGTTTTATCACGGAATAGAATTCAAGTTAGTTTCACGGGAAAACGTGGTTAAAATCTGGGGAATGAGATTCGCCGGTGATGAATGTATTTTGGCCGTGCCGTGAATAATTTTAGAAGTCTTTCTTACATTTATTTTGCTGATTTTGTGTTCCTTTTACTGAAATACAAACAGGATTAGGTACATATATACTAAGTATCACAGATTTGTTTTTTCGTAGTTATAAAAAATAAATTAACTGTTAATAATATTTTAATGAGACTTCCATACAATAGTAACTACCAATAGAGACTATAAACAAAATTTAGAATTACAAAATTTTGAATTTGACAAAATAATTGTTACTAAATGACACACTTATGGATGGACAAAGTATGCTTTCCATGGTATAGTTTTTATAGACATGTTTACACTTTCATACTACAAAAAAAGCTGAAAGTTCAATATAGAATGATATAAAAAATATAATTCCTATATTTTAATTTCAAAATAAATTTTAAAAGGTGGATTTATCAGCATAATTAATGACTAATTCTGTAAGAATGGTCAGTGGTGTAATAATTTACCAGTCTGTAAATAATATTACTTTGTAAGACAACGCTATTCACGTAGTTGCCCATTATGCTTTGTAGATTGTGGCAATTAGACAAAGGGACGTTTATAATTGCAATACCAACAGTTTGAAAACAAATATCTAAGGTTGTAGGTTTTTCTCGAGTGGAAAACTATTATACTGTAGTTTAATAAAGGGTAAACAGATAGTTACAGTGATAATTACGTTTTACTTAGTTTGTATATACTTATATAAGTTTGAGTGTAAGAGACGTCTAAAAATTCCTAACTCCTTCTTTCTATAAAGATTTTCATTCATTTACTATACTTTATGATATAGTGTTTTAATTTAGCAAAAATTTATATTTTTATCGCATTAATAAATCTTATATAGCTATATCGATTTAAATTTACGAGTTTAACGTTCCAAAAAAATATATATAACTTAGTTAAAAATATATTAACTACATTATTTCTCCCTGACAGGCGGGGGGCTGCACATATACAACAAAGTAGCAGCTCCAGCAGTAGGGCGAACACCTGCTAAACCTCTAAGTCAGCATATTACACTAT